>CM052543.1:2493314-2521737 GCA_028533065.1 Trachops cirrhosus | reverse complement strand
TCCCCGAGAGGCCCCGGCCCCACCTCCCCGCCTCTCCTCCTCTGGACAGCGGGGACACATCCAAACGGCACACTGCGTCACTGCCCTTGAACTCAGAACTTCTTGAGGTTCCCAGGATGGACGTCGCAGCCCCTCCTCTGACCCTGGCAGCTCCACGCAGCCCGGCCTCGCCCTGCGGCGCTGTGGTCACTGCGTTCCGGTCTCCTTCCTGTGGACGGGGGTCCTGGGTGTCCTTTCCCTTCTGTGCGTCACAGGCCAGAGTCGCCTCTGAGTCCCGCTGTCCCCACACGGGCGGACGTGTGCGTGGGGTGGGGTGGGGGTGGGGGCACAGGGAGGCTTTGGTGAGAGGTCAGGTGCCGGCTTCCCCTTCGTCTCTGCTGGGTGACAGGCCAGCGGGGTCGAGTCCCGGCCCCTCTGGGCCTCTGTCCCCGCTGTTCCCATGGGGGCTGCCTGCGTGCTCTTGGGGGGCTCAGAGAGGGCGGCCTCGGCGAGGCAGTGGGCCCTTCCAGGGTCCCCGGCCGGGCAGTCCTGTGGCCACAGTGCCTCAGCCACGTTGCAACCCCAGGAAAACCTTTGGGGTTTACTCGTGGCCTGTGGCCCCCTGGGCACCAGCAGCCCCTCCCGCAGAAGCCCAGCTCCTGGCAGTGCCGTTTCCACCAAGAAGCCACCTGCCCGGATGGACCGGAAACATCACCTCCTTTTGTGGGCCCTGAACTTTTGGTGGGAGCCAAAATGCCACACGGAGCAGGCCGGCGTCACGAGGGCCCTAAACGGGTTTCTCCACGGTGAAGGAGGGAGGCTGCCCTTCCGTCACCGGACCCCCACTCCGGGCAAGGACGGGCCGCGTGGAGCCTCACCTCCGAGTGACCCTGGAGAAGGCTGTGGCCCGGCCCATGTCCTACCGGCTGGCCGTTCCGGGGAAAACGGGAGTGCCCGCCGCCGGTGTTTGCCGAGCGCTTATCCCGGGGCCCGGCCGAGAGCGCTGTCTTCCGGAGGTGGGTTATCTTGTTTGATTAAACCAGCGTTCCCCGAGGCCTCTGGGTCCCGGGGGACACCTGTCATCCTGGCGGCGTCCTCAGTGGGACCCCAGAGGTGAAAACGTGCAAGTGACCGGGACAGGCAGTCAGGGCCCTCTGCACAGCCCTATGTAATGTCCCCACTTTGTGCCCTGAGGCTCGGGGCAGAGGGGTGGCAAGGCCACCAGCAGAGTCCTGGGACCTGGACTCTCGTGGGTGGCCCGAAGTCTTTGGGCTGTGTCACCTGGGCCCCCAGGTCCTTGCTGAGCGACGGCGTGCCTCGGAGGGCGCCCGTGGTTTCAGGGAGCGTGGGAAGACTGGGGCGGGGGCCCTGCAGCGCCCCCAGGTCCCCGTCCAGCAGCCGGCCACGGTCCCCAGGGAAGAATTCTGCCGAGACCGAGCTTTTTCCCCTTGAAGGACTCGAAAGCTCCCTCACCCACACATTCCTCCGAGTCAGAGGTGTGCGGGGGGCGGGGGGGCAGCCAGCAGCCCGGCACATGACCGCCCTGGCAGCTGCCGGCGCTGACCGGGGCTGGGCGTCGGCAGCGGGCAGTGGTGCCGGCGGGGACGGAGGCCTTCCACCGGCTCGGCTCCTCAGCCATGTGACGGCCGCGCCTCTCGGGGCGGCAGCTGCAGCCCCAGGGCACCCGTGTCCGCCCGCCTGGCCCCGCCCGGCCCCTGTGATCCCGCTCGTTGCGGTTTTCCCGCCGAGGTGTAGGGTCGGGGGAAGGGTGGCGCGAGTGAGGGACGCATGGGCTCCGTCGTGTTCAGGAGACGGGGACCCAAAGGCCTTTTCACGACTGCCCCCGGTTACCAGGGAAGGCGCTGCCCAGTTTCCAGGGTCTGGGCGTGTCTGGTGGCCCCGTAGCTGCCCCTCGGGGGAGCAGGAGGGGCCGTTACTGCCCCCACCCCAGGCTTTGGGCTGAGTGACATCACACGGAGACTCCGTGACTCTGGGTGCCACCCCAGGGCTGCGGTCTGGGGTCCCAGCTCTGACCAGGGCTTCCTGGGCAAGGGGCCCCCCTGGCTCACGTGCGTCGGTTCCTTTAGTGACAACAGGAGAGACAGGCCTGCCACATACACCTGTGTGGGTCCCGGCGTGAGGGTTCCCGGGAGGCCGTGACAAAGCCCCACGCTGGTGGCCTCGCACAGCAGAAAGTGGAGACCCAGGTGTCCCAGGCTGCGCTCCCTCCGCGGGCTCGAGGGCAGGGTCCTCCCCGCCTCTCCCGCCTCTGGGGGGCCGCAGGGCTCCCCTTTTCACGTCTCTCCTCTTCCGTCCCCTCAGGGCGCTTGTTGCTGGGCTGAGTGCCCTCCAGGGTGATCCTGTGTTCAGACTCAGCCACCTGAGCCCAGAGCTTTCTCCTGCGAAGGCCACGCCCCCGGGCTCCCCCCAGGCTAGGGCTTGGGTGCGCATGCCGGGGGCACCGTTTACCGCTCCTGGGAGTTTTACAAGTTAGTGGAGCTTCCCATCTGTCTTGAAAACAAGGAGGGCGCCTGGCCGTGCCACTAGCCTTCCCCGGCCCCAAGGACGGGCAGGCCCTCGCCAGCGTGCACGGCACCTCTCCTCCCCGCCTGCCTGGGCCCCTGATCTGGGCCAACCCGCCCATTTCACAGTCAGGCTCACCGAGGGGGAGCAGCGGGCACGGAGGGGGCCTGGCTCAGGGGTGGGTCCCTGCCAGGCCCCGGACGCCCAGCACCTGGCCCCCCCGTGCACACTCCTGCTGGGCCTCACCTGAGCCCAGGGAGAGGCTGGGTGCAGCTGCCGAGGGCCCTTCTTGTCACACGGCGCTACTGCGGGTCCCCAAGGGTGTTCTTTGCTCCTCGTCCCCAAGGCTAGTGGGTGTCAGGCTGGCAGCAACTCTGGGGGCTGACAGACGGGCCCACGTGCTTCGGGACAAGTGGCCGTCCACACGTATTCTGGGGTCCCTGCTCCTCCTGCCGGGTCCTTGGGCATCGGACCGCCTGTCCCGGGGCCTCTTTGACATGATAGGAAGGGGACACACGGACATTTCATCCTAACCGGTACACGTGGCAAACCTCCTGTCTCCCAGAGCAGGAGGATTTGGATGAGCGTGAAGCAAAGGAGGAGCGCAGCTTCCGAGGGCTCCGGGGGCAGACGATCCGGGGGCGCCTGTGGGGTCGGGTGCGAGCACGGGGCTCCGCTCCGGCCCTCCGGGCTGCAGGCCCTGCTCGGACTGACGCTACTCCGGCCGGCCCTCGGGTGTCCCCTCACGCTGCCACTCTCCCGAGTCCCCGAGTCCCTGCCACACGGGTGTGTGTGCTTGTGTGGGAGGCTGTGCGTGTGTACCACAGGCACTTGGCACACATGTGTGCATATTCATACATGTCCACATGCATGTTTGTGTGGGGGTTCATGCAGGTGCGTGCATGTGTGTGCGGGCATGTGAGTCTGTGCACTGGCACACGTGTGTGTGTGGTGCTCCCCTGAGAAAGTCTCAGATCACAACCCCCACTGTGTGTTACAGTTATGGTTGCCGTGGTGACACTGGCTGTCACTTTTGAGTCAGCTCCCCTGGAAACCTCATCCCATCCCTATGCTAGGGACACCCTCCCCCCTTTATTGATGAGGAAATTGAGGCTCAGGCGGCGAAGGGACTTGCCTGGTGAGGGCCCCTGCCGGGATTCGAACCCAGAATCCGCAGGTGCTTCCCCTCGGCGCCTGCCTGCCGCCTGGAAGGTGAGTCCCTGGTCCCACGGCCCTCCCGCTGCTGTGCGGAGTCCTCGAGGGAGTCCTGTCTCCTGCAGAATCGACTCACTGCCCCGAGTTCTCCTCTGGCCCCGAGGGCCTCGCAGGTGGGCAGGTGGGTCCTCGTGCCAGATGGGCACAGCCTGCCAGCTCCGGTGGCGTCACTTTCTCAGGACACGACCTTGGGCAAGCTGGCATCTTTAGCTTCCACACCCACCACGTGGGGCTCAGATCCAATGAGTCACATAAAGCCCCTACAGGGTGCCAGGCACACAGTGGGTGCTTTAATTCTGATCTCATTTGATCTGAACATGCTTGGTCAGGGAGGCATGGGGAAACTGAGGCTCACCCGTGAGCGTGGCCGCCCAGGTCACACAGCCCGTTGGGGGCGGAGCCAGTCTGGAACTGGGTTTGCCTGACCCCAGGGTGGCCGTCGCTGTCCACGCTGTGGCACTGCCTCTGGGCAGGCGAGCGCCACCTCCCATACCGTCGGTCTGCGTCCCCGCAGGGCCGTGCCGGAGCGCTCGGCCGCCCACGGAGAGCGCCGCTCGGGGAGCCCAGGGCCCCGGCCCCGAGTGACCTTGGGCAGGCACCTTGCCCTCCTGGTGCGTGCTTCCTCTGCGCCCTGCTCAGGGCGGGGCGGGGCCCGGGAGACGGAGCCAGAGGGCCAGTCCCGGCCACTGTTTTCCCCGTTCTGCATGGAGGGTTTGCCCTCCTGCCCGCTCCCCACCCGCAGCCGGGCTGAGCCCGCCTGCCCTCGGCTTCGGCTGACTCGCTGCCCTGCTGTGCGTCCTGCTGACATTCCGGAGCCCTCGCCCTGCAGCGCGGCTCTCTGGACCGGAGCCGAGGCACTTGGGTCCCCGAGAAGCATCCCTCACTCTCCCGGTGCCTCTCCACGGAGACAGCATGGCCCCCCATCTGGGACCTCAGAGACGCTGCCGGGTGTGTCTCTGGGTGCCCCTTGGCAGTTGTCCTGACCGTGTGGGGAGGGACGTGGGCCAGAGCACCTGATCCTGCCCCATCTGCTCCTGCTGGCTCCGTGACCTGGGCGGATCGAGTCACCTACTTTCGAGAGGCAGCCAGGTGCACGGGGACGGTGGCTGCAGAGCCCTGGTGCCCACGGGCTGCTCCGTGCGGCCTGTCCAGACAGGCAGACCGGATGGGTTTGTGGGGGGGGGCAGAGAGGGACCTGGGACTCTGAATTGCCACCAGTCAAAACCCCCAAAGTTCCCTGCAGTTTTCAAGGATGCTCCCCAGGCAGACCTTCTGCACACCAACCTGGGCCAAGGTCAAGGTGGGGCCCCCGTGGGGATTTGAAACCTGGATTTGTGATCCCAGATTTTGCAAGCACGTCTCCTGAGATGTGAGGCTAGATTAGGGTCCCCGGCTGCTTGCTGTGTGACCCGAGGCAAGTGACGCAGTCCCTCTGAGCCCTGAGGGGGAACAGCGGGGCGAATCCAGGTGCCCGGAGCTCGGCTTTGCCCTGAGCCTGGTGCTGGTGTGGGTTCCACTGTCATCCTAAAGTGGTCCCCGTGTAAGGGTCCCCCAGAGACCGCTGCCGGCACCTTGTGGGCTGGGGCTTCCTCTTCCTCTGTCCGGCAGAAATACAGAACGGACCATGGATGGGGGTACACCCTTTCAGTGGCTACGCTAAAACAGGGAGACGAAACGGGCGAAGAGCATTTGTAAAAATCCTCACACGAGGACGTGCTCATTCAGTTTAGAGAGAGGGGAAGTGGGGGAGAGAGACGACGGTGTGGGAGAGAAACAGCGGTTGGTTGCCTCCTGTACGCGCCCTGAATGGGAATCGAACCCACGACCTTCCAGTTTTCGAGACGATGTTCCCACCCACTGAGACACACTGGCCAGGTCCTGAAGTGCATTTTAATACCTGTTTAACCCAATCTACCTAAAATATTACTTCTGCACAATCGATATCAAAATTATTAAGGTGTTTTATATTCTCCAAAGTCCAGCGTCGTTTTCTGTGGATGCACACCTCACATCAGACGCCGATGTTCCCATTACGTTGCTTCCGCTTTGCAATTCAAATCGACCGAGGCGAGCTAGACTCGGGAACACTGTGCGGGCGCTTCGGCCGAGGGCCGAGCTCTCCACGGCCCCACGCGGCCAGGGGCCGGTCCTGATGGCGTCTGTGTCCTCCTCCTCCCGCCTCCTGCTCATCTGTTGGGAGGCAGAGTCTTGGGGACATCTGAGAGGTGGTGAGACGGGGCCACCGGGCTTCGTGGCAGGCAGGTGGGCCGGGGAGGGCGTTTGGCCCATTGGAGGTGAGCTGACCGCTGTGGCGTGTTGAGGACGGCGTGAGCCTGGGTCCAGGTCAGGGTCCTTCGTCGGTCCGGAGGACTGTCTCATACCAGTGACAGTGCCCACGACGTGGGCACTGAGGGCCTTCCCGGGGGACGCGGCGGCACCGAGGCGGTGGCTGGTGTGCAGACGGTGCCCAGTGGCAGCCTCCCGGGCAGAGCCGTCTGGAATCGCCTTTGCTTGTCCCCTGCCACAGGGCCCGAGGGCCTCTCCCGGGGACGCCTGCCGTTCCAGGGTCTGCGTCCCGCAGGGCCCCGGCCAGGCGAGGGCCTGCTCCCCCCAGATCGACCCCCGTCTCCTGGCGGCGCCCCGGGGAGCAGTGCTGCAGGGTGCCCACCTCGTGGGTGTCAGAACCGAGGCACAGGGAGGTGGCCCAGCCTGCCCACACGGGGAGCGCCAGCCCAGCCTGGCCGGCTCGCCGCCTCCTGAGGACTGCAGGCGAAACCCCCGTTCCGCCCTGGCTCCGCGGCCTCCCGCCTGGCCTCGGTTTCCCCAACCGTGCCAGGAGTGGCCGGCTAAGCGACTTCTAGTCTCTGTGGCACTCCCTTCTCTTTATTTTCTAAGTGGTTTTGTTTGGGTGATGGGGCCGAGGGACGGTGTGTGGGGAACCGCGTCTCGTAGCCCCCGTGGGTGGAGAGGCCCCGCCAGGGCGCTGCCCCGCTGGGCCCTGACGCGGGGAGCAGCCCGCGCTGCGTCTTGGCACTCAGGCCTCGCAGCTGCCGGGGGCTGGCCGCGTGCAGGCCCCGGGCTGGCACGGGTGGCTGGGCCGACCGGGGAGGGCGGGCGGGGCGCGGGTGTGCCGAGGGGCCCCGCATCCATCACTGCCAGCCGCCCTCCCGGGCCCTGCCAAGTCGTGGTGGAACCGGGCCCGGGTGCCAATGTGCTTGGTAACTCGATTGCTATTTGAAAAATCAAACAGTGGTGTCAAGAAAACCCAACCTCTGCCTTCCTATCGGGAGCCTAGAGCCGGGCGGTGGCGGCCTGCGCAGGGCTGTTTGCGCAGGGCGGGCAGCGGGGAGGCGCCCGGGACGGGGAGATTACAGCCCAGAATACTGACGCGCCCAGCACTGGGTGTGCGTCGGGGGGGAGGCCAAGAGCGGGTCAGGGCAGAAAGCTGGGCCGGGCCTGCCCCCGCCAGCGGCCGACACCAGGCACCTACTGTGTGCCGGGCTGACGTGCCGAGTCCCGGGGCTTGCAGGTTCTAGGGTGCTGTCTCCAGGGCGCCCGGTGCCTGGGCCTATGAAGATGTTTTCTATTAAAATCAGAACAAACAAAAATAAACTTCCCCGTTGAGGAAAGTGCCGCAGTGTGTGTGCCGGGTTGACCCGTGTCCTGGCCAAACTCTGCGTCCGCCGGGAGCCGCGGAACGCGACCTTATTTGGGAGCAAGGTCTTTGCGGATGGACTCGGGGAAGATGAGGTCACGGGGTGAACAGCAGTGGGGGTGACCCGGTGGCTGGTGCCTTTCTGAGAAGTTCAGGGGCAGATGGAGGCTGAGACTGGAGGGAGGCGGCCACCAGCCCGGGGCCACCCGGGGCCCCTGGAAGCCGGAGGAGGCAGGCAGGACCCTCCGCAGAGCCACCTCGGAGGGAGCGCGGCCCTGCGACACCTTAGGTGTGGCTTCCGGCCCATAGGCCGTGAGAGAGTCAATTTCCGGTTTAGGGGAACTCATCATGGTGGCCCCAGGAAAGGAACACAACATAGAGTATTCATTTGCTTTTGTTCCAATGCGAAAATCAGTATAAATGACTATTGTCATTATTTTATGAAGGAGGAAACCCTCGAAAGCTAAAGTCCCCGAGGCTCATGAAAGTCTTACGGTGAGAAGCTGTGGCCCTTCTCCTGGGAACACAGCTCCTGGCCTGGGGGCGGCGCTGGGCGGCACGGGGCGGGGGGCCCTGGACCAATGGACCCGGCACCCACTCAGGGGGTGGCTCGGGGGGTGGGGGGGAGGACGGGCCCTGGTGTGAGAACCCGGGGCTCTGTCCTGCCTCTGCGTTTCCCGGCTGTGCGACTTTGGGGAGGGGCGCGACCTCGCTACGCCTGTTTCCTTCTCTGTGGGCCGCCTACTTCCGAGGGTGCTCCCGAGGAGTCCGAGAGAAAGGTCAGTGAGTGTTCCGGAAGCGCAGTTTCAGAGCGCCCTGTCTCCGTGCCTGCCACCAGCCGGCGGCCCGGGGCGCGGCACTCTGAGCCTGAGGGAGGTGACGGGGTGGGGGGGCATCTTCAACAAGGACATTGTTACCTGGGGCATTTCCTTCCCAGCGAGGGGCCGACACCCGCCCTTCTCCACCCTCCGTCCAGCGAGGGTTCCCTGTCCCTGGAGGCCCTTGTCCTCCTGGTCGGCTCGGGTCCACGCTGGTCCTAAACTGAGCCCGTCACCACCTGCTGCTGGCAGCCAGAAGTCCCTTCCCCTGGGGTGGCCGTGCGTCCAGGCCAGGCGTTGCGTGAAGCCCCTAAGCCGGCGACCGACGAGGGCCTTGGCAAGCCTCGGGGCAGAGGGATGTGCAGCCCAGCCGGGCCGCCACGGGAGCTGGATGGAGCCCCCAGTGTCCCGGCCACCAGGGGTGGCTCAGAGCGGCTCCCGGGCTGGGATCTCTGGGCATCTTGCCACCGCAGCCCAACCTTCAATGGGAGACGGCCCGCCCGCACGGGTGCGCCTGCCACGTGCCGGGCCTGCGCCCGGTCACTGTGCACATGGCGTCGCCGCGACGCAGCCCGCGGGGACAGATCTCAGTCCTCGCCCTGCAGAGGAGGGCACCAAGGCTCAGAGGGCCCGGCCGGGGCGAGAGTCCAGGCAGGACTCTCTGGGAGAGAGCCAGGCCGGCCCGCTCCCCCGGGGACGCGGACCTGCTGGCAGAGCGGGGAGCCGCCGGACTCGGCCGCTCCTGCCTCTAGGTGGGGCCTTCTGCACGTGCTGGGCCTGAAGCGGGGCGCCCAGAGCGAGACAGATCGTCAGGGGCTGCGGAGCTTCCGGAACTTTTAGTCAGATTTGCGGTGGGCGCAAGGGTCCCTCAGCGAGCCACCCCCCAACCTCAGCCCCTTCCCGCAGACCCCCCGGCCGTGCTGCAGGTTGCCATCGGACACCGGGAGCCTCTGCCCTCTCCGGGGGATCTGGTTCCCCTGGACAGGCCCCAGATGGGTCGTCAGTCCCCTCCCTCGCTTCTCCAAACCCCAGCCCCCGGGTGGGGGACGCTGGGCTCCACGCCCCTGGGGCCTGAGGGTGGCTCTCAGGGGGCACCGTGGGTGGGAGTGTGTCTGGGCAGCCACACGTCCTGGTCTGGGAGGTGACCTTGGGCCAGACAGCGCTGTGGGCTCCAGAGGGCAGGGCCTGGCTCAGGCTCTGGTGCGCCCCCCTCCCCGGGGTCCTCATTCCTCCTCGTGTTTGGGGGTCTTTTCTGTTCTCAGGGAGCTTGTAGGAGGGGTGAGCGTTGACCAGTGAGACGCGGTTCCCTCCTGAGTCTGCTCCTCAGCGTGTGAGCCCGGGCAGGGCAGAGCCTCCCCCCGAGGGCTCTGCGGTCTCCCCCGGGACAGCCTCGGTGGTCTGGGCCGTGGACGCTGGTGATGCCGGTGACTTCCCTTCTCTGCTTTCAGTCTGCTCACGTGTCCGATGGGGAGAACACAGGGCCCGCGGGACAGCTGGCCACAGGGGACACTGCCCATGAGTCATCGGGCTCTGCACTGGCTACACAGAGTGAGCACTTCCCTTCCTCCAACTTCGTCACCTTCAGGGACGAGGACGGTGATTTCTGGCGGGGAGGTCGCTGAGCTACAGTTTCCACATGGAAACGTTGCCCGTCTCACAGCCGAATGCCTTTTCGGTAAAGGGGTGCAGCTGCGTGACCGCCGCCACAGCCGGGGCGGAGCCCTGTCCCACCGTCCCCTGAGGCCCTTCCCACCCCAGCCCCTGGCACCCACGGGCCTGTCCCTCATCCACGTGGTTTTGTCTTTTGAAGTTTTGAAGTCACGCACATGCAGCCCTTTGGGTCCGGCTCCCGTCCCCCGTCTCCTGGCACAGTGCGTGGGCCCTTGGACCGAGTCGGTGCATGTGCCTGTAGTTCGTCCATGAGTGGGGCGTGGATGCCGAGCTGCGCGAGTGAACCCAGTTCTCCCCGATCTCCCAGGTAACGGGCACCCCCATCGTCTTCGCCTGTGGCAACTGCGCAGAAAGCGGCTGCCTGAGCGCCTGGGTCGGGTCTTGGTGTGGACGTGTTTGGTGGGTGCATGCTGAAAGTGGGGTGGTTGTATCGCACGTGAAGTGAGTGTTTAACTTCGCCGACCAGCTCCTTCCCCACATGGAGGCACCGTTTGGGGTTCCCACCAGCACAGTATGCGAGTTCTGTCTGCCCTGTGTGTTTGTCGGCACTTGGTATTGTCTGTTTAAAGTTTTAGCCATTTCAGTAAGTGTCTCCTGCTGCCTAATGGAGCCGAGCATCCCTTCAATTGCCATCTGCTTGCTTCTCCGCCCCCCAGTTTTCTCTCCGGGGGACGAGGAGTGGATCTGCTACCTCTTACCGCACAACACACTTCCCTAAAGAGGAACAGCTGAGACCAACAGGGCACACTCGCCACCTCACCAACAGGGCACACTCACCACCCCGCAGCCTCTGTGGGTCAGGACTGGGGGAGTGGCCTCTCCAGGTGGCGCTGGCTCAGGGTTTCAAAGGCTGCCGTCGAAGCCCGGGCGGCATCATCTAAAGTCTCCGCTGGGGCTGAACCGATGCGCTACCGAGGCGGCCCCTTGTGTGTGTTTAATCACACACCGTCGGTACTGCTACGCCCCACCGGTTCACAGGTCGGCCCTGTGCAGAGTTTGGGGCTACGCAGGGCTGAGTACCGGGGGCTGAGCTCTCGGGGGGTTTCCTTGGAAACTGTAAGGCAGGAGGGGCGTTCCCAGGGGGGCCCGCATTGGCCAAGGGGGTGGGTCGGTTTTCTGCTCCGTAGGATGGAGACACGGCGCTGCCTCAGGGCACCTGCGGGCCAAGTGTGGTGATGGGCTCGGGCCGATGGAAAGGAAGGTGCCCGGGGTCACTGTCGGAGGGTCTGGAGACAGAGTGGGTGTGTGAGTGTGCGCACGCACGGTGTTTGGGGGAGATTAACCAGGCAAGTTCGTGCAGAGGGGGCACCAGCAGGAGCCCGGGTCGCCGGGGTCGTACGAAGGAAGGAGAGTCGCATGTGCTGGCGTGCTCGGGGACCGTGTGGAAGCCACTCCGTGAAGGCAGCCCCCTGCTCGCGTGTGGCTTCGTGCAGTGGTGTCTCTCCCCAGGCCCTCTGAAGGGTGCGGGACCGGGTCTCAGCGGGACCCGGAATGCTCCCTCCGGGACCCGTAGGTCCAAGCTTTTGTGCTCATCCCGCTCGTCCTCCGAAGAGGTGGCCGGCACCCGGGGCCTCTGCTCCACCCTTCCCGCTCCTGCCGGCTCTCCATGCCTCCCGCTCTTCTCTCTGGCTTTGAGGGTGTGGCAGCGGCGGCGCCCCGACTCTGCAGCCCCTGTGAACTCCTGGCCCCTCCCTCAGTCCCCAGGAGCTTCCCTGGGTGTGGGGCCGAGGCCTTTCAGCAGAGCGGAGCCCAGGACCCAGGCGGCACCCAGGCCTTTGCTCAGCAGGAAGTGCTTAGCGCGGGAGAGGTGGGCTGCCCTTGGAGGGCTAATCCCCGGCCCCTCCTGCTCCAAAAACAAATCTGTGTGCACAGGAGGAAAAGAGAGATTTCAGGAGCCGGAAGCGCCCCGGCCACACAGGCTTCCCATTGTGACCCAGGGGCTCAGTTCCCGACGGGCGGGAAGCCCCCCCCCCCACCTGGGCCTTATGCAACTCGACTTGGCCGGGGAGCCCCATTGTCCCGCACGCACGGCCGCAGACGGCACGTCGGCTCCCACCTACTCGGAAACCTTAGCCGCGTCCTCCAGGCTTAGCCTGGCCGACGTGTGATTTCAGATTACCTGGTGCAAGCCGCCGGAAATGAGGTGGGGGCCCCTGGAGGGAGGCAGGGGAGCAAAACTCCTCTTGACGGGTGTCCTCGATTTTAGGTGTAGTACTGAGGTCCCCGTTTCCCCGCTGGCTGTCGGCCGGGGCTCTCGGTTCCTGGAGACCCTCCTTGGGTCCCACCAGGGGCCCCCTCCTCTCACAACGTGGTGCTCACTTCCCCTAAGGTGGCAGGAGACCCTCGCCCCTCTGCTGTGACGGAGTCTCGTGTGACCTAACCTACCGATGGGAGGGACCGTCCCCCCTGGTGTCGGGCGTGAATGTGGGACTTGCTCTGGCCGAGGGCGTGCAAGCAGAGGGGCCTGTTGCCCCTGAGGGGAGCGGGAGCAGCTGTGTGGGGCTCGTCTCGTGACCCAGCCCCCTCCGCCGCTGCACCTGGGGGCGATGACGGGGCTGTGTCTTCTCCAGTCTTGCTGCGTTTAACTTTCTTGCCTTGCCGTCCCAGTCACGGCCTTTAGCACGAAGGATACATTTGTATCCTTTACATTCAGAACTTACGTTCATCGAAAGACACCATGAAAAGCGTGAAAAGCCACGGCCGGGTGGCTCGGCTGGTTGCAGTGTCGGTCGTCCCGTACACCAGAAGGCTGTGGGTTCGATCCCCGGTCAGGGCACACACCTAGGTTGCAGGCTCGCTCCCTGGTTGGGGTGCCCACGGGAGGCCCCTGATCGATGATGTTCCTCTCGCCCTTTCCCCTTCCTCTCTCTCTGAAGTCGATCCGCATATCCTGGGGTGAGAATCGGGGAAGAAGGCAGGGAAAGGTGAACCGCCACGCTGAGAGGGGGTGCGGCCGCGCTGAGAACCGACAGAGCATCGGCGTGAAGAAAGGGAGGTTTTCACGTAGGTTCCATCATTGAGCCACCAGATCAGGCGACGCCTGCCGTTGGGAAGATAGTTGGTTCCTCCCAGGTCCCCAGGAGAGGGGCTAGGGCACATCCCGGGGGAACCGGGGGTGGGGGGACAGCACGGGGCAGCGGGGAGACAGGAGGCCTTGCTGTGGTCTCCGTGGAAGGAGCAGAGGCGGGCGGCCAGGCCGAGGACCGGCCGGTGTGAGCAGTCGCAGTTGTCCCTGGGGGGTCAGGATGCTTTGTGTCCGAGGGGCGCGCGGTGGGTGAGCCGTTTTCTGTTGCTAGGAGCCGGCTCACCCTGGCGGGGGCCGGGAAGGGAGGGGGGTGTCCCTCCAGCTCAGCGAGGCCCCAGACGCCGTCGGAGCATCAGAAGACGGGAAGTAAAGGGCTCAGCACAGGGGAGCCGGGCGGAAAGCCACCGAGGACCGGCAGCGTCCCAGCGGCCGAAAGAGCCCACAGTCAGCTCCCAGGGCAGGAACCCCAAATGCCGACGCGTGTGTGAGAAACGAGCCCGGGGGTGCAGATCCAGTCCCCACGCAGACACCGCCGCTCACCCACCGGATCGCACGCCGTTGAAACGCCAGCGTCGGCGAGGACGAGAGGCAAGGGGGCAGCCACGCGCGGCTGCTGGGTGGAGCGTGGTGTCATCCGCCGGGTGACAAATAAGCGTGTTCCTCGTGAAGTCCAGGCTCTGCAGGCCCTCCGACCAGGCGCGCGCCTTTGCAGACACGGCGGCAGAAGACCCCCCGGCACAGGCTTCCGCGCAGTGGCGTCCCCGGGTGTGGGTTGCTTTGCCTTCATCCTCTGCTGGATTCTCGGGGATGCCTGAATCGGCGGCTCGTGTCTTCCACGGGTTCTGGAAGGTTCTGGGTCAGTCGCGCTCCCTTCAGACGCGGTCTTCGCCCTCGTCTGTCCTCCCCTTCTGGAACTTCTCGGTCCCGGGCTTTCCCCGCACCCCGTTCCCCGGCGCCCCGTTCCCCAGCACCGTGGGGCAGGCCCTCAGCAGGAAGCCGAGGGGCAGGAGGAAGCGGAGGTGGGGGAGCTGGGCGGAGGGTCACTGAACCTTCCAGGCGGTGTGGCCTCAGAGCGGGGGTGACGCCGGCTGCTGTGCTTCCTGACCGGGTTCCAGCTCCTCTTCTGTGGGTTGGCCGTGCCCGGCGACATGTCCGAGCTGGCCTGTGCGGCCTCCTGTGCCGGGAACCGAGCCCCGTCCCCCACCGCTGACGATGGAGACAGTGGGAGGCCTGTGACCACAAGTTCCTCGGGGGATCTGAGGTGACAGGCGTCTCCCTGTGGCTCAGACCACCTTCCGGGACCTCAGGTGTCACCAAGCCCTCACGGCCGCCACCCGCCAGCGCAAGGCCTGATCTGAAGGACCTCGCCTCGGAACCGCCGTTCGGCAGGGGCTCGGCAAACCTGGAGGTGTCTGCGTCCCGGTCCCCGTCCCTGTCCCCTGCCTCCCTCTTCGTTCAGAAATCGAGAGACGCTGAGCGAGGTTGTGTGTGGGACCTGCTGGGACTTTTTTCTCTCCGCTTGGTACATTTCTTTTACATATTTAAAGAAATTCAACACCGTGAGATCAACTCTTTTTTTGTTTTGTTTCTGGGAAAATCTTTATTTTGTGTATGTCCCAAGCTTGCTGACCTTGCTTCTCTGGTTCACAGGGCATCACCCCCCCAGGTGATTTCCTCTGAAATCCCCGCTGGTTTTATATCTTGCAAATGCCTCAAGGCTGCAGAGCCACGCCGCCCCTCATCCCTCTGCCCCCCGTCCCCCCCCAAGAGAAAGGGCCCCAGGCTGTCCCCGAGGTCTTCAGGCAAAGCCCATATGCCCCCCCACAACCGTCGAGGTGCCTCGTGGCAGCCGCACAAGCCCGTGACCCCTCTCAGAGGGCCTTGGTGGGCTTCAGAGCTGCCTGGGCTCCTTGATTAACGAAGGTGGTGTTCGTGGGGCCGCTGAACACACTGCTGACCGGGGCGAGGGGACGGTCAGCATGTGGAAAGGGCGACGGCCAGGTAACCACGCGCCGTCTCGTTGCCTTGGATGCAAGGGTGGTCCGGCGGGGACCCCCTGCCAGAACGCACGTGGAGAGGCTGGCGGGCAGGGCCCGCTCCTCCCCCGCCCCAGAGGGTTCAGCCAGACAGAAACGGTGCCCTCGGCCCCGCGCCCGTGTTCTGTGGGAAGCCCCCTCTCACACGCGCGGAAGCTGCGGAAGCTCGCGGGGCTGGGCGGCAGCTCGCCGCGGGACGCGTGTGGTCTGCGGAGATGTTGGTGAGAGCGCCGTCTGGTAAACGCCCGCCCAGGCCACAGGCAACACCGTGTGGCCCCGTGTCCCCAGTGGGGTCGCTCTGTCCCCTCCCTGCCGCCCGGGACCCTCAGCCCGAGGTGGGACGCTCAGGCGAGGCCAGTAAGAGTTCTGACGAGGCGGGCTGAGTAAATTGCGCCTCCGTTGCGAGCCCCGTCCGGCGCCGGGTGGCCTCTCGGACGCGGCTGATTTGTCTGGGCTCCCCTCTGTTTCCGACGGCGTCCCGGGCCGGCTGCTGGGCCGCACCCTGCACAGTTGCGTCCGGGCTCTGCATGGTTGTGGGCGGCCGTGTCACTGTCCCCCTTTAATTTGGCCTCTCCACACCGGGGTGTGGAACTGCCCCCCCAGCACTTCCCAGGGCCAGGGGCTGCGTGGCCCCCGGGGATTTGGTGGGAGCTCACGGTCCGGAAACACCGTGAGGGTCACAGCCGATGTTCATGCTGTGGTGGAAGCAAAACCCCAAACCAACCAGCCACCCGGAAGCCAGGGTGGTAGGACGGCTGGGCCCGGCGAGAGGACTGGGCTTTTCTCGCCAGCCCTGCCTGCAGGCCGGCACGTCCCCCGGGGCCTTGTGGCTACAAAGGGCTCTCAGCCTTGGCCTCCTGTGCAGGACATGGGGAGGGGCCAAGCCGAGGCCCAGAGCACGGCGGGAACACCTTGATGGAGACCCGGCTTCTGTGCACCCGGCCAGCAGCTCGAATGGGGCCCCTGGGGCTTGTTCTGGTGCTGCCGCCTCGGCGGGGCTGGTTCTGGGGGGGACCGGCTGCGCCTCTGTCCCCCACCCTCCCCCTCGGACCTCGTCTGCGGAAAGGGCCCATCAGGGAGCAAGTGCAGGTCACTGCTTCATCGGCGGGACGTTTGGGCACAAGGAGACCTCCCAGCCCTTTGCACGCCTGGATTTAACCCGGGTCCCCAGTCTGTCCTCAGCGACCCAGGGCAGGAGCCTCCGCCTGCTCGGCCCTAGGGACTCGGGTCACCTTTGTCATCTTTGTCATGGGTTGCATTCTGGTGGGTGCTTTAAAAGAAAGGACACCCAGGAGAAGCGGGAGGGAGGAGTGGGGAGGGCAGGAGGAAAGCAGGAAAAGGCCAAGAATAGGGGTGACTTCAGGCCTCAAGTTCACTGCTACCTCGAGGGGAGCTCTGGGGGCCGAGGTTGGCCTTTCCCTTTGTCCTGCCTCCCGGGAATGCACTCCCGTCACACCTCCGTCTCGCCCGCCTCACGGGGTCAGCCTTTGGCGAAGGGCTGCTGGGTTGGGGGAGATCAAAACCCCGGGCACCGGGCTCTGCGTGTCGGGGAGGCCGCCGCGCTGAGGGCGTCCCTGCAGGAAGTTGCGTTGGGAGCACAGGGACACGGGAGCTGGAGGTAGGGCACAGGCAGAGACAGGCGCAGGGTCGCAGGCGTGTGGACGGAACCCTCATGGCACCGCACCCGCCATCCCTGCCAGTGCTGGCGTGACTTGGGGCGTTTCCTTCCCGGGAACGGGGAGTGCCTGGCGCCCACCCACGGAGACTGTGGGTGCTGAGCGAGTGGGGGCCCCCCCTGCTGCGCTTCATTGTCACTTAGTCGTTTTTCCTTGTGGGCGACGGCCCCCTTGTCCGCCTGAGGCCCCTGCGCCTGCAGCGTGTGGGCCTTCCTCAGAGGGCGGCCCTGGGAACAGCCTTGACTTTGTCCGGGGCAGGAGGGCCATTCCCTGCCTTTCCTGAAGGGCTTGCTGACCTTGGCCCCGCATAGTCCTGGGGCCCGGGGACATCTGAGCAGGAAGGGGGGCGCCGTGACCCTGAGTTTCCTCGGCTGATGTCACGTGATGGGCCGTTGTTGACTTCCTGAGCTCGGCAAACAGATTTATCCAGGGCCACCTTGTCCCCACCTGCAGGGTCAGAGGCTGGGAACGGGGTTCTGCCGTGCGTGCGCCTGGTGCCGCAGCTCCCCCCGGACGCCCCCCGGGGACCCTGCCCGCTCAGGTGAGTGCGACGGTGCCTGGGACTCAGCCCCTCCCTCCTCCCCAGCTCCCGCTGCTTTCCCGGGGACCTTCCCTCTGTGGGCTGGCGGTGTCTCCGGGGAGGGAACCGGTGAACCTGCAGAGGGGTCTCTGCAACGTTCTGGAAGCCCCACCAGCAGCCGCGTCCTCGCCAAAGCCCCCTGCGATGACAGATGCCACCGTCCAAGTCCTCCTGCGTGTTTGAAGTCGCCTTCAACCCTCTGCGCATGGCGGGTAAACCCAGGGAAAACCACGCGTTTCCCGAGAGGGTCGTTGCATCCACGCGCTGGACCCCTGGGCCAGGCCCACGGTCGGTGGCTCTTGGTGTCCAGCTGCCACCCAGAGAGCAAAGCAGGGCCCAGCACGCTTCCCAGGGGCCTCCGACTGAGAGCGGCGCTGAGCTGCCGGCCCGGGGGCCGCGGCGCTCGGTGCCGGTCTGGGGTTCGCCGGGGTCGTCATCACGAAAGCCACAGGAGCATGCGGTCTGGCTCCGTGGCTCACCTCAAGGTGCGCTCACTGCCGAGGCCTTTGCACTTACTCCTTAGAGCCCTCCGCAAAGGCTGGGCGGGAGCGGCCATCCTGTTGTAGGCAGAGGAGCCCCGAGCGGGCTTCAGGCGGCCCACGGCCCTGGGGGTCCCCGAGCTGTCTCTCTGGCTCAGGGACTGGGCGTTGGACCCCCAGGACTGGGCATCCAGGCATCCTGCACCTCCTGGGGGGCCCCCTCTGTGTTCAGGGACCCCGGGGCTGAGGATGGACGAGGGGCCCAGACCGTGTCTCCACCCACGGAGAGCTTGGCTCTGAACTTGGTGGCGGACCGAGTCTGTAGAGGCGTGTGCGCCCGTGTGCATGTGAACACGTGTGTGCTCGTGTGTGTGTTGGGCGGAGAAGGCTGGGCAGGCTCCTCTCAGGGCCTCCTCTTTGGGGGAGAGGAGGGGCCACAGATTCTCACCCAGACACGGTGCCGTTCCCGGGGTGGCACCTGCCCCCAGTCCTCTGCATGACCTCCGGGCAGACACCTGTCGCTTGCTCCCCTTTCTGCCAGGGAGCCCGTGGCCCCGAGGGGTTCAGCCACTTGCCCAAGGTCACCCAGTGTGTCTGCAGGGGGACCTGGCTGGGGACAAGGGTCACTGTGAGGGGTGTGAGGACACCCCACAGGACTGTCTTGTCCAGCTTAGGCCACGGGTCTGCTGGCGTGGGTGGGCAGGGAGGAGGCGCTGGGACCCCCACTCTGCTTTGTCGCGGCCCGCGTGCTCATCAAGCCACGTCCGGGGCCTCCTGGGGCCGAGGGGCCTGTCCTCATCCTCCCCCTCTCTCCCCCCCTTTGCATTTGCACAGCTCTCTGCCTGCGTCCCGCCGCCGCGGCCCCAGCTCCCCGCGCCTCCCTGCCCCCACCCCGTCCGGGGCCTGCTGCTGCAGCGGCAAGGACCGCAGCCGCTGGACAGCGCCGGCCTCCCGAGTGACAGCTAATTGGGGAGAGAAAGGGCCCGATTGTCTCGCGGGGCCGGAAGAGCGGGCGTGGGCGGCTGAAAGAGCCGGAGAAGGTGGCCAGCTTCGCCCAGCAGCTGCCGCCGGAGACGTTTGCAGATTACGTCAGCGCCGGCGCGCAGGGGGAGCGGGCAGAGGGGGCCGGCAGCCGCCCGCCCCGGGCCTCCCCACAATGCGGCCATTGTCGGCCCGGAGAGCGGTTCATTCTGGATGAATGGCGCACGGGCCTCTTGACCAAGGCGGCCGCTAGCCGTCCCCGATCTGTCCTCTCGCCTGCCGGGGAGGCCCTGGACTGGAGCCTGGAGGGGCTGCGGAGAGGACAGGGCCGTCCCTGAGGGTGGGCGTGGGCCTCGGGGCCGCCCAGCTGTCCTGAGCGCCCAGTGCAGGCCCCTGGCCGCACCGTGGGCGCCTGGCACAGCCTGGCCTGGGACCCAGGGCCGGCTGCGGTCCAGGCCACGCCACGTCCCTGCTGCTCTTGGGGCCGTCCACCTCGTACTCGGCATGGACTCCTGGTTCGGGGGAAGCGCGGGCCCCGACCCCCTGGTGGTCCTGCTGGTCATCATCTTGCTGGCGCGCTTCCTCCTGTGGTCCTGCCTCGGGACCTATGTCGATTACAGGCTGGCCCGGCGCCAGCCCCGCAAACCCAAGGAGGACTAGGGCCCCAACACTTCACCCCCAGGGCGGAGGGGGACCATGCCCCACCCAGACTGGCCAGGCTGTGCTGGCCGCATTTCACCCCCCACGTCGGGGGACGGATGGGCCACCACTGCCAGTCCGTCCCCGGGTTCTGGGGCCCCCTGTTGGAGCGAGGGATCCCGGGGGTGGGTCTTGCTTTGAGACGTCCTGTGTGTGCTTCCAGTCCTTTATAAGTATGTTTGCGGGGGGGGCACAAGGACAGATGTGACGGCCTCGCAGCCGGCCCTGCCACCCAGGCCACCCCTCCTCTCTGTCTCCTCCCACCTCCTGGAGGGGTAAGATTAAGAGCAGGCAGCTGCCTCGGTTTCCCCCAGAGCAGACCCCTGGGATGCGGTTACTTCGGCAGGAGCTCCTGGCTGGGGAGCCGGTGATGAGGCCCAGGTGAGGCCGGCCCCCAGGAAGGCGGTGGCGGGTGCAGCAGAGGGTCAAGCCTGATCCTCGAGGACAAACCCCACCGTGGCTGTCTCTCTCGCTTCCCACCTTGATGCCCGGTGACCTGCAGGAGAAACTGCCACGTTGCCACGTTGGCCCTGGGAGGGCATCTCCAGGCCCGCCCGATCCATGTGCCCTGTGTCCCTGTGTCCCTGGGACCTTGGGCCACCGCTGTCTAACGGTGTGACCTGAGATGGGCACTGGGAGCCAGGGCGTACCCGCCCTGCATCTGGGGGTCTGGAGCCCGGACGCCAAGCACAGGGGTGGCCGGCCGTGTCCACAGAATGGAGCCCAATGGAGACCGGACACCGAGGCTTGGGCGCCTCCCAGGTGATGACACTCCGTGTGTGACTTCAACCCGGGTTCTGTGCAATAGACCACGACTGAGTGTAGCAGCCACCCGCGGGCCCAGAGCGCTCCTCACGCATGGTGGACCTGAGGGTGGACGTGGGGCCCCCGAACCGGCAGCCGGGCTCAGACGTGAGGGTGGCCTTGGGGACGTCCCGGACTTCTGCACGGTCCTGCTTCCTCGGAAACCACAGAAGGGCACCCCGTGAGGAGCCAGCTCACCCGCCCCCAGACGCAGCCCGGGTCTCTCCCGAGAGCTTTGGACAGGTGCACGAGGCTCCGCCCATGGCCTGCTTGTCCCTCGTGACGGGCAGCAAGCTCCCCACACTGATCTATTGTCCCACATCTGCTTTCGTGGATTTTCTACCGATTTCTATAACGTGTCATTTTTTAAAGAAAGAAATAAAGAATCAAGTGATACATATTGAAAAAGCACAGCAAGCGAGGCTCCGTGGATGAGGGTCGGGGAGGGGGCTTGGGGAGGGGCCGGTTTTTCCCTGTGTGTTTCGGGGCAGGGGTGCGTGGGGACGCGTGTGTGGAGTGGGGGGGGTGAGGGCAAAGGGCGGTGCGGTCCCTCATTCTGTGCACCCAACTCATCATGGGCACCCCGACCCCCAACAACAAGGGGTCAGGGGTCACACAGGCCTCTCCTGCCCCACCTCTGCCCCCGGGGGAGGACACAGCCAGGCTGGGGCAGGACCGCGGGGCCCCCGCCCCCAGGCCAGTCTGTGTGTCTGTGTGTCTGTGGGGGAAAGGCTGGGGAGCTGTTTTTCGTCAGGATGGGACTGATGTGACCCTCTGTCCACCACCTTCGTCGGGGTGTACCTGGCATCCCGAGACCAGGCACCCTGGAGGCGCAGGCCCAGCCACCGGGCCCCCTGTGCCCTCTCTCCTCTTGCTGGGCCCGAGGACCGAGCCCCCAGAGCAGCGCCCCCTGCTGTGGGGATGAGTTGCTGGGTCTAAAATCGGAAAGAGGTATGTCAGGCGGTAGCTGGACTCCTTCTGCAGCCGCTCTGTCTGCTCAGGGGTCGCCGCAGCTTGGTGCAGTGTGGGGAGGCCGGGAGCCTGGGGCCCCGAGGGCCGGGGGCTCTTCCCCTCGCCCCTGAGCCCCCCCCCCCCGCTGGTGTTGGCGCCCGTGCATGCTCCACGTTGTCAGTGCCGACACATGGATGGGACAGTCCCTGCCCCTGACAGCTCCCGGGTCAGTGGGGACCACGGGTGGCATGTAAATGATGCCCACATCCTGAAGGTTGTCACAGAGGCCCAGAGGGCCCCAGTGATATGCCCGGGGAAAGGGTTGGGAAGGCTGCCTGGAGGAGGGGACGTGGGGGACTGCCGGGCAGACGGGGGAGCGGTGTCCCTGGCAGGGGGACCGCAGGAACGTGGGCCCGGAGGCGGGGCCGCTCAGGGCCGGTTTAGGGTCCTCGGTGGACCGCCGGGCACCCAATGAATCTGTTTGCACAGGGAAATGTGTGGAGCAGGGGGTGCAGACACGCAGGTTCCCCCAGGGCAGAGGTGAGCCCCGCCTCGGGCGGCAGCCTGTCGCCGGGCGGACCCGAGCTCCTCCCACCAGATTGCCGACAGGTGGCTGCGGGGCACCGGCCCGCACCGACTGGTTTATTTATTATGCCAGGGGGTCTGGTTTGGAAAAGAAGAGCCAAGGCTTATGGAAGAACCATATGGGGCTGTCTCCTTTCTTTTTGCAAAAGAAATATCTTTTCAAATATGTTTACTGATTTTAGAGAGAGGAAGCAGGGAAGAGAAACATCGACCTGAGAGAGAACATTGATTGGTTGCCTCCCGTACGTGCCGCAACCGGGGACTGAACCCACGACCTCCCGGTGTGTGGGACGGAGCTCCAACCAATGGAGTCACGCCAGCAAGGGGGGGTCTGCCCCCTTTCTAAGGACAGGCCACGTGTCCTTTCGTGGACTCCTCACAAACGTTGCTGCCCTCCCCTGGCCTGGGAGCGACGTGCCCACACCCTGCAGCTGGTGGGCGTGGTCTGGGCTGTGGGCGCAGGCGGTCTGGCTGTGGTGGGCCCGAGGCCCTGGGCACAGTCAGAGCCCTGGGGCGGGACTCTACACTGGTGACGTCTGAACTTGGCCTTGAAGGCCCCAGAGGATGTTTGTGGTGGTGTTGGGGGCTTTCCCAGGGCAGGCAGGGCTGGGGGCCTTGTGCGGGGGTGGGGTGGGGGCATGGGGTTTGGGGGAGCAGGCGGGTGTGGAGAGCAGGGTGCCCGCAGGCGGAGGCTGGGGGGCGGGACCCTGTGCTGTAGGGGAAACGAGCTCTCGCTGGCGGATGAACATCCGCCCGGGAGCCGTGTGCGCGGTGTTCGTGTGCACGCACAGGGTGGGAGAGGCTGCCTGCACGTTCCCTGCCTGTTTGTGCAAAACAACGGTGTCCCAAGAACTACGGGAATGCCCCCCCCGCCCAGACGCACCGCCCATGCGTGCTCTGTGAGGTGCCCCCCAGCCCAGGCCGTGCAGACGGGACTTTGAAACCGCCGCCGGAACTCACTCCCGTTTGCTCCCCGATCTGCTCAGCCAACGCTAACCAATCAGATCCGCTCTGCAGACGCAGATCCACTTTGCACCAGGAGCTGTGCGGGAAGGGCGATTTTAGAGTTTTCCTTCCCAGTTTACCGCCGACGCAAACATCCCTTCTGAGCAGGGCAGACGGACGGTGGGTGGTGGCCTAGTCCGGTCACCGGATGCTTCTTGTTTGTGACGGTGCAGTGCAGCTTGGGTCGAGGCTCTGCTCCTCGCCGTCGTGCGGGGACCCCGCCTCTCCTCCCAGGGGGTCTCCCTCCCCCGGAGCACGGGAGCCCCGCATTCGGTGCCCTGCGCGGGCCTGGCAGAGGATGAGCTGAGAGAAAGGGGGGCGGATGGCACAGGGGCTTTTCTGGTCAGGCCCGGAGGTGGCTGAGCTCCGCCGTCCCGTACCTGACCTTCCTGCAAGGGAGGCCGGGCCATGTCTAGCTGGGCACCAGGGAGGAAAAGGACGCAGCTTTGGCGACCACCAGGCCACCTCCGCCGCAACCTCTCTGCCACACGTGGTTTATTCTGAAGAATGAACACAAACCAAATGCGGAAGGAGAACGCAGTATTGCCGCCGATAGTCGGAGGCTCCCAGGAAAGCACAAAATGTAAAGCGGGCGACGGGAAGCCCCGGGTCGGGGCCTGGCACCGCCCGAGTGTGGCGAAGTCCCTTCCGAGCTCGTCCGTGGGCCGAGGCGTGAGCGAGTCCTGGACATCTGCGGGGACGGGCCGGGGGTCCCGTGGAAGGGTGGCCGGGGAGCGGGCACTGGGCTGCACCATCTGTGCTCGCCTCGGCCAGCCACCTGCTCCGGGGGACACGTCCATGCGGAACGCCCCATCAGCCTCCCGCCAGCATCAGCCAAGCCGCCGAGGCCCTACCCCAGCATTCTGCCTTGGGTGGAAGAGGGCCGCGGAACGGGCGACTGGAGTCACAGGGCTGGCTGGGCCCTGGACTGGCGGTGCTCTGTGTCCTTCCGCAGTCCCTCTGGGTCCCTCCGCGGTCCCCCTGGAACCCCTCCGCCCCTGCCTGGTCGTACCGAGCTGCTTCCTGTGTCCCGGGCCTTCCCCTCCTCGATCTCTCTTCACGCCGGGGTAGCACGTGTGTCAGAGGCTTCTTGAGAAAGTGTGACTCGCAGGCAAACAAGTTTGAGACCTTGCCTGTCTCACACGGTCTCACCGCACCATCGTACACAGTCGATGCTCTGGCCGGCCATGGGGGTTTTGGTACACGAGGACTTTTCTCCAGAAGTTGGAAGGCGCCGCTGCATCGCTTTCTCGAGTCCAAATTGCTGGTGAGGATTCCGAAGCTGTTCGGAGCGCCGATCCTTTGTGGGTGGTCTGGTTTCCTCTCTGGGAGGGGTAGAATCTTGCTTTCGTCTGAAGCGTGCTGGAACTTCGGAACCAGGTGCGGGCGTGGGTGTGCGTTTCTTTCCTGTGCTGGGTGTTCCACTGCAGGCTGGAAGCCGGGCTTAGCCTGTTTCGTCCGCGACCCATCCGTGTTCGGTCCCGTACGCCTGTGGCCCTTGTCCTGGGCACGTCGGATCCTCACTGTCAGCGTCCTTCGCCTTTCGTCCTCCCCGCCCCCTCTCTTTCTTACCCCCGACTCTTCTTCCTGTACCTGTGCTCTCTGGGGCATTTTCTCAACTTTATTTTCTAACTCTTCTATGGGGTTATCTGCTCTGCTGTGATTTTTTTATTTTTAAATGTAGGGGCTCTTTGTCTTTTTTTCGTCCTCCAAACGCCCCTTTTCGGCAGCACCTGCTCTGGTTCGTGGCTGCGGCGTCCTGTCTCTCTGGGTGCCGGTGGCGCCTCCTTGCTGCAGACTGGGTTGTCAGAGCCTTCTTTTCCTCGGACAGTCGCCGTGGCCTGCAGGCCGCCATCGCTGGCGTTGGTGGGGGTGGCCGTGGCCCCTGCCTCCCAGGTTGGAGCTGCTCGCAGACGGCTGGCGGAGGCTGGAGCTGACCACTCTCGGCTTCGTTTCGGGGTGGACTGGGCTGGTTTTTGAGGACCCCCCTGCTGTCAGAATTCTCAGACCTTTCCTCTTGGGCTGGATCACGTCTCACTGGTGGGGTGCGGTGCTGATGGCTGGGGTCCTGGGAGCTGAGCTGGGGCAGGGGGAGGGGTGCAAAGCGTCACCGAATCTGTCACGCTGGTTTTGGCGAGACTCAGGCTCTTGGCCGCGCTGCCCCACCCTGCCCCCATCACCTTCTGCAGAGAATGAATTCCTGTTCTCCCAAGATGGGAGGCGTCCTCCCAGGGGTGGGGGCTGGGAAGGGGGTCTTTTCCACCGCATCACGAAAGCTTTCATCTGGTTCTCTTGGGTGGCAGCCCCTTCACCCCAGTTCCAGAGGGGGTTTTGGAGCAGCCTTCTGTGTAAATAAGCGCGCCCCCCACCCCTGGCTCTCCCGGCCGCCCCAGCGGGGCAGTGCTCTGAAGCCACTCTGTGGAGTCAGTTTCTTTCTGCCCCTCCCTCTGTTCACCTCCTGCACTTGGCTTGCTGGCCCTGGCCCGTGTGGCCGCCGAGGGTTGGGGCGTCGTCCTGTAACAGAAAGGTTACGGGTTCGATTCCCACTCAGG
This sequence comes from Trachops cirrhosus, assembly GCA_028533065.1. Classification (NCBI taxonomy): domain Eukaryota; kingdom Metazoa; phylum Chordata; class Mammalia; order Chiroptera; family Phyllostomidae; genus Trachops; species Trachops cirrhosus. The sequence goes on along the minus strand of CM052543.1, from coordinate 2,496,503 downwards.
GCACCTACCTAGGTTGTGGGTTTGACCCCTGGGCTTGTGTGGGAGGCAACCAGTTGATGTTTCTCTCTCTCTCTCTCTCCCTTCTTCTCTCTCTAAAACCACCACCAACAACAAAATAATAAAATCTGGTGGCTGTGGTTGCCTTTTCATTCTCTGTGGCCTCACCCCTTTGGTGAAGTCCCTTTGCGGAAGCTTCGAGAGGGAATTGGGAAGGGGCGGGATTCGAGGACACTGGCCAATCAGGGGCCCACCCACTCCGCTCTTTCTCGTTTAACGGTGTTTTTCGGTGGCAGTGCCTAGGCCTCCCTCGTCCTCACTGCTGGGGAATTTTCTTTCCCAAAGTGCATTCTGTGACAGAAAGGTGATCTGGAGTTGAATATGTCTGGGATGTTTGGGGGATTACGAGGGAAACCGTCATCAACTTCAGGGCCTGGAGTCCACGGCGCGTGGAGAGACCCGTGGCCTGCAGCCCACGCGCGCCTGCCCGCCCCACACCACTGACGAGGGTCCGGGACCCCCTGGCCCCCACTTCCCCTCCCTTCCCCCCTCACCACTGACCCTGTGGGTTCTCTGGAGCCCCTGTGTCCCCCATGTCCCCAGGTCCGTCACCATCGAGTCCGCCTGAAGTCTCCATCCTCTTGGCCCAGCGCTCTCCTACTCTCACGCGCTTTTAAAATCGAGGTACGGTTTACGTGCAGAGAGAGTGTGAGCCTGCACCTGCATAACCACGGGACCATCCAGCGAGGGACCGAGTTATAGAGCTTCCCGGCACCCGGGGCCCCCACCGCACCCCGGGGGAGCGCCGTCCCGGGTCCTGCCGCGGCGGAGTTTGGTGGGCGTTGGAGCGTCTCGCCGGAGAGACGTGCAGGGCGGGCCTCCTTTCCACTGTCCGGCTCCGCCTCCCGGGATGGGGTCTGGCGTGTCTCCTGTTCCCGCGTGTACCCCCCACTCCGGCCTCTCGGGTGCCGAGCTGAGCAGTGTCCCGCTGGGTGGACGTTTCCCACTGTCCTGCTGAGTTTAGGTTTTCATTACCGGAATGACACCTCTGAACCCGTGTGCCCGTGCCTTCCGATGGCCATTTGCCCCAATTTTCAGACACGTGCTCCGAGGCGGAGCTGCTGGGTCTGAAGGCAACGCTCTTTCGACTTTCTCAGAAGCTGCCTTCCGTCCTCCGGCGGGCTGGCACCGGCGTCCAGTCCAGCAGTGGCGTGGGTGCGTGTCGGGTGCCCCACGTCTTCTCCGGAACTCGGCCAGCCTCCTTAATGACCTCCCTTCTGCTGGGTGTGACGTGGCGTCTTCTCGTGGTCAGAGATGTTCTGATCAATCCTAAAATGTGTGCCGAACACCAGCCATGCGTCCAGTCTCATGCCCGGTGTTAGCAATAGGTCACCTCCTCCAGGAAGCCCGCCCGGCCTCTGGCCAGGTCCGGTGAGCTCCAGTGGGTCCCGCCTGTTGTGTGTGTGGCAGTGGCATGCTGAGCCGTCCTCTGTGAGCTGCCGCGGACCCAGCAGACAGCCCAGGGCTGGTGCGGGAGGAGCACCAGGTGTCTGCTGGAAGGACAGAGGGAAGCAGGGGAGGGAGGCGGGAGGAAGGTGGCCGCGGGCCCCGTGTGGGCAGAGCGGGGCCCCGGCCACCTGTGCACGGACACACGACCCCGTGGGAGCTGGCGCCGGCCCCGCTGTGCGTAAACAGAGCCTGCCCTCCGCCGCGGCCCTGTCCTCCGCCGCGGGCCTTCGCCTCCCCGCGGAAACCCAAGACCCGGCCCGGGACGAGGGTTGGCAGATGTCTGTGAAAAAAGGGCCCGTCTGCCTTTGCCGATAAGAATTCTGCAGACAATGGGGCGGCCTCGGCCGGGAGTTCCCTCCGGGCTCCGGGTGAGGGGACTCCGGCGGGCCCGGGGAGCGGCTCCCCGGCCTGTCAGCGCCCTCTCTGGGCGCCCCCGGGCACCCCCGGCACTGGGCCCCCTCCCAGCCAAGCCCACGGCCCCTGCTCTCGAAGGAGTTCTCAGTGAGGCAGGCCTTTCTCCGAAGGCCCTGAGCGGGGCAGGCTCGGTGCTGGTGACTCACCTGAACTGTCCGGTCCCGGCTCCCTGGGGAGGGGACGCACAGTGGTGACGGCAAATGAGGAGGGCTCACCCTGGCGGGGGCCCAGACATAGACTGTCCCGTCTGGAAGTTTCCTCTGACGCCTCCATTGGGGAGCCGAGGAGGAGACCAGGTGGCCATCGCCCACAGCGTCCAGCGTCTGCCTGGGGAGGGCGGCTCGTGGGCACGAGTTCCTGTGAGTGCTGTGAGGGGGACGCGTGTGCAGGTGTGTGCGGGAGGGGTGCAGGGCGCGGCGGCCAAGGCGCCCACCTGTCACCCGCACTTGCACCCAGAGTCCTTGACATCGACCCGGGGAAACCCAGCCCCCCTGCTGCAGACCCGGAGGGGAACGCAAACGGGGAGCTCCCGGGGCCCGCCCATCCGCCGGGAACGGGGCCGAGCTCCCCCGAACGCCAGGAACGGGCCCTGGCTGCCCCCAAAGCGCAGAATTTCACTGAGTTTGTGTATCCACCGCCTCCAAGGGGTTCTCCGTGGGAGCCCAGGGGAACTCCACGAGGGGCACTTTATCCCCAGCGTTTGTGGAGAATTCCTCGTGAGAGAAGTGGCTGGAAGACCACCCGGCACAGGTTCCGGGAGCCGCACCAGGAGGCCAGGCGCCGGCACCGTCCGGGCCTTCCCAGCGAGAGTTCCGGGGCCGCGTCCCGGAGCAGCAGGGAGAGGAAAGGGCGACCCGCCCGCCGGAGCTGCTGAGGTGCGAGCCGGTGTTTGTGGCGCCCCTGGCGTGCCAGGCGCACCTGCAGAGCTGGCCTCGGGTGTCCTGGTGGTGGGTATGAGTCAGGGCCCTTCCCTTCCCCTTTCTCAGCGGTGCCCCCACCAGCAGAGCAGGCCCTGGGGACCCCGGCGACCTTGGCCTTGACTGAGCCACATTCTCATCTGCCAAGCCCGACTCCTCACGGGCCCCGCAAAGACTTGGGGCCCTTCCTCTGCTCTGGCCACAGGTGGCCCCGCACCCCCCCTCCTGCAGCGCAGGGACCTTGCCCGCGTCCCCACCCTGCTGCACGGCTATCAGGTGTAACTGGTCACGAGCCAGCAGCCTGCTGGGTCAGCCTGTGCTCCGCGCCGGGTGCTGGGCCAGGTTGCCCAGC
>CM052543.1:2443697-2492814 GCA_028533065.1 Trachops cirrhosus | reverse complement strand
GAAATCACCTTTGACAAGGAAAGCAAAGGTCACGGGAACAATTCCTCCCTTTCACTCAGGGAGACCTGGCAGGATCGAGCTGGAGCTGGAGCTGCCAGAGGGTGTCGGCCCCTCCCAGCCGCCCAAGACAAACAGGGCGGCAGGAAGTTCCCACGCTCCCAGGGCCGCGCCCGCGCCCGCGGGAGCGCCTCAGTCACCTGCAGCCCCGGGCTGAGGAGGGCGGGGCCTCAGCCGGCAGGTGAGCCAGGAGCCTGCCGCCTGCGGGAGGGGCCGCCCGCAGAGCCCTTACTCCGTGGTGGGTGTTGCAAACACAGCCTCACCTAATCCTTGTAAAGACCCTACTAAGCTACCGTTGTGATCCTCACTTCACCGAGCAGGAGCCTGAGGCCCGGAGAAGTTAATGGGAAGCCAGGGTTTAGACTCGGGTTCCTCTGTTTCCCAAGCCTGTGCTCTTCGGTCTTGTCCCGAGTCCGCTCAGCAAACCTTTGCAGAGCCTCCGGGTGCGCTGGGCACGCTGCCCAGGGCTGGGACGGCCAACGGCCTGCAGGGTCCCTGGCGCCCATGTCACCGCAAGAGTCCGGCATGACAGTGACCTAGGGCTCCATCTGCAAGAGGCGACACTGGGTCCCTGAGCCCACCTCTGCAGAATATGCTAGAAGGAGATAGGACAGTGCACCCAGCTGTGGGGTGAGGCACCAAACACACCCTCAGTTCCCCGGACGTTGGGTTGGTGCTGCTTCCTGGGATCTCTGGCCAGGGGTGTGAGTGCCAGTTTCCAAAGGAGCAGGTGGAATAAAGACCACGGACCCCCAGGCCACAGACCCCCAGGCCACGGCCACGGCCACCTGTGGGCCACCTCTCCCAGCAGTGCTCTGAGAGCCGTGCCTGGGCCGTGTCTCACAAAGTGGGGAGGCTCACGCCAGTGCCGGTCCGCTGAGTCACAGGGTGGGACAGGCACTACGGCCGAGGCCGGTGACCCCTTACGGAGCCAGCGCGGGTGCATGTGTCCGGCTGTCCTCAGCCGGACAGGGGACAGAATGCCGGGTTGAGAGAAAACGCTCTCTTTTTGCAGCGTTCACTCCCCCAGGCCGTCCTTCTTCTAAGTGGCCGTGTCCCCTCCCACTCCAGCCACACATTCTTTCTGGTCCAAGCCTCACCGATAACAGCTTTTTGATAACATAAAAGCAAAACTTCCAGCCGAGATAAAGGCCTGGCAGGGCCCGAGTCGGATGTCCCGGGAAGGACGGTCCACATTCCACGGCGTTTTCCCACTGCAGAGTGAGGTGTTTGTGCAGGCCCCTTGTCGGGAAGGGGCGTCCCGGTGACCACGGGGTGTGCCGGCCCTTCCTCCCGGTGCGCCCAGCCCGGGCGCGGGGGAGGGAGAGTCCTCACTCCCGGCCTGACCTGGGCCTGGGCCCTCGTGTCCCACTGGTGCAGGGTCACCTGCCCCCAGTGCTGGGCTGTGTCAGGGGCTGCACCCTCTGCTGAGGACGCACGTGGCTTTCTCCTCTCTCCCGCGCAGGAGAAGCAATCAATCATCCCATTTTAGAGGAGGAGACTGGGGGTCAGAGTGGATGTGGGAGACTGACTCAAGGTCACACCCAGTGGACACATTTCGGGTCTGTCACCAACACCCAGCTCTTGCTGTCACAGCCAGAGACGTTGCCACCCGGCTGGCCCCTGTGTCCCCAAGTCCCCACTGTGCTTCTGAGAAGACACGTGTCCGAGAAGGATGCTCCTGCATCTCCCAGACATGATATGACGGCCCGGTGTGTGTCGGTGACACACAGGTGCATGGCGGGCTCTATGATGGAGACTCCGCCCCCTCTCCGTGAGCCCCCACCCGGCACGCCCCTCCTCCAGAGCACCCCACTGCCAGCTGTCTCTGAAAACTCCTCCGACACCAGGCGCCTCTGCACAGCTGACCACAGTCCCACAGCAGAGCGCAGTGCCGGCCACAGAGTTGGACAGGCCTGGGGTGGCAGCCGGTGCCAGGTGGCCTCTTGGCACCACACCCTGACGTAGCCCCCCCACCTCAAAGAGGTCTCCCCGGGACCCAGTAGGGTGCTGCGGAAATGAGGGAACGCAGCTCCCAGGGCCACACCGTAAGAGGCGTGCGGCTTCTGCCCCTCGCTGTGTGGCGAGCTGGCGGCCATGTCGTGAGGACACGCAAGCGGCCCTGCGGAGAGGCTCCGGTGGCAAGAAACGGTGGCCTCACGCCCACGGCCAGGTGAACTCGGTCCCCCTCAAGCAGCCCCCCCGCCCCGTTTCTCTCCCCAGCCTCGGCCCCCACGTCCTACTTCTCGTCTCTGTGACCTGACTCCTGCAGGGACCTCCTGTGAGCGGAGTCACACAGGGTCTGTCCTCCTGCGCCCGGCTCGTCCACTCGGCACGGCGCCCTCCGTCGAGGCCCATCCACGCTGCAGCGGGTGCCGGAACTGCCTCCCTCCTTGCGGCCGAGCGACAGTCCGCAGGGAGTGCTTCCCTGCGTCCTCTGCCCCGGACCGCACCACCACCGCAAGGTCCTACTGACATGCGCAGTCCCAGCCCCGTCTTGGAACTCGGCCTGAGTACGCCTGACTCGAGAGGTGTTTGTGGAAGACGTGAGCGGTGTCCAAATGTCTGGGTCCGTGTCCTGGTTCTGCCGCTGTTAGCTGGGTGGCCTCGGGCAGGTGGCCTGCCTCCCGGAGCCCCTGCCTCTGGAACCTGCAGGTGACTCACTCACAGGGCAGCCGTGGGGGCCAAATCAAGTGTGAGGACGGCTCTGCAAATGGGGGGTGTGGGTGTGGGTGCAGGCTTTTCCTGATCAGACCCCAAGGCCGGAAATAGTGACACCCCTTTGCCTGACCCCCGCTGACCCGCCTGCTGCTCAGCAAGGGGCAGGTCCCCCATTCCGTACCTGGTAATCCCACTGATAGGACTCAGACGTCTCAGGCCCAGAAATGGCTGTGCAATGATGGAGGGGTGGGAATTACAGCATTACAGCTCTGCCCAAGTGGGGGCGGGATGGGTCCAAATCAGCCTGGTGGCCATGTGACCTCGGGCAAGTGGCCTGGAGGTCAGAACTCGGGCCGTGGGGTCAGGCGGCCTGGATTAGGTCAGCCACAGCTCCTGAGGTGTCTGGGGGTCCTTGCTGCATTGCTCTGTGCCTCAGTTTCTCTGTCTGTGAAACAGGAACAGTAGTGGTTCCGACCATATTCTGGGGTGCTGGGCGGATTGACCCAGCTGAGGCGGGGGGCGAGCCGGGCACGTGCTAAGTGCCAGGCGGGCCCTCCTGCCTTGGTCCGTGACGTGGGGACCCCGGCAGCCGGGCGAGAGCTGCCTGCTGCTCCCTGTCCTCCCAGCCCCTTAGGAGGGGAGAGCTGGAGGGGCCGTCCTCCGGTGGAACTCAGACCCACGTGCCCGCCCCCACTCCAGAAGCCGACCACAGACCCAGGCTGTCGCCTGTGCTGCTGACCAACCGGCCGGCAGCGCATCGGGTTCCCATGACCCCGTCCCGGGCTCCTGTGTCCTGCCTCACGGGGCTTGGGAAATCACTTCAGTTGCTAGACAGCTGGTTTATCAGACATGGCTGCGACTCGAAACAGCCAGGTGGGAGGGACGCACGGTGCGAGCTGTGGGGCTGGGACACAGCCCCCTCCGGGTGCCACTGTCCCCACTCCTCCAGGCGTTCCCCGACAGGGAGGCTCCCTGCCCCCGCACTTGGGGTTCTGGGGGGCTCCCGTACTCAGGCGGGTTGATTCAGTCACTGGCCATCGGCGCCCACGTCAGCCTCCCACCGCCTCCGCTCCTGGGACATTGCGGGCGGAGCTCCAAGCTCCCACCCTCTCGTCACAGGCTGGCTCCGCTGCACCCAGCCCCCAGCTGGAGGCTCTCCAGGGGCTTTCCTGAAAGCAGTTCATCAACCCCACCTCAGGTGTGGCCGAAGGGGGCTTGACCTCCTGGGACGTCACTGCGTCCCTCTGTTTCCGGCCCTTCACACCTGCAGTTCCCTCGGCCCCCCGGAATCTTCTCCCCGCCCCCTCTTCCCTGGCTGGCTCCTCGACCTCCGGCTCTGCGGGCCCCACTTCCCAGCCTCCCCCAGACTGCGGACCTCAGTTTCTCCAGGCAGTCAGAAGTGGGTGTGAGTCCCCTGCGTTCCTCACTCCCGCTGCACGCACGGGGGAGGCAGGCTGGGCCCCTGCTCCAGCGCCGGAGGAGACCCTCCCTCGACCCCGACAGAAGAAGCACGGGGTCTCTGTGGTGCGAGGACGCAGCGCCCGGGTTTATGCGTCTTGACGGCGCAGCCCGCTCCTCTGTAACTAACTCGAGCACACGCCTTAGACGGGGTTTGCCCCAGGAAGATTTCGCTCTGGCTACTGGGTGGGATCGGACACTCCCCTGGGCTCCCCCAGCCCGTGGTCTTTTCCGTCACGGGCCGCCTGGCCAAGCCACCAGCTCAGGGACCACCTCCCGACGAAGAGCACCCCGAGGCGGGTGCGCGCTGACCCTGCCTGTCTCCGTCCCCGGCACCGGCCTGGACTCTGTCCTCCCCGGGGCTCGGGCTCCGCCTGCCCAGCCTGTTGAATGAGTGGACTTGGCAGGGACCCATCGGTCCCCCACGTGCACATTCTTCCCTCCGGAGGAATGTCCCCAGCCCAGGTTCCCACAGAGGTGCCGGAACGGAGGGGAGTGACTCCCTGAGCCCTGGCTGTGGTTTGCTGCAGAAAAAGGCATTCCTTTGAACTCGGCCAAGTGAGCCCACGGACGGACGGACGGATGGAAGGACGGGGCAGAGCCGAGACGAAGGCATTCCCGGGTCAGTGGGTACTCGGTCGGGCGGGGCTGCCTGCTCCCCGCGGGCCAGCGGCCACGTTGTTAAGTGAAACCCATTCTAATTTAAAGGAACATTAAGCAGGGGCCTTTTAAACGCAGCCATTTCCTAAAGCCCTCCCTCGATGCCAGTGAACTCCCCCAGGAAGGGGCAGGGATGGTGGGGTGGGTGCCGGAGTGCCCTCGGTGAGCCCGGTCACCCCCGGCCCCAGGCCACCACTGTGCATTGAAGTGGGGCTTCAGCTCAGCGGTCATTTAAGGGCTCCAGGAAGCCACTGCTGGGCCCCACGTCACCCACTGTCCAATGGGAGCATGTTCCTCAGCCTCCACTTCTCCCCGGGGACAGGAGGGCCTCAGCCAGGTCTGGGTGGGCCACGGCCGAGAGGGACGGGATGGCTGGTCCGAAAACAGCTGGGACCGGCGAAGTTCCCTCAGTCATCAGACACTAACTGAGCGCCTTCTGTATGCAGACGCCATCCTGGACACTGAGACAGAGCATGTGGCTCGAGTTCCACTCTGCCTGTGTTCCTGCTTGCGTGCGAGTGCGTGCGAGTGCGTGTGTGTGTGTGTGTGAGAGAGAGAGAGAGGCAGCTATCCCATTCTCCCTTTGTTCTGGTTTCTACAGTTCCCCTCCCCCCTGTCCTGGCCAGGGGGTGAGAAGGAGGGTCAGACCCTGGTGGGCTTCATGCCAAAGCTGGGTGCCCATCTCACTGAGAAGGGGTGCCCAGGCCCCAGCCAACCCTGAGGATCAGTTGCCTGAGCCCTGGGTTGAGGATTCCGCCATCAACTGGTCATGTCTGCCACGAGGGCAGGCCTGGAGCCTGGGGTGCCAGCTCGGCAGGTGCTGGCCCTGCTCTGCCATCTAAACTGAAGCAGTTTTTGAGAACCAATGATGAGAGCAACTGGGTTCAGCCAAGGGATAGTCTTATCTCCAGGGCCTGGGTGGCTTGTGACCCGTCCCGAGACAACGGCCCACACTGGTCCCACCCGCTGCCCAGGGCCACCTGACTGCCGCAGACCCCTGCGTGGGCCACACCTGCAGCCGGCGGGCCCCAGGTGCCAGCTTTGTGGGTGCCGCGCTCGCTCTCAGGGCTCCCTTGTGGGCCCCACTTGGCTGCCAGCTCACGTGTGCAAGGCTTGCTGGGAAAGGAGTGCAGTTGGCCACTTAATCGTCTGAGTAGGTCCTGGAAGGAGCAGAAGCTGGGGCTCGAGACCTGTCCAAAAGCAAGGCCAGGGCGCCTTCTGGAAGGAGGGGAGCCGCCTCTCCCACGGAGCAGCCTGTCGTCCCCCCGACACCCCACGTGCGTTCCAGCCTCTGCACCTTCGCCCAGGCTGTTCCCTCGGCCTGAATGCTTTTCCTTGCCTGGTCTGCCTGGAACTCTCGTGGCCCCGCAGCACTCAGGACAAAGCCTGCCGCCCGGCCTGACCCGCCCTTCTCAGGGCTCACGGCCTTGCGGACAACCCAGGGCTTTGCACTGCCTGTGCGCCAGGCTCTCTGTCCCCTGCGTAACTCCAGGGTCCCAAGGACTCCACAGTCCAGGCCAGAGCACGGCACAGGGCAGGCACCCCCAGAGTGCTCCGGAATGACTGTGTCTCACTTTGGGTCCCCTGCGGTGCCCTGTGGGTCATGTGCTCGTTCCCCCAACCCCACCCCTCGTGGGGTGGGCGCTGCCCATCGGCCTCGTGGGGAGGCCGTGTGGGTTGCAGGAGTTTCTGCTCGTCTTGCCCATGGGTGCCTGGCATATAAGAAACCCTCAGGAATGTTCTGTGTTCGTGTCCGTTATTCATGCCATCCAGAAAGCAATGACAATGTGAACGAACGAATGAATGAATGAATGGTAGCCCAGCTGCACTGCTCCCTGGGGGACTCCAACATCACTGGAGGGGGTGGCTGTGTAGGTTCCCCACAGCATGGCGGAGGGTCTGGGTTTTATCCAGAGTGGGGTGGCCAACCCTGGTGGGTCTGAGTGGGGACAGCAGGGTCTTTTTTAGGTTCTAAGGAGACCCCTTTGGCTGCTGCTTGGAGGACTGGCTTGGGGGGAGGACCCACTATGAGGCTGGGTCCCATCCCTGTGACCGCCGTGGTCAGACCAGGCCAGTGGGCTGCGGGGAGGGACTCAAGGGCATTTTGGAAGCAAGATTGACAGATCTTGGGAGGGGCCAGGGCTGCTGCAGAGCAGTCCAGGTCCCCTCTCCCAGGCTCCTCCCACCCCAAGGCATTGCCAAGGCCAGACCACCGGCCACATGGCGCTGGCTCCCTGCCCCCTCACCCCGAATAGCCTAGATGCCTTCTGTGCTGTCATGATCTCGTGCAGAGGGCCGAAGGGTCCTCAAAACCCCGGAGCCAGGGCCGAAGGCCTCCGTGTTGGGATTCCCTCCACAGCTTGAGGAATCCGGTCGGGGCTGCCCGCCGCCCACTGTCTTGGAGAAGGTGGTGCCTGGGACAGAGGGAGGGACAGCTGGGCTGGGAGACCTGTCCCATGGATTTGGGCCAGTCACGCTCTTCGTCTCGGGTTCTGGGCTTATAGGTGAAGACGGGAAGGGACTTGGAGGCCGGGAGACCCAGGCACAGAGCGCTGTGCCCCCCACCCCTCCTCGGGGGAGGAGCAGGAGGCCCGCCCACCTGCCCACGGGAGACAGAGCCTCAGCACGCCTCCTTCCCCCGCAGAGGCTGTCCGAACCCCTGCAGACCAGGGGCCAGCCCGAAGCAGGAATGTTCTCTGGTGGTAAATTAGGTGGTGTCATGCCATGCTTACAGCCTCCGATGACGTCCCCTGGCACTTAGGACAACGTCCTGCACCACGAGGTCCAGAGGTCTGGCCTGCCCAGGCCGGTGCTGCCCACACACTGTCCCCGCCCGGCCTGCGGGCTCTGCCGGTCCACCTCCCCAGCTCTCTCCCACTGGAGCCTTTGCACGTGATGTTCCCTTCCCCTGAGGGGTCTCCCCCTCCCCTCCCTGCTCCTTCTTTCCTTGGGTTCTCAGTTTCGAGGTCACCTTCTCCGTGAGGACCTGCCGGCCGCTCCGAGCGGCTGCGGGAACATCTCTGACTCGGCCCACGCCTGCCTCCTTCACGGTGACAATCTCGGCTTGCTGGTGTTTGGGCTCATTACTGTCTGTCCTGCTGTTTATCGCCTGTGCCCCTTGGGGACACGGACTGGCGTCCTTGTCCCCCTGGCGGGCTGGTGGGGGGAGCCAGGGCTGGGCCCCTGGCTCCATCCTTCCCTCCCAGCCTGGCCGCCCTGTGAAGGAGGGGACGTTCATTTTTCCGGGGCCGGGTGACGGTTGCTGCTGGAGCCAGTGCAGGGGAGAGAGAGGGGGAGGTGCACCCAGGAAGTGGGCTCCGGGTGGCAAGGAGGTGGCTGCCCACGACGCGGCGCTTGCTACCACCTCGCGGGCCTCCTGGCCGGCACCGAGGGGGCCCTGCAAGGGAGCAGGGCAGGCGGCCGCCCGGGGGAGGAATGCAGTGGCCCTGACTGAGAGGAGGGAGAAAGGGCAGGCCCGGACCCCACCCACGGCCCCACACTGCACCCGCCGGGCCCTGCGCTGGGGGCTCTGCGTGCCTGTGAGTCAGGGGGCCTGGCCGGGCCTGGGCCGTGGTGCTCCACCTCCAGTGTCAGGAACTTCTGGGCGCTCCCGTCACTGCCACCATTCCGGCATTGGGGACCTCCTGCGTCCTTGTCCAGCCTCGTGCAATTGTCAGGACTAGTCCCTGAGGCAGTTCCTGGAAAATCCCCATTTAACAGATGAGGAAACTGAGGCTCTGAGAAGCCCAAACGCTCGCCCAAGTCCAGGTGCCTGCCCCCTCCTGCCTCTGCCTCCTCCTCCCTTCTTCACCAGACGACTCTATTGCATGCTGCCACGTGCAGATGTGGGCCAGGTGTGGGCCAGGTGCGCACCAGGTGTTGGGAATTCCTAAGATGGCTGAAGCCTTCCTGGGCTTCTCCTCAGCTAGTTCCAGCCTGGGTGACAAGCAGGTCCGTCCCCAGGCCGACTCTGACACGTGGATGGTGGCCCCCTCTAGACAGATTGGGTGAGGCTATGAGGCAGAATGTGGCCGGGGAGCTGTGCTGCAGTCCATTAGTGATGTCTGTGGGAAACTGTGCCGCAGTCCATTTGTGATGTCTGCGCAGCATGCAGGCGTGGGGGGCAGGGTAACAGTGCTGTCTGCCTATGGATCCTAGACCAGTGGAGCCTCTACAATGCGTGCGCCAGGGCTGGGTGCCTTGCCCGGCCCTCCCAACCAACTCAGCGTTCTCTCCATTTTCTGATGAGAAAGCAGAGGCTCGGGCCTTACAGCTCATCTGTGGCAGGGCCCACTCTGGACCCAGGCTCCAAGGGCCCCGGTTTTCCTCGGTGGCATGCTGCCACACCCTGCTCCCCTCTTGCTTTGGCTGCCAGGGAGCTCAGGACAGAGATTCGGGCTTGCTCTAGAATGCCACATTATCCTGGGGTGTGGGGCGTTTTGTTACCCCCTGCCCGGGGCCCTCTGTCTTCCCTGCAGGGCTTCCCGTGGAGCTGGCCGGACACAAGTTATCAACTATAAATAAAACCGAGACTTCCGCTCTGGCTCGCACTTGAGCTTCCTGCTACCCTTTTTTCAAGCCCTGAATCAGGGGGAGAGACTCCTAACGGAAGATGACATCAGCATCAGCTGGCCCCCGGGGGGCAGGCCCCCAGCCCCGCGGGTCCTCGGGGGCCCTGAATGCCCCTTTGTGAGGGGTAACCTCATTACACAAGTCGTGCTGCACAGCGGAACTCAAACGGCGTTTTGTGGTCTCTGCCCTGCGCGGCAGAGCGCACGCAGGCAGCTGCGGTCGCCGCTTCCTCTGCGGCTGCCGCCCTGGCGCCCGGCCAGCCCAGGGACCACCCCTTCCACCGTGAGTCAGTTTCATTCTTAACTCTGACTCAGGCCCCTTTAAAGGGGCAGCAGATCTGATTAGCCTGGGGCAAGGAAGGGGCGGGCGGTGGGGGATTCTGCCTGAGGAGGGGGTGGGGGTCAGGGGGAAGCTGGGGGATCTCTCACCGGATCTCCTGGGCTCAGCGGGCAGCCCCACCCTCCCCGGATGGAGGGGGTTTCCTGCCGGCTCCCAGGGAGAGAAGCCCGTGACTTGCCCACAGCTGACTGTCCACAGGACGGGAAGCCCCGGGCATTTGGCGGCTTTGCTTTTTGCTTGGCCGGACACCCTACCCGAACTCTGGCCCAGAAGACTGACGGAACCCGGCAGGCTGCCTCTTTGTCCCGCTTTCTTCTCGTCACAGTGGCCTTCCACACGTCCTAGGACAGCCGAGCTACCTCCCTCCCGGGCAGCCCCTCCTTCCACCCTGCCTTTTGAGGGGTTCTGTCCCTTCTTTTAGGGCTCGGCCACATGTCACCTGCTCCGAGGTTGTCCTGCCAGTCCCCGTAAAAGCAGCTGCTCTCTCCTTTGTGGCACGAACAGCAACCCACACCTCCATTCCCTGCGCTCACGTGTGAACCGGTTCCCCACTGGAGAGGGGCAGCCCCGGGAGGGCGGGGACCAGCCCTGCGTGTCTTGCTCACAGCACCAGGCCTGGCACATAGTAGGTGCTTAATACAATCTTGCTGAATGAACAATGAATGGGTGAAGGGCCATCAAAATTCCTTCATAGCTGTCCCCTACCAAGGGCCTCAGGGAGGGCGTGTGGGTTGGCCCTGCCCTGCCCAAATGGGGCGCCAGGGGCAGAGGACCCCAGTGGGGCAGACAGGTCCAGGTCACCCGAGGGGCCGCTGCAGGGGCCAGGTCTGTCATTCCAGCTCTGAGGCTTCGTGAAACCCAGAATTTCTCTCCTGCCTGCTGGTCTGACTCACTCCTAGGTTTTGAAGTTCCCCTTTCTGTCAGCACGTCTCCCGGGGTTACAGAGTGGTCAGGCGAGGCCGGCAGGAAGCTGGGCATGTTTCATTCACAAAAACAGGACCTGCCGGGTTCCCGGGTCCTGCCTGGGTTTTCAGGCCCCGGCTGTGGCGTTTGCAGGCTCGCAGGGGGCCAAGGGGTGCTGGGGGTGGGGCTTCAGAAGCCCGAGGGTACACACCTCTGTGGCCACTGTTCATCTTTCTCTCTCCGGCCTCCTCCTGGCTCACCACCCTCCCCGGGGCCTGGGGCAGGGATGGGAGCCTGGGCCTGGCCACGGAGGATGTGGGCCTCCCCAGGAGACTGAGCAGTCTTTGTCCCAGACAGCTGGGAGGCCAGGCCCAGGTCGGGCAGCCATCCGCCCCGCCCGACGGGCCCACCCCCCTCTGTGTTCCCACTGCCCAGGCTAGGACGGATCCCAGGACGACGGCAGACAAGTGCAGGAGACGACGGCGGATCTCAGGGCGAAGACTCCTCTCCCAGACAGGTGTCTCCTCCCGGGGGCCCCGAGGCAGGGGCCGGCTGCGCTAGAGAGCCAATGCCCTCGGGCGCCATACCCTCGTGGTGTGGGGGCAGGTGAGGAGGGCCGCCTGGGGAAGGGGGCCGGGCAAGGGAGGAAGCCTACCTGCCCCTCCCTCCGAGGCTGTGTCACAGCTGAGGGGCTGCCCAGGGGCGCATGGCAGTGACACCCTCAGGCCTGGGGGCAGGAGTGGCCAAGGCCAACATCGGAGGGAGATCTAAGGCCCTGGACCTCGGTCAGTGTGGGAAGAGCTAAGGCCGGGCCTGAGCCCTGGGCTCGAGCCCAAGAGAAAGCCTGTTGGGTGGGAGCCTTACCCCTGCCACCCAGGCCCGGGCTCCCCGTCTGGGCCGGGGCGACTGCCCTGGGGCTCCCCCACTGAGGTCTCAGCAGCCCCTTGTCTGCAGGCTCTGTGGGCCCAGAGGGGCGGGGTGCAGAGAGGGCCCCGAGCAGCCGTCAGGGTCTCCCTACAGCTGATGGTGGGGGGCCTTGTCTGGGCGGGGCCACCTGGGCCCCGATTGCATCTCCGGGTCCCACCGGTCATCTGTGGTCACGTGTCACATGTGGAGACTATTTCAATTAGCTTACGTGTACCTCACAGTTAACTGCACAGAATGACGACCGGACAGAGAACAGAAGACCTCAGACATCACCTGCAGAGTGTGGACGGAGGAGGCGGGTGCTGGATGTCCCCGTGGAGCCTCAGGTCTGGGGCACCTTCTGGACCACCGGAGGGGATGCGGTTTCTCAGTGGCGGGTGGGCCAGGCCATTGGCTCTGCCCTCTCACCTGGCCACCCACAGCCTTCCGTGTCGTGCGCCCCGGGGCGCTGCGTTGGGTCCTCCAGTAGCGGGCCATGTCCACCTCATGCCGCCCAGCCGGTGGGCATGGCCCCCGGGGCAGCGGAGGAGGCTGAGGCTCCAGGGTCGCACAGTGCGGTGCAGTCCAGGGGTCGCTTCACGGCCTTCCTGACCCTCCAGCCCCGGCTGCTGCAGGCGCCGAACCCACCATGCGCGAAAGTGAAGCACTTTGAAGTGCAAAAGCTGTAAGGTATTATGATGATTATAAAAACACAGCCAGTTACGGTTTATGGGGCTGAGCGGCCCTTCTGGAATTCCTTCTTATCCGGTGATCTCAGAGCGCCGGGCCGGTCCAGAATTAATCGGGCCCCGCCGCCAAGGACTGCAGGCTGCACCTAGAAGCACTGGGAGGGGCGGGCTGGGGCCAGGCAGGAAGGGCCAGGCATTACTCACACTCGCTGCTGCCCCGCAGTCTGGGGCCAGGCCTCCCCCTGGCCAGCTGGCCGCAGGACGGGGAGCTCGGGGGCCTCCCCCGCCCCAGCCCGATGAGGGGTGAGGGTCAGCAGCAGCAGGAACAAGACCAAGGGCTCCGCGGTTGACAAGGTGGGAAGGAAGAGTTTGTCAGGTCCGGAGTGTTTGGGGTCCAGATCCTGTCTGTCCCTTGTGACTGTGAGCTCCTGAAAGTCATGGGCGATGACCTGAGTCACGAGGACTATTGTGGTGGACAAGGTTTGATGGCTGGAGAGGAGGGAGTGGGCCGTGGAGGACTGCAGGGTCAGGGGAAAGCTGCAGGACCTTCTGCCTTGTCAAGGCTTACTAAGCTTGGGCAGTGAGTAAATAATTGATGGGTGAATGGACGGTCAGACTAGCCTGTGGAAAGATGACTAGATTGACAAATATGTGGTCTGAGGGAGGAGAGATGAATGGGTAGATACATGTGTGATGGATGAATGAGTGGATGACCATGCGGATGAATGGATGGATGGACGGTGAATGGGTTGGATGAATGGATAGATGGTGGATGGGTGGATGGATAGAAGGGTGGAAGGGTGGAAGGATGGGTGGATGGGTGGGTGGATGAGTGGACGGATGGATGGAAGGATATATGGTGGGTGGGTGGGTGAACAAATGGGTGGTTGGATTCATGGGTGAATGGGAGGATGGACAGATGTAGCAAATGGGGCGTGAATGGGGAGTAATGTGTGTGTATTCCAGAGGCTGAGGTCATGGCCGGGCTGCAAGGAAGAGTTCACACTGGATGGATGGGTGGACAGATGGACAGATGGATTGGTGGCTTGGTAGACATTGCAAAGTGAGATGATCTGGTAGAGACCTTGGTGGGATAGCAGGTCCCATGCAGGACTTTGGCTCGCTGGCCGGATGCCCACGTCCTCCATGGACTGGGCGGCCACCTGGGACGTCAGTGATCTAAGCCAGGACCGGGAGCCTTGGATCCTGTTCTTCGCTCAGCTTTATCAGCACCTTGACCTTGGTTGGCCATCCCCACTGCAGGCCTCGGTCGCCCTGTCTGAAACAGGAAGAGGTGCTGGATGAGACGGCTTCTAAGGAAGGCAGGAGGGGCTTCCCGAGGCCCCAGGGGAGGGGAAGCAACCCAGCCTCTCTCCCCTCCTGGCCCCAGGTTCTCCCAACTTCATTCCCAGGCTCAGTCCCGGCATCTGCCTCCTATCTTCTCCCGCACTGTTCTCCAAGCATCCGGGCACGAAGCCAGGCCCAAGGTGGGTCCTGGGGAAAGGGGAACTGGCCTCTGCCCCAAGGTGGGCGGGCGAGGGCTGTGGGCACAGGCGGCCGCTCAGAACGCCCCCTGGCAGGCTCCAGGCTGAGTCACCCTGAGTCACCACTGTCACTTCCTACCACACATTCCTTCATTCATACAGTGTCTCATCCCTAAGGCCACCACCCTGGAATCTCTTCGGGCAGCTGCCAAACATGGGGGTGGGGGACTCTGCCTGCCCCAGCTGAGTGGGCCAAGGCCTGGCCCCTGGAGCCCGGGCAGGGCGTGAGGGCTGACAGTGTGACTTCCCAGGAAGCGGGGGACACCCTCGGAGCCCTGCTCTTGCCCAGGAGCCCTCTGACACTCAATGGGCCAGGTGCAGCTGGGATGGGTAGTGTCAGTCCCGGCTGCCGTGAGGCCCCAGATCTGCCACCTGGAGCCCCGGGCAGCTGGGGACACAGGTCCTCGCCAGCGCACCGGAGTTCGCTGAGCCGCGGAGAGGGAAAAGGCCCACCTGCCAAGTTCAGCCGTCTCCGGCCCCCCACTCGTTCACTCCCTGCGTGTTCAGTCTGCCCAGCGCTGGGCTGGCCCTGGGGGGACCCCACACCCATCCCGCCCGCTCTCTGTGGGCCTTGCTCGAGGAGGAGGGGCCACAACCTCCCGGCCGAACGGCTCTGCAAACCAAGCAGAAACCCGGAATGCCAACAGGGCTACGAGTGTTCGGTGTTTGCGTGTCTTTGCATTAATGATTCCCCTTAAACGTCGGGGGGAACCGTGGGACATTCTCGCTCCTGATGTGTGTGAGGGGCGGGGTCAGTACCCACAGGGTGGGGTCAGTACCCAGGGCGCCAGACTCCCGAGATTGCAGAGGGGGATCCCGCCTGCGCCGGCGGCACAGAAGCCGCAGCGCGACAGCCCTGACCGACGGGCGAGCGGCCAGGTCGCGTTGTTCTCTGATAAGACGCCAGTGACGTGTGGCAGGGGTCTGCCAGGTGGCTCGCTGTAGGAGAGTTTGTTCCGTGTCCCCGTCCCCGGAAGAACCTGCCGGTGTTGTGCCCAGAGGAGACTCAGGGTCCACGTTGTGGGGACCTCAGAGCCAGAACAGAGGCCTGGGCGGTAGGAACCCCAGGTCGTGTGCAGCCAGTGACCTGCCGCGTGCCCCTCCGGGCCCTCTGTGCTTCCTGCGGTGGTTAAGAACAGAGGCTCCTGGCTCGGGCCGCCCCTTCCCAACTGTGAGTCCTCGGACGACTTCTCCGAGCCTCGGTTTCCTCATCTGTAAAGTGGGGATAATGGGGACGACTCCCCGACGGGGTGTTCTGAGAGCTGAGCGAGCTCGAGTGCAGAGCTGGTCTAAGACGCCTAATCCACGGGCAGCAGTTGGCCAGGACCGAGAACTCAGTGGTGCCCGCTGGCCTGGGATTAGGGGTCCACTCGTGAGGGGAGCAGCTGGGGCTGCAGGCAGAACCGGCAGGCGGTTTCCGCAGCTCCGTACACCGCAGAGATCTGGAACGGTCGGAGATGGGAAGGTGGGGGTCCCATCTCTCAGAGACTCAGCCCCCAGGCCCCCAGGAAGCAGGAAAGACCTGCCTGGGGCCCCCTCCCCTGTTCGTGCTTGGACTTGAACCAGGCTTTGTCAGGCAGGGAGACCTGGCTTGCACCCGAGGCCCCCACTGCCCCCGCACGTGCAGAGTTGTCCTGCCTGGCCAGTGAGGTGGGCACAGTGGGGGGGACAGGCCACAGTACACACTGCTCCGGAGTGCCCCAGGAGGGAGGAGGGGGACTTGTCCCAGGGCTGAGCACCTGGGCTGAGTCTTGAGGAGGTGACAGGGAGAGGGATCTGGCTTAGCTGGTGGTGCGGGGAGTGGGAAGAGCATTCTGGGAGGGGGACCGGTATGTGCAAAGGCAGCAGACAGGAGGGTTGAGGCATTGGGCCTGATTGGAGCCCATATGGACGTGGGGACTCAGGACAGGGCCTAGTGGATGGCTGACCGGTGGGAGGCTGTGCGGCAGAGGGCCTCCTAGGCCGTCGGGGACAGCCTGAAGTCGCGGGGACGCCCCTGGGAGCAGGCCGTGACGCTCGTGAGCTCTTGTCTGAAAGACTTCTCCTGTACTGGTGAGGCAGCCACCTGGCGGGGCCGGCGAGGCCGAGGGTGTGCGCGCAGACGGCAGAGTGGGAGAGGGAACCAGTGGGGATCAGGGTCCCTGGGTTTGAGGCAGGGGGCGGGATGCAGGAGGGGGTGTGGGGGGCGGGAGGTGAAGAGGCGGGTTCCCCCTGGGCTGTGCCTGCAGGTCTCCCAAGGGCGAAGGGGAGCCTTGGGCTGCTGGATTAGCGGGTCTGGGCCCAGGGGCAGGTCTTGGCCAGAGAAAAGGAGCCGGGGGTGCTAGTGCCCCCGTGCAGTGGGCGACTTGAGCAGGGAGGGGATGAGGCCCCTCCAGAGGGGCGCGTCTGGAGGGCAGAGGGCAGCGGCCTCAGCTTCAGGCCCTCACGGCCACCACACCTGTGGTCCACGGCACAGAGCCGTGGTGCCCGCTCGCCCCGCCTGCCCGCTGGGACGCGGCAGGACAGCGGGGCCGGTACGCTCCGAGGGCGTGAGGGCTGCCGCCTCCGATTGCGGTGTCGGGGACCCAGGCGGATTGGCTATTCCTTTTCAGCAGAAAGAAATGTGCAGGTGTCCGGCTCTCGCCAACGATTCGGGAGGAAAGCAGCTGGAAGGATTTGTGTCTTCAAGGGAGCGTTCCTCTCCGGGCTTCGCCCGCCCCACGGCCTCCCGGAGAACCGCGGGAGGGCAGGAAGGAGTGCCCAGCCAGCGAGGCGGATGGAGGCCTGGGTCCTAGTCCTGGCTCGGCTGCAGTGCACTGTGAGGTCCTGGGACGCAATGGCGGCCGCTGCTGGGGCCTCGCCGCTGCCCTCTGACCTCCAGATCCGCCCCCGACCGTCCACTCAATGTCGCTGTGGGGTGCTCGAGTCGCCTTCAACACAGCGCAGCCGGAACCAACCTGGTGAGCGCCCGCCAGCCGCCCACCGCCGCTCCTCCCCGGCGTGCCTCAGCTCAGGGGATGAGTGACGTCACAGCCCCACGTGGCCTGACCCCACGTGGCCACGCCCCCACCACGCCCTCCGACAGCCGTCCTGAGGGCCTGTCCGAGGCTGCTCTCAGTGTCCTCCGTGCGGCATTCCTGTTCCTTCCACAAACCTCAGCCCCATCTCTCTCTCTCTGCCTCCACTGTTGCTTTGAGACGTGGTTCTGCCATCCCTGCCTCGCTGGCAGGTTCCCTCCCTCCCTCCCCACGCACACCCTCTGACACTCTTCCCACGCCAGAGGGGGTGCTTCCCGGTCTGGTCTACAGCCCCGCCTTCCTGTGGCTGCCCCTTGCAGGAGAAGCAGCGGGGAGACCAGCAGAGATATGCCTGCGGTCCCTGGGCCCCAGAAACCTGAGCCCAGCACCGTGGACATGAGCGTAAGGGCCACCCCCGAGGGAGGGACCTGAGCCTGGGCAAAGCCTCCCAAAGTGTCGCAATGTCAGAGCTGGGCCTGGGACGTGGGGCCCAGGCTGTGGGGATGGGAGGGGAGCTGCAGACACTGTCCGGACGGCACCTGGTGAGGTGGCTGTGTCTCCGTCAGCCCCAGGACCATCCAGGATGACACTGAGGTTGTGACACTAACATTTATTGAGTGCCTACTGTGTGCCAGGCAGCACTCGGCATGCATGAACTCACCAACGGGCCCAGCAATCCAGCTGTTACTACCAGCTTGCAGATGCAGGAGCGGAGGCTCAGAGAGGTTCTGTGACTTGCTCAAGGTCACACAGTGAGTGAGGGCTGCTCGGCTCCAGGGCCCTGACATGCATGGGGGGAGGCAGGGTCTTGCACAGGGAGGTCGCAGGCGCTCGCTTGGCTGTAGCTCCGGCTCCAGCAGAGGGTCTCTCCTGACCCTGCAGCCTCCTCCTCCTTGGCCCTGGGACTGAGACCCCCAGGAACCCCCAGCCTTGAAGTGCTGCCGCTGCCTGCCGAGGCCCCCATGGCCACAGCCTGCCTGGCGCCTTTCAGTGCCCGTGTTAGTGCGCCCAGTGCGTGGGGAGAGATGAGGGGCCTGTGAAGTCAGCTGGCTTTCCCCGGCGTGCGGCATCCGGGACTGGAACCCAAGCCCATCTGACTCCCGCCCACGAGCCCCCTCTGGGGCGCCCGACAGAGGTCACAGCCGATGCTGGCCAAGCTCCCCTTTGCCCTTGTTCTTAGAAGGATCAGGTCCCACCATCCTCAGCACGACCCGGCGATGTAGGCACTGTTATTATCCCTCTTATGGATGTGGAAACTGAGTCACAAGGAGGGTGAGTCACGCACCCAGGCCCGCCCTGCTCGGCTGGCAGGAGGCCACACCGGCAGGTGAGCGCGGGCTGCCCGCTCCAAGCCAACACATGCTCTAGATGCAGAGAGACGACAAGAGCTGGGCGGATTCTGTCCTTCTGCCTGCGTTTCCTCCGCAGAGCTGAGAGAAGAGAGCCAGGCATTTACTGAGCACCTACTACGTGCCGGCCTATCTCTTACCATTACTTCGCAAGGTGAATATTCTTAATCACATTTTACGGACAAGAAATGAGACACAAGGAGACGAAGCTTACTGCGGGTCACCTAGTAGGGGTGGGAGGTAGGCTGGACACTGACCTGGGACCCCAGAGTCCCCGTTGGGGGTGTCCAGAGAAGTGGGGGCCCCTCCACAGGGAGCTGGTCCCCCTCCAGCCACCTCCTGTCTTCTCCCCCCTTCCTGCCTGGGGGGAATTAAGTGGCGAGTGCTTTCAAAGCCGACTGTCAAAAGAAAATGGTTGGAGGAAGGAAATGTGCAATTAGGAGCTTCAGAGTAATTTCCACCGTGTGGTTTGAGCTCCACTGTAAACACTCAGACAGAGAGGACGCGGCTGCCCCCCGGCTGGGGCTCCTGCCAGCTCCGCAGGCCCAGGACCGGGAGGGCCCGGCGGGGGCCCCGGTGGCAGCCGGGGGGGGGGGCAGCCTCGGACATGGGGGGGCACTGGGGCCTGTGGGAAGCTCCCATTCCCAAGAGAGGCTTCTTCCAGCAGATTGTGCCGGCTTTACGGAAAGGAAATATTAACATTATAATTATAATTCTGTGTATTTAATTAAGTTATTAAACAGGCCCGGCCTGCGGGAGAGAGAGAAAAAAAACCTTAGTTTCATTCTAATTGTTTCTCCCAGGATGTAATTAGAGACTTTTAAAGGAATCAAAGCCAGAAAAGGCGGCTGGTTGTGCTGGGCCTGTGTCTGGGCCTAGGTCTGGGGCCTGGGGCTTGGGATCTGGGGTCTGGGCCTGGGACCTGGAGTGTGGGATCTGGGCCTGGAGTCTGGGCCTGGGGTCTGGGGTCTGGGGTCTGGGGTCTGGTATCTGGGCCTGGGACCTGGGCCTGGGGCCTGGGCCTGGGGTCTGAGATCTGGGCCTGGGGTCTGGGGTCTGGGGCCTGGGATCTGGGGCCTGGGGTCTGGGGTCTGGGGTCTGGGATCTGGGCCTGGGGCCTGGGGTCTGGGATCTGGGGCCTGGGGCCTGGGGTCTGGGATCTGGGCCTGGGGTCTGGGGTCTGGGGTCTGGGGTCTGGGATCTGGGCCTGGGGCCTGGGGTCTGGGGTCTGGGCCTGGGACCTGGGGTCTGGGATCTGGGCCTGGAGTCTGGGGTCTGGAGTCTGGGCCTGGTGTCTGGGCCTGGGGCCTGGGACTGGGATCTGGCATCTGGGGTCTTGGTCTGGGCCTGGAGTCTGGGATCTGGGCCTGGGGTCTGGGGTCTGGGGTCTGGGATCTGGGCCTGGGGTCTGGGATCTGGGCCTGGGCCGGGTAGGGGGGCAGGCCCGGCCCTGGTCACCTGAGAACCCAGGTGCCGTGAGGACAGGGACTGGGTCTGTTGGTGTCCTCGTGCCGGCACACAGTAGGTGCTCATGAAACCGCGGAGGAGCGAGTGCCCAGTGGCCAATGAGCAGCTACCGGGGCCCAGGAGGGACGGTGCCGGCTGCCCTGGAGATTCCCCGCAGCGAGTTGTCCCAGAAGAGACTCGGAGGCTTTTCGCTGGACTTGGGGCCAGAACGTGCTGCCCTGGCCCCCCTGGTGGAGGACGCCGGCGCCCATTCTGGCTGTGGGCGGCCGTGCTCTGCTGCCGGCCACAAGCACTGACTTTCACCGTCCTTCACCCTCCACTCCGGTCCCTGGTACCTGATGGCCCTGGAAAATGGTGCTGCCCCGGGGGGAAGCCAGTGTTCCACCGGCCCCCAGACCCTGTGGCAGCAACGGGCCCTGGGGCTCCCGGGGGGGCAGGTTTTTAAGGGTCTGGAATGCTGAGTCTCAGAGGGTCCACAGAGCAAAAGCTCTTCCCTCCAGACACCCCCTCTCCAGGCCCCCTGGGGAGCCTCTGCTTGGAGGGGGTGCCGGGAGGGTGCAGGCCCCGAGCAGGCCCCAGATCCGGCTCACGCTCCCCCAGCGACAGCTGCCCCCAGGCTCCGTGCAGAGCCTCCCGTCGGACGGGAAGTGTCTCATTCCAGCTGGCAGGGCCTTATCGAACAGTCGGGCTTTGTGAGTGCGGACGGCTGCGGCGGGGGAGGCGGGCTCTGCGCTGGGGGTGGGGGCCTGCTGGGGGGCTGGATTTGGGAAGCTGAGGGGGGGCGGAGCCAGCAGCATCTCCCGAGTGGGTGGGCGAGCCAGATCTTGGAGGCTTGCTTCTGCAGGGCCTCCTGGAAAGCCGAGTCCCTCGAGTGGGTGCCAGGGAGTGAGGCCTGGCTGGGGAGGGACCGCAAAGGGAAGAGAACGTGGGAGGAGCCCGGCCTGTCCCAGAGGCCTCTTGCTCTCCCCCAGCACACAGAAGAGCCGTCCTGTGATGGGTGACAGGAGGGAGCCACCAAACTACCATTTTGGAGAGATAAGAGGGTGTGGGGACTCCTCCTGTATAAACCCACCCATCCGCCCACCCATCTAATTGTCTACCCACTCTTCCATCCACCCATCCACCCGTTTGTCTACCCACTCATCTGCCCATTCATCCATTTAATCACCCACCATCCATCCACCCACCCGCCCTCCCATTCACTCTTCATCCCCCCACCCACGCTGATCCCCAGGTGCTCAGCCAGAGAAAGTGAAACAGTGATGAACTATTTGTGAGAGCAGGACCCCTCCGGAAGAAGCGGACTCGGGGGGCCGGGGGCCCTGTCTGACGCCCCGTCCTGCCCGTTTGCACCCTACCCTCGTGTGCCACTGGGCTTCTCTGAGTCTCGGGGTCCTCGCCTGGAAGACGGGGCTCGTCACTTCATGGGGACGTTGTGGCGATGAACATGCCAAGCTGAGCACCGTGCTTATACCAGGCGAGAGCTCAGGGACCGACACTACTCTCGTCACCTGCCCGCCGGCTGGGGACCCCTCACTCTCCTCTCAGCAGCCCTGCTCCGATTCCTCGTTCCAACAGCCCTCGCAGCTGCCGCGCCCTCTGCGCCAGCCCTCGGGTTCGGGAGCCTGGGATACGGGCCATCAGCAGGGCCTGCTCTTTCCAGAATCCAGCAAGACCCCAGAGTGCACTGGGCGAGTGTGGGGGAGAGCAGGAGGGTTCTCTGCCTGGAACCCAGAGAGAAGCCCCTTCTCGGTGGGGTGGCTTCCCCAGAGCAGCTCCGATGGGCAGAGAAAGGTCCCCGTAGCCCCTCCCCGCTTCACGAGGGGCCTGCGTGAGCGGCTGTGTATCAAAGGGGGCAAAGTTGGGTGAGGCCCTGCTTGGGGCACACTCTTCTGAGAGG
This sequence comes from Trachops cirrhosus, assembly GCA_028533065.1. NCBI lineage: Eukaryota > Metazoa > Chordata > Mammalia > Chiroptera > Phyllostomidae > Trachops > Trachops cirrhosus. The sequence continues at coordinate 2,471,313 of CM052543.1, read as the reverse complement.
TGCGGCCACCTACCCTCTCGTGGGTCCGGCCTCCCCGGGCAGGGGCGGGCCCGATCACTCCCACAGCCCGAGGTGTGAGCTCGTCTGCCCACATCTCGGTGCTGACGCCGGTCAAGCGTCTGTGCTCCCCCCGCCCCACCCGGTCTCGCCGCTGGACTTCAGACCCCAGGCCTCCGACCGCGCAGACGAACGTCCCCTCTCTCTTCAGGTGGAGGGCTTCCGTTTGGTTCTGTCGCGCCGTCTCCGTGTCGCTGCCTGGGTTCCTTATCTGTTTCCTTATGAAGGCTGCATTTTCCCTGAGTTCTTCCAGCCCGTTGTGTGTGAGTTTTGGAGCACACCCGTAAGAGCTGCTTTGAGAGACCGGTTCGCTGCCTCCGTTGCCCGAGCTGCCTGCGGGCTCATTCTTGACGACCTGCCACGTTCTCCTGTTTCCTCGTGCATTCAGCGACCGTCTGAGTACGCACTGGACGTGGCGCGGTACGGGGCCCTGCCCTGTCCCTGCAGCCTAAGTTACGGGGCAATGGCCCTGGGGTGTGGTACGCTGCCCGCCCGTCACGTCCTCCACCCTTCCCAGTTTCCCACCCGGAGTCACCTCTGTCCTGGCGGGACCCTGACTGACACTCGCCCCTGTCCCCTGGCAGCCCGGGGCGGGGGCTCTGGCCCTGCCGCTGCTTCCACAGCAGGCTTGGATGGGGCACCCCCTCGGCACCGCCCACGGCCACCAGCCGTCCTCCCAGATGCGGGGGGTGGGGGGAGCCAGAGAGACCTCGCTCAGAACAGAGCTTCCAGGTCCGCAAGTGAACCGCAGAGCCAAAGGCCAGGCTGGTGACGGCAGGGCCACCGCCTGGGATGCTGATTTGGGCTCAGGTTCTGCCTTCCCCTGCTCCTCACTGTGCAGCATTGGGAGGCCCCCCTTCCTCCCCCCGGGCCTCGGTCCTGCCCCGAGTTCTGAGTGCTGACCCCGGCACCCGAGACCTGAACGGTGCTCAGGAAGAGCCCCCCCGGCCTGCCTCTGGGTGAGTCATCACCGAGTCACAGTTAGTAGGTTCCCAAAGTAGAAACCTTGTCTCATCCCCAAGAATGTCAGCTCCGTGACTCACAGGGTTCCTCTCCCGAACGGGATCTCGGGCCTTGGGGCCCGGCCAGCGGTCCCGGAGAGTCACCGCCAAGCTGCGAGCGGGATGCTGGGTTCCGGTCACGGAGCAGGGCGGGCTGCCGAGGAAGGGGCCCCACGGGACGATCCGATCCAGCCGGCTTCTCCTGCCCGTTTAGGTTCACGGTTCTTCCGCGGTGTCTCTGGCTAAGAACGAGGGCCCCATGATGGGTTGCCTGGCAGAGGGTGGTTGTGATGTTTCAGTGGTTGTTATGGTGATGGTGTCATTGGAGCTGATGGTGGTGCGTTGTTGCTAACGGCGATGGTGATGCTGTAGGTGGTGATGGTGGTGGTGGTGGTGAGGCGGTGGGTGTGGAGATGGAGCGGATGATGGGGATATTGGTGGTGATACGGGTGGTGGTGGGTTGTTGCTAACAGTGATGGGCAGGTGGTGCTTGTGGTGGTGACGATGCTGTGGTTGTTGGTGGGGGTGGTGAGGGTGGTGACCGGGTGCTGCTGTGGAAGGTGGTGCTGATGACGATGCTGCGGACGCCTCCCAGCCTGAGCCCAGGAGCGGCATCGTAAGCAAAGGGAGATTTGAGCTGGAGAACTGACCACGAGTCCCGATGCTGCTGTCCACTGCCTGGTGGGCTGAGGGAGCTCCGCCCATCTGTCGGAACCTCGGTTTCCTCATCAGTAGAGGGGGAACCATGTGGTCTCCCTCTCTGCGGAGTGACCGCAGCCTGTGCCCACCCATGAGGAGGTGGGGTCTTGGAAGCTGTGAGGCTGTGACGCTCTGAGCACGTGCCAGCCGTGGAGGCAAGCACAGTCTACAGGCCGCAGCTGTGGTGGGCGTGGCTTCCGTGATGCTTTTCCGTGGAGCTCGAGTCCCTTCCTTTGTAAGGAGGCCACACGCCGTTTCCTTTGAAGAATTTCAAACACTTTCTCTCCCCCATAATGTAAGCATTGTGTCCTCTGGTCACCGGCCTGGGCAAGCTGACTTCTTCCTGGAGCTTTTCCAGCAGGGGGCGCTGTCCCTTGGCTCAAGACTCACAAAGCTGCCTGGGGTCAGACCGCGTTTTTTGTACTCCGTGAAGGGTACCTGTCTGCGCTGGAAAGCCTAAGTTTAATGAGCTAAGAGAGGCAAAGACAAGGAGAACAGAAGGGGGAAGACAGGGAGAAAGGGGAAGCGGTAGAAAGAACCTGGGCGACTGTGTGTAAGCACCTGGATCCAGCTGTGCCTGAAGGCAGCCGATCCACTCCCTAACCTCCAACTTATAAAGACCTTCAAACAGCCTCAGGAAATGTGCGCTGGGCTTCTGTAGTTTGCAAACCGAAGTGTCCTTCCCTAACCTCTAACCTGTGCAGCCTCCTAGACTCCCCAGAACCTGTCCAAGAAAGCAAAGTTTCTGACACGGATGACTTCCGAATCTGAGGACAGAGACTCTTGTCTTGCCAGCCCCAAATCTGGCTCCTTCGTCCCCTCTTTCCCGGGAACAGATTGGGACTCACCCAGCCCCCGAATCAGGGGACAGAATCGAGGTCTGCTGCCACCACCGCACCCCAGGGAGCCTGCACAGGGAACCTTTGCTATAACCCACAACCCTCCCTGGGGAAGCAAACGAAGTCTCATCTAAACAGCTTGAACCATATAGGGAAGCACGGTGTCCGCCCACCAAGGGCCACCCCTGCCTCCGGAGATGACCCCAGACCCCTGCTGCCCCCTCGCCAAGTCTCCCGGGTGCAAACGTTCCATGTCCTGTCGGTGGAACGGCCCCCGGCTGCTCTGGAACTTTGTCCAGGCACCGACAGATCACGGCACCTTCTGGACACGGACCACCAGAGCTTGCCCCTCGGTCTGGGTGGGGCTGCCCAGACACACCACGTGGGTGTGTCACACCCTAGGGGTCGGCCCGTTTTCTACCACGTTAGCAATCCCTTCCGGGTGAGTTCAGATTTGCCCCAGGTCCGATAACTTCGGTGGGGGAGTGGGGCGGTTCCTAGAAAGGGAATCGCTGAGTCAAAGAATGTTCATATTTTGAAGACAGTTGGTGCGTTCTGCTCAAGGGGCAGAACCGTGGCGTGGAGGGTCCCCGTGGAGGCCCACGTCGAACACAGCCCTGGGCTCGCTCAGGCCCGAAGCGCCATTGTTGAGGTGGGAGAGGAAGGTCGGCGAGGAGCCCCCCTTTCAGGAGCTGTGGCTCCCCCGGTGCTCAGCCCGGGCTACTCCCCGCCCTGGGAAGAACGGGTGTCCAGAGGGGGCGGGGAGGTGGCATCACGGTGGCAGCTGTCAGACTTCCTGGCTGGCTTTGTCACTGCAGACCCCCATCCTGGGAAGCCCCCTCGCCCTGGGCAGACCGGGGCAGTTGGTCCCCCACTTCCGTCCCCTGGGGCTGGCTTGCTCAGCCCCAGCCGCCTCTCTGGGACACTGTGTGCCGGTCTCTGGGACAGTGGGTCCCGCTGGTGCCTCCCATGGTGGCTTCTGGGAAGGTGTGTGCTGAGAAGCGGCTGGGCCGAGGGCCCAGGCAGCCTTTGCCTCTGGCTACCAGCGGCTGGCAGCACGGGCTGGCCCGGGTCTCTGGATCCAGGAACCCAGGGGAAGGCGCTGTGCCCGTTCCCACGCAGAGCACCTTGCGCTAGTCCAGCTGGTGAGGGTGAGAACGCCGGACGCGCCCGGTTCTCACCCTCCAGCCCCGCACAGAGGAGGAAACCACGGCACAGACGAGGAAAGTGACTTGGCAAGAGCGGCATAGCTCCGAGGGGCCGAGCAGGCAGGGACCCCGGGTCTCCCTAGCCTGGCGGGTCCCTCCTCCAGCCGCAGACAAGTGCAAGGTGCGCTGCTCCGAGGGGACACTCCTCACCTGTGCACCTGTCCCTCACGAGCACCTGTGTTTTCTTGACTTTTATGTAAACAGCATCATAAAGTGCACACCCTTATTTTTCCTAGATTCCCCCGCTCGGCATAATTATTTTGCGATTCATCTATGCTGTTGCACGCAGAAACCGTTCGCCTACTCCTCTGGCGACTGCGTAGTGTTCCCTCGGGTGGGTGTGTTAGGGTCTGTCTCGCTGCTCCCCTGCTGGCAGACACTGGGGTCGCTCCGAGGGCTGCGCCGTTACAGAGGAAACTGCCGTGCAGGTCTGAGGGCAGCAGCCTTTGCACGAACCGCTGCACTCGCTTCTCTCGGGCACGTGCCTGGGGGTGCAGTGGCCGAGCGTCGGTGCGCGTGACGCCCAGCCCTGGAGGGCGCGGCCGCTTTGCGTCCCCACCAGCGGCGTGCCCGCGTCCCGGCTCCTCCAGGGCCTCGCCAGCACGTGGCTCTGCCCATCTTTGGTTCGGACGTTGCAGCGGGTGCACGGGGCATCTCGTTGGGGCTTTCATTTGCGTGTCCCTAACAACAGATGACACCAAAAATCGTGTCGGGTGCCTGTTCGCCGTCCCTGTGGTTTCTGGAGTGAAGCGTCCGCTCCGATCTCTGGCCCGTTTCTCCCGGGTTGTTTGCTTTCTTATTACTGGCTCTGTGTGTTCCAGAAGCAAGCACGCTTGTGTATTCTGGATGCGAGTCTTTGATCAGATATGCGATTTGCAAATATTTTCTCTCAGCCTGTGACTTGGCTTTTCATCCCCTTAACCGTGCGTTTCGAAGAGCAGCCAGGCGTCTCGGTGATGAAGCCCCGTTTACGGTGTTTCTCACGGAACACGTGTTTGGGGCTGCGCCTTTAAAATCTTGGCCTGATCCAGTGTCGCCACGGTCTCCCCCTAGGTTTTCTCCCAGAAGTTGCACGGCTTTCGTTTTGCGTTCAGGTCTGCGATCCGTTCTGAGTTCACGGTTCCTTAGGGTGCACGGTACCGAGCAACCTTGTTTTCTTCTGCCCGTTTTCCGAATATCTTTTCCGAATGTTCAGTTTCAGAGGCGCTGCTTGCACAGACGATCTCTTTTCTACTGAATCGCCTTTGCACTTGTGTCAAAAAGCAGCCGGCCCTGTATGTGTGCATCTATTTCTGGGTGCTCTGCTGTTCCATCGACTTACGTGTCTGCCTTTGGGCCCAGAAATCTGCCATCGTCTTGGACACTTTCGAGATTCCGGCCCTGGCTGGTGCGGCTCAGTGGACTGAGTGCCGGCCTGCGAACCAAAAGGTCGCCGGTTCGATTCCCAGTCAGCGCACGTGCCTGGGTTGCGGGCCAGGTCCCCGGTTGGGGGTGTGTGAGGGGCAACCCATTGGTGTATGTCTTGCACATGGACGTTTCTCTTCCTCTCTTCCTCCCTCCCTTCCCCCATCTCTAAAAAGTCAATAAATAAAATTTTAAAAAAAGATTCCAAGGCACAATGACGAGTTTGTCAAGGGTCTCCCCACCCCGGGTCGCCCTTCATCTTTAAGTCACTGTCCTCATCGGATGGGCTGTGTGGCTATGGAAAGGCTCTGTAAGGCATAAGCGCCGTGCAAGAGTCTGAGTCTGGTGTGTGTGTGCATGTGTGTGTGTGTGTGCACGTGTGTGTGTGCATGCACGTGTGTGTGCGCGCGGACTGGGAGATGTGCCGAGAGCATGTTTGTTCCCAACCCTTGCGTCCCCTTTCCGTACGTGGATGGGCCGTCCCCGTGTTGCCCAGGGACCAGCGGGGAGGGCCTGTGTCCCTCCCCGGCACCGCTGGGCTTGGCCGCCCGCTGACTGGGCCGACGGAACACAGAGGAGCCCCTTCTGAGCAGAGACTTTAAGTGCCGGCCAGTATTTCCACGAGGGTCACGCGCCCCGCACCCCCGGGGCGTGGAAGACACAGGACAGACCTGTGGCTTCCACGTGAAGAGATGCTGGCCCAGTTGCCGGGGGCCGATGTGGCTTTTGTGGCCATGCAGGCCTTGGCCTGACGTGCACCCCTTCCACAGCACCCAGGAATCCCACCCCGAACAAGCCCACCGACAAGATGTTCACGTTTGGGCGTGAAAAGCCACCATGTGTGACACGACGCAGTCTGGGGTGACGAGGGGAGGCCAGACACCGACGCCCCGGGCTCTCGGACCATCGGCTTTGTGGAGGTGTAATTCACACACGGTAAAGTCTGCCTGTTCACACGCACAATATGATGAGTTGACAAAGGTACGCGGCTGGGTCACCACCGCATTTACCAGGATATACACACTCCCAGAAACTTTCCTCGTGCCACTTTGCAATCCGCCAGCCCTTCCCCACCTACAGGTAACAGCCACGCCGCCTTCCGTGGCTGCAGTCTCGACGCGCCTGTTGTAGGACCGCAGACCGATGGAACCGTGTCCCTGCGGGCTCCGCCACGGCTGCCCCTCTGCCCCGCGAGGACAGGCTGCCGGGTGCCGGGCGAGTTTGCGCTCTGCTCCTTCTGTTGCAAACACGCCCTCTCCCTTCATGCGTAGGGACAGCTGGTCTGGTCCAGCTCCGGCTCCCTGCACCCTCTGCGGGGGTCTCTCTGTGGGCGTACGCTTTCCTTTCTTTGGGGCGTATGGTGACAGTAGATTCCCACTTATAAGAAACCTTCAAATTGTTACAAAGTGGTCGCACAGTGTCACCCATCCCCGTCAGGTCAGAGGATCCCAGAGGGCCCATGTCCGTGTCCACACTCGGGAGTGCCCGTCTTCCACGGGAGGCGCGTGTGGGTGTGAGGTGGGGTCTCGCCGTGGCGTCCGCAGCTTTCCCGTGACTCTGATGGCCGGGGGCGGGTCTTGGGTGTGCGCTGGCCAGACGGACGGCGCGGCTGCAGAGTCCAAGTTCATCTCCGTTGCCCGTGCTTTTCCTGGGTGGCCGGTCTCACGGCGGAGTTGTGTGAGTCCTTCCCACTCAGAACAGAAGCCCGTGGGCGGAGAGGTGCCTGGGGCTGCCCGCTCTCAGGCTCGACCTGCCCTCAGAGGCGGCGTCAGTGTTCGGGGCGCAGTTTAAACGGGGCGCGGTCGGCCGGTCCCACGTGTCACTTTTGCGGTCCACGCCTTCCCTTCCTCGTGGCGGCGTCACCGGCCGCGAGTCATCTCGCGGTCAAGTTCTGACTGCTTTCTTCTTCACTGTGGGTCACATTTTCCTGTTTGTTTTTTTTTTCCCCACAGCTGCTAATATTTTCTTGCCCGCTGTGTCTTCCAAGTACTACGTGCTGGGGACGCGCTTGGCCCTTTCCTTGTGCTGGAGGGAGTTGTTTTTGCTCTAGAGAGTAGCTCTGTTTCTCTCTTTGCCCTGAGCTGCATGCACTTGACCTAGTGGCTTGTTGGTGGCTTTGGGGCAGTCCTCGGTGGCCCCGAGCCCCTGACTTGCGGACACTCACCTCCCACACCATCCCCAGAGATTCCGTCGGGGCTGATGTTCAGTTTGTGCGGAGGGGTCTGAAGTGGGACGTCGTCCTTGCCCCTACGCACGCTGTCTTGGTGGTCAGCTGGGTGTCCAGGGTCAGGGAGGCTCTGCACCCCGTCTGCACCGGGCCCCCGGGCCCTGCTCGCCCTCTGGTATCACACTCACCCCCAGCGCAAAGCCCCTCGCTGCCGTCCTGCCCCACAGTGTCCAGAAACGCCAGCGCCCTGAACTCTGCTCTCTGCCTCCTCGGCTCCGTGGGACCACCGTGACTTCCGAAGACCCCTGCTCGCTGAGCCATAGAGGGAATTGTCGCAGGGGTCTTGTGGTTCCCTCCCGAGCTTCCCCTCACTCAAGATCATGGTCATGCACAGCTGGCTTTCCAGCCACTGTCAAGAGGTAGCTCATACCTATGCTCTGGATGTGTGGCTGTGCGTGGAGGGAGGGCCAGCTGAGAGCTTTTAATGGAACTGCTGGCCCCGTGTCGGGCTGTGAGCCAGAGGCAGACCCCCACACAGGGAGCTGCTCCTCTCTGCAGGGCGGGAGAGGAAGGTGGGGGGACAGCAGGCCAGGACACATCTCCAGGACAGCATCAGCCTTGACTGCGGGCCCCCAAGTTGGGGAAGAGCCAAACACGGTGCCTGGCCCACGAAAGGATGCAATGACAGTGCTACCTGAGAGCCACCGGTGTGGGGCCTGCCAACAGGTCCCCATCCTCCGTACCCTGCTGGAACCCACACCTCCCAGCACCTGGGGCTTCCCCTGCTGGCCTCGGAAGCCGCCCTGGGGGTGCTCACCATGAGCTGCAGCTGCGAGGGACTCCCAGGGACACCGCACCCCACCCTGGTCCATAAGTGTGACATCTTCGCACAGCCCTCGCCCATGTCAATGTGCTGAGGGCACAGAGGCCCTGCCGCCTGGGAGGAGGCCATGACAAGGCCAGTCTCCCGCCCCAGAAAAGGTCACCAAGACCTTGAGAGGGACCAACCACAGCGACGGCCTCAGCCCCTCAGCCCGCATGCCACCAGCTCCCAAAAGGCCAGGCTTCGTGCTCACGGTGGAGGGGCTGAGCCTTGGAGGACGGGGCTGCAGGACCCCCCAAACCCTGCTGGGAAAGAGGTGATTAGCAGACCCCTTTGAAGAAGCCACAGTGAAGTTCTGGGCCAAGCCCCAGGCACAGGCAGGGGACCCAGGAGGCACCAGCCCCCGCCAACACATGGCATTTGAATTTAATAAGGGGGCTGTTTCTCTCCTGGAGGGGGGATGGACGTGGTGAGCCAAAGAATTTTAATCACTCACATAAACGGCACGCAGTCTGCGTTTCCCCAGCCACCTTCTCCTTTTTCCTTTCACCTTGGATGGGGCGTGAGTCACGTGTGGACACAGCTCCCCAGCCCTCGGGTCTTAGCTGGGTGGCTGGGAGGGGCGCTGGAGGCTCCTGCCTGTCACCTGGAGCTGGACAGGCCCCCAGGGCCCTTCCGCTGCTGGGCCTCGTCCCGGAGGGAGGAAGGAGCTGGTGCCAGCTGCTGCAAGCTGTCTCTGTAGCAGCCCCGCGCCCTGCACAGCGACGATCCCGGCTGCAGGTGGGGAAGCTGAGGCTCCGGGAGGCTGAGCACCCTGCAGCTCCACGCAGCCCCTACGCCGGCCCAACCCCAGGTCCACAGTGCGTTTCCTGGGCGCCTCCACCTTCCTCCGTGGGGAAGGGCAGAGGGGCCCGCTGGGGTCATGCGGTGGCCAGGTCAGCCCTCAGACCTCCCCGCACATGGGGGCTGAGTGGGGACCTCCCGAAGGCGATGTCCACGTGTCAGACCCCAAGCCTGTACCTCCTCCGGGTACAGGAGAACTTCCGCTCCAGTTCAGGAGCACCAAGGTTGTGTCCCTGCCTTGGGCCCGTCTGCGCTCCACACTGGGGGCGGTGGGTGGTCTGATTTGCATCCATCGATTTTCCAACATTTAGGCCTCCATACGCTCTCCGCGTGGCCCTATTTAGTCCTGACGCATTACTGTTTTAGTTCTATATATCTGTATACTATTTATATATATACTGTGGGATTTGACTTGCTAATATTTTAAAAGGATTTGTGTGTCTACATTCATGAGAGAAGTTGGTTTACAATTTTCTTTTTTCTAATTTATTGATCTTTTTAGACACAGAGAGGAGGGGGGAAGAGAGAGGGAGAGAGAGACATCAATTTGTTGTTCCACTTATTGATGCATTTGTTGGTTGATTTCTGTACGTGCCCTGACCAGGGATTGAACCCACAACCGTGGTGTACGGGGACGATGCTCTAGCCAACTGAGCTACCCAGCCGGGGCAAATTTCCTTTGCTTTTTTCAGTGTCTTCATCAGGTCCCCATATTAGGGCTGTGCTGGCCTTAACACAGGTGGCAGGGCTTCCTCCGCCTTCGTTGTCTAAAAAGTCTGCACGATTAGCTTATTTCGTCCTCCGATGTTCCGTAAAACTAGCCTGCGAAAGCCTCTAGCTCTGGGCTTTCCTTTGCAGAGGCTTATTTTTTAATATAGTGAAGTAAAGTGCGTTAACGGGTGCAGGGCGGTTCAGCCTTTCTGTTTCTTCTCGAATCGATCTGTGACTGATCTCCCCACAACTCTGTCCACTTCGCTTGGGGAACTCGCTGGAATGAAGGCGTTGGCGACGTCGTTCCACGGCTGTGAGCTCCGCGATCATGCCGTTCCGCGGTTTCTGAGTCGGTGGCTGGCGTCCTCGGTCCGGTGCCGACTTCCGCGGGTCGGCGGGGAGTTTCTCGGTGTTGCCGGTCTTGCAGGAAGCAGCGTTTGGCTGTCGCTTCCTCTTCTCCCTGCCCCATTCCCCCTTCATTGGTCTCTGCTCTCCTGTTCTCATCTCCTCCTTTCTCTTCGCTCGGCTTCACCTTGCTCTCCCCCCTCTGGCTCCCGAGGTCGCCCGCCCCTCGGGGGGCCGATTTCCCACGGCTCCCGGTTCCCCCCACGACTGTTTCAAGTTCCACGCTGTTCTCCAAGCGCTGCTTTCGCGGTGGCGCCCGCCAATCCTCATGGGACGTTCCCATTGTTTTCTCGTTCCTCCTGTGATTCCATCTTTAATTCATGAGCCCTTCATAGGTTCATGAATCATTTATAGACGTTTGGGGTTTTCCGAGGGGCCTGGTTATTAATTTCTAATTCGATGCAGTTGTTGTCAGAGAGCACTCGTGATTTCGGTCCTCCAGAGTGTGCTCCCCTGGGTGCCGGCCGGCTGGCACGTGGTTTGTGTCGGTGACCGCGCACTTGAGAAGCGGCTCAGGGTTCCGGACCCAGCAACTGGACCCCAGAGACTGGCAGTGCTGTTCGTGCCTCCCAAGTCTCCCCTAAACGTTCGCAGGTCTGTTCTGTCGGTGGCGGAGGGCGGGCGTCCACGCCTCCCGTCCTGACGGCGGGATCCTCTAGTTCTCCCTCCTGCCTGCGGGTTTTGCTTTGTGTGTTTTAAGGCTCTGTTATCGGGCACAGAGAGATGTATACCTGTTATCTCTTCCTGACGAACCGTCCCTTCTATTGTAACAAAATGCCTCTCTTTGTCTCTGACAACCCCTTACCGTTCACGTGAATCTCAATTAATATTAACACGACCTGCCCACCTTACGTGTCCTGTTTGCACGTGGAACTTTTTCAGCTCACTTACTCCCAGCCGGTCTGTGTCTTCATATTTAAAATGCGTCTCCTGCAGGCGGCCCGTAGTTGGGTCTTGCTGCTTTTATCCATTTGGGAAGCCTCTCACTTTTAATGGATGGTTTTAGAGTATTAACACTTAATATCGGTCCTTCCTATTTTTTGTCCTTTGTTCTCCCTGCTCTGCAAGCTTCTGAATTATGTGAACATTTTCTACGATTTCAATTTAACTTCTCTACGGGCTTTTGGCTGTTTTTCTTCGTGTGTGTAGTGACTCTAGGAATTGAAGTGTAGATACTCAATTTTCCTCAGGCTAATGCGAATTAATATCGTGTTGCTTTATGTAAAACATAGAAATCTTTCAACCGCAGAGGTTTCTTCCCACCTCCTCGTTTTTTATTTTATAATCGTCGTATACACACGCACAAAATCCTGCGCTGACGTTGTAATTCTTGCCTTAACCAACCCCTGTACTTTAAAGAACTTCAGAGGAGAGCGACACCTCCGGGAGATGAAGGATTCTGGGTCCCAGCCTCCCCGGTAACCCTCCAAGCTTGCCGCCCCCTCGTCTCCTGGCGCCTGGGGTTTGCGGCAACGAGGCCGAGTCCTTCGCACGGCTCCCTGCGGGCATGGTGTCGATTTTTACCTGTGCTGTGTATCGGTTTGCTGATGATCTGTCTGTGCACGGTTTCTTCCAGTTTATTTTGCCTGGGGTTCTCTGAGTCTTGAATCCATACACGCGTGTCTTTTACTACGTATGGGAGGTTTTACGGGACTGTCTCCTGAGAGGTGTTTCTGCTCCCGCCTGCCCTCCCCTGCCCTGGACCACAGTTATAATGTGTCCGATCTCACGGAGTCCCCCGCGGGTCCCTGACGATCTGGTCATTTCCTTTCTCCATCTTTTTTTTTTCTGTGTTCCTCACATGGGTATTTTTTTTATTGGTCTATGAATTCACTAACTCGTGCCTCTGTTCATCTCCATGCTGCTATTGGGTCCCTTCAGTGTGGTTTTAAAATTGCGAATATTTTATTCGTTAGTTCTAGCGTTTGAATATCCTCGTTTAACCCCTTGTCTGCCAAGATTGCCTGCCTTCTTATTTACCCCACACGCGTTTTCTTCACCCCGGGGTCGCCGTAGCCACTCCAGACCCTTCGATAATTCCAGCGTTCCGGGCATCTGGGCGTTTGCTTCCGCCGGCTGTTGCCTCCCTTGGGAAGGGTCCCGACTTCCTGTTTGTTTGTGCGTCAAACAATCCTGGGTTGTGCCAGGGGCAACATGAGTGCAAGGTTGTGTAGACAGTGTTGTGTTAGAACCCGCGGGGAGGTGTTCGGCGATTTGCTTCCCAACTGGTGGGGTGCAGACCGTAAGACCCACCTCGCCTTGGCGGGGGTGGGGGCGGCGGCTCACACCTCAGCCAGCGCTCGGCTCCGCACTTGGCTGGGAGGCTCTGGGTCCGTCCTGCGCGCACGCGGTTCAGGCTCGGGCTCGGGCTGAGCCTTGGGTGGGCTCCCGCACACCGTTGGGCGAGCCTCTTCTCAGCTGTGCCCCCAACTCCCCCGCACGATGCCTCCCTCGCACCCCAGCCGGGCTGGGCTCCTCTCCTCCGGCAAGACGGCACCGTTTCCACCCCAGCTCCCGCCGCACACACACACACTGGCGAAGGCCTGGGGTCTGCCTGTGGGGCCAGTTATGGGACAGAGCGAAGGGAGAAAAGCTCGCCCCCTCGCAGGCCTCTGTGCTAAGCTCTGACCGGCTTCACAATTTGTATTTCGTCAGAGTGTGTCCTTGTGCTCGGCGGGAGGGCGGGGATCCTAGGGGCTTACACCGCTGGGCTCCTCGAAGGGTTGTCACGCACGCGTGCATCCACGGAACCCCCTCCTAATCCACGCACGGGGCATTTGCGGTCCCTCTGAGTCCCGCTCCACAGCTGCACCTGCTCGCCGGGCGGAACCGTTGTTCCGTCCTATCGAACCTGCTCAGCTCCCCGCAGCCTCGGTGCCGCATGAACAGAAGCCCATGGTTTGTGCGTTTCCACGCCTGCCTCCTTTCTGATTTTCGGGGTGATGTCTGAGAGGTGCTTCCCTGCCTCTGTGCATAGGGGCAGTGCGTCGGTCCCCTTGCAGGTGACAGCACGCTGCACGGCAGGGACACCCACAGTTGGACTGTGGGTCCCGCTGTTCATGGGTGTCTAAGATTTCCGGGTCGGGGCACCAGGCTGGGCCTTTAAGGGGGCGGCGCAGGGCAGGGCAGCTAGGGGCGTGTCTCCTGGGGTCACACAGGCCCGGCTCTGCCACCCACGGGCTGTGTGACCTTGGGCCGGTCGCTCGTCCTCTCTGAGCCCCAGTTTCCTCATCGGTGGAGGGAGCATCGTGGCATTTGTTTGATTTACAGGGTCGTCACGGTGATCAAGTAAGATGAGGCACACAGCACCGCTCGCCCTCTGCCTGCCAGAGCGGGTGATCAATACGCGGCAGCCGTGAACTCGTCACCGGTGGGGGGAGAGAGCCATCGCGAATGTCGGCTCTGGCCTCTGATCTGGGCTCCGGTTCCAGGTGAAGTGAAGCAATTGGACGCAACGCCCAGTGCGCAGCTACGCAAACTGCAAGCTCACAACGTGTTGTCTTTATTGACGTCTGCTGCGTTAAACGCTAATGACCTTCGCGGCGTTCCCAGCGATAACAGCTTCTGCCGTTTCGTAGAGCAGGGAATGTTTTCTCAGAGATGCCGGGTGGAGCGCCCCGGGTCACAGAGCAGGGAGGAGGTGCGGGGACTGCGGTCCAGGTCGAGGCCTCGTGCATTCCACGCCGCCTTCCAGACGGGGACCCCAGCTCCCCAGGGTCCCGGCGCTGCCACCCCACCCGGTCCCCGGGCCCCCCGGCCCCTCACTGTGAGCATCGGAGAAGGGTGTCGTGGAGGCCCACCTGGGCCAGCGGGGCACGAGGCCCCAAGGTCATCAGGAAGACGGAGATGGCAGAGTGTCGCTCGGGGCCGGTGTGTGAGCCCCCAGGGCTCCCGGGGACCCACCTGCCCTCGCACCAGCCCCGGGTCTTTCCAAGGCCGCCCTCGGGCTGTGCCGGCGGCTCAGGGGCAAGTCAAGGGGCGTCATTCTCATCGCCGTCTGGGGGCCGCCCTGCCCTGGGCGGAGCTCCCCGGGTCCTGTCCTCCGTGCGGACCCGCAGGCTGCCCTGCCATTCCCTGCACAGGGCGGCGACGGGGTGCCGAGCCCGAGGGCACTGCCCGGGCGCCCGAGCATTGGCAGGGCTCCTTGGGCTTCTACTTCCGGGGCATCCAGAGCTGTCCGCGGTGGTGGGTCCGTCGGCTGGTCTGCAGATGCCAGAACCTCGTGAGGGCGCAAGTCCCAGGAGGTGTCCCGGGTGGTGAAGGCCGGTCTGGGGTCCCTGAGTGGCAGCGGGTTCTGGCATCCGGGTCTGGGTTTGAATCCTCCCATGTGGCACCTGAGAAAGGTTACTTCCTCTCTCTGTGCCTCAGTTTCCTCATCTGTAGAGTGGGGATAATGTCAGGACCTGCCACACAGGGTCCTTGTGAGGACGGAGTCACGTGGTCCGGGCGAGGAGCTGCTCGGCCAGCAGTGGCTGTGCTTACGCCCGAGGCAGCGGGGTCAGGGCACTGCCACCAGAGGTGTCCAGGGGCCACGCGGGCCTTTGAGAGGTGCCGAAGGCCTTGGGTCCACATACCAATTGCCACCCACACAGGCTGATGTCCCTTCCAACATCGCAGTGGGGCTAAGGTCACTTGGAATCACAGAGGGGGCGGGGGCAGGACAGAGTGCCCGACCGGCGGGGCTCAGTCACCGCCCTCCCAGAAGACCCCAGGCCACTTCGGGTCAGGCCCAGCCTGCGTCAGGGGCGTGGGGGAGAGTGGAGGGCTCTCTGACCGCCCACCGAGCACCTGGGGCTGCAGGGTGGAGGCTGGGGGCTGTGCGGGAGGCAGGTGCTGGACACAGATGTGCACGTCCCAGGCCAGGCCCGGGGAGGTTAGGGGCGACTCCGGGGCAGTGTGGCAGGTGGGGTGCGTGGGCATCTTGATACTTCGTCCTGTCCTGGCCCCCCCACCCCGCCCCTTCTCGGCCTAAAGAGGAGGATTGGTGTTCGGCAAGCACCCCGTGTGTCAGGCAATGACCACAAAACGCCTCTGCAGAGTCACTGTCGTCCCCCTGGCCCCTGTGACTGACCTGCAAGGGCTGGCTCGGGCCCCCCAGGGCCACGCCCGGGGCCACCCAGCCTGCAAAGGGTGGGGCCAGACTGAAGCTGGCTGATCCGACAGCTCCTCGCACCACCACCTCCCGGTCTGGATGCAGAAACGCAGCTCCCGGGTCCGGCAGCGCGCGGCCAGGAGCCCCTCACGGGGACGTGGCCCGCAGAAGCCGAAAGGCAGGAACGGCCTAAATGCCCCCCAGCTGACCTGCAGACGGCTCAACGCGCTCATTCACATGAGGGGCCCTGCTTTAGCCCCTGGGTTGAGCTGACACGCGCCACGGTGTGGGTGACCCTTGAAGACGTTCCGCCGAGGGAGGAAGCCAGACGCAGAGGGACACGTGCGGCGTGATGCCGTTCACACGAAGCGTCCGGGACGGGCCAAGCCACAGACACAAGATGCCGGCCGGCCTCGGCTGCGGGGTCAGTGACTGGCAGGTCGGTGTGGGTCTGGGGAGTGGTGACGATGTCCTCCCCCCGGCTACGGTGACGGCTGCGGCACCCTGAACACGAGGGGGTCACGGCCACCCCGGGATGCACGTCCCGAGTCATCTTTGCGCCCAGTTGGAACTGTCCCTCAGCAGAAGTTCCCAGAAGGAGAAATGCTGAGTCAAAGGGGAACCCTGCTGACATTTGAACATGAATTGAGAAACCGCCCTCCAGAAAGGTCGTCCCAGTTTACATCCCCCTTCACACTGCCTGGTGTCTGTCACGTGCCGGTGACCAGGGCGGAGCTGGGGCTGTGCTCTGGTCCAGGGTCACCTGGGCACAGCCCACCCGTAGATCCCCCCTCCGGACAGCAGCAGGGAGCAGGAGCCCTGCCCAGGTGCCCGGGGCTGTTTAGGTTCAAGTTGAGCAGAGGCAGTGGCCCGGGGACCTGCATGAGGTCAGGGGGCAGCCCTCGGGCGGCCAGGCCTGGCCCCTGGACCAGAGGGGCGACCTGTGCAGAGCGCTCAGAAGCGAGCACGCGGCCAGCGGCTCCCAACCGCAGCTGGCAGCAGGGGCGCACATCTAGCCAATGAAAACCCAGGCCGCCCAGTTAAGTTTGCCTTTCGGATAAATGACAAATAATTTTTCGTGCGTCCCAGACGCTGCCTGAGTGGGCAGGCCTAGCCAGAGAAAACAAAGTCTAAGCTGAGACAGGGGAGCAGAGCCTGCGTGTGTCCGTCCGCTGCGGAGGGCACCCGTGCCCCTCCCCTGTCCCCCACGGAAGCATCTCTCCTTCCCGGGGAGCCCCGGCTCCTCTCCGGGGAGCAGCTCCGGAGTCGCTGTCCCTCCACCGCACAGGTGTTCCTCCTCACCCCATGGCCACTGCCAAGATGGGGAGAAGCTACGTGTCCAGTGGCTTCTACCGACTTCTGTTCTTATTTTTAAAGTTGATTTTAGAGAGGGGGAGAGAGGAAGGGGAGAGAGAGAGAGAGAGACAGAGATTTGTTGTTCCACGTACTGACGCACTCCCTGGCTGATTCTCGTGTGTGCCCTGACCAGGGATCGAACCCGCGACCTTGGTGCCTCGGGAGGATGCGCTGCCCACCGAGTTACCTGGTCAGAGCTTCCATTACAGCTGAGCTGGAAGTCGCCCCCTTGCAGGCCGGGGCGCAGGGCCGAAGGAACGGATCCGGTCTCGGAATTAATGACGCACTCCAGGGCAGCCCGACTCAGGTCCCGTACCTGCGAATGTCGGTGCAATCGGATTTTTATAAGAGCTGAACTCAGCCATGAGCTCGTCCCCTCCTCTCTCTGGGGGGAGTGGCGAGTGCCCCACGTGGGGTCCACTTTCCAGCCCCTGAGTCTCTGCTCCTTCACTTTGAAATTGCACCTCAAGGAAACGGTGGGAAACTCGGGGTCCGAGTGCCGTGGTGATCGGGGTGGGCGGGCGTGTGGTTATTTTCCTCATTTGTTTTCTCATCTTTCTGCTTCTCCACACTTCCCGGGGCTTCCCTAAGGAGGCACATCCCTCCGAGGAGAGGGGGCAGCATTTGTGAAGCACTCTGTGCCCGCACCCTCTCTGGCCAGAGCAGCGACCTTCCCCAGGCACCAATCCCTGGGGGCCACACCCCCATGACTGCCCTCACCCCCTCGGAGGGCTCTCCCACCCCACGTGCTGCACAGGCTGACCTTTCACCTCGTGAGGTCAAGGCAGGGGCAGGTACAGGCCAGGTCCTCAGCTGGGACGGGGCACGGGGCAGTGAGTCAGGGCGGGCCGGGGACCAGAGCGCAGGCTAGGGGACGAGGGAGCAGGCCTGTGTCCCCTGCCCCCTGGCCTCAGTGTTAGCCTCTCACATAACCACGGTCCACTCCGTGAAAGCAAGGAATCCACACTGGTCCGACACCATCACCCAAATCCCAGGCTTTTACCGGCTTTCACATCCTTCCACGAATGTCCTTCTGCTGCTGCAGGAAGCCCCCCAGGACCCCCCGCATCCCTCTGGTCTCCGTGGGGTGTGGCACCTCCCGTCCATCCCTGTCCACTGCTCTGTTCCGGCGTGTTCAATGGCGAGGAGACAGCCCACGCCCGGCGTGTGGGGGACGTTGAGGTGGTTTCCACGGCCCGCCCCTGTGATCTGGGCCAGGGTCTGGGAGCGGGATCGCAGGGTCTGGGAGGGGCAGTGTCAGCCCTACCGGGAGGGGTCAAACCCCTGTCCACAAGGACTCTGCCGGTGCACCCCAGCGGGGAGTAGGGTTCTCCTGCTCTCCTGCTGGTTCAGGCTCCCTGATCCCTGAATCTGGGAGGAGGGTGAGGCAACGGTGAATGAGACACCGCATCGTCTGAATTTGCATCTCCCAGATCGGGTTGTACGGTTTTCCACGGGTCAGTCGACGTCCAGGCTTCCACACTACATTTCCCGTTTGGTCGGTTTCCCTCCATTTTTCCGGGGGCTGTGATTTCTCCCACTTTTGTGAAGTGGCGTAGACGCTGGCCGGCCGCTAAGGCTGTGGCGGTTCCCCTCTCCCACCGCACCCCACCCCAACCCCACCGCTGCTGTTTCCGAGCAGCCTGCGCTCTGTGTGCAAAACGCCCAGACCCTGTCCTTTCCGCGTTGTTTAATAAATCAGGGAGTAAGAAGCCTGTCTCATCTGTCCTTCCACCCGGCTTCCCGCCCTGCAAGCCCCAGGAGGACAGGGCCCCTTCCGTCTCGTCCAGCCTGGCACCCACTGGCCCCCTGCCCACGGACCGCACTCCGTCCCCGTCTGCGGGATACGTGAATGAGCAATGAGTGAGCTGCACGGTCTTCAGCCTCCTCAGGGAGGCGGGGTGCTCCAGGCTGCGCCGTCCCCCCCAGCTCCTCTGCTGGAGCCCCCACACCTCTGAATGCGGCTGTATGTGGAGATGGGGCCTTTACAGGGGAATTTTGTTAAAATGAGGTCACCCATTAGAGGGTGGGCTCTAATCCCATAGGATCGGTGTGTTTCCGGAAGAGGTCCCAGGACGCACAGACGCACAGGTGGGTGACCGCGTGGGGACACAGGGAGAGGAACGGCCCTGCGGACACTGATTCTGAATGTGCAGCCTCCGGACTGGGGCTCAGTGAATGTCCAAGGTCTGAGCGCCCCGCAGACACTCGGGTGCTGCGGCATGGTGGGCGGGCGCAGGGCGTGCCCCCCACCCTGGGGTGGGGGTGGGGAAACACTCCAGGAAGGCACAGCACGGCCAGGGCACCTGGGAGTTGGCTGAGCTGGGGCAGGACCCCGTTCTTCTGGAGCCCACTTGTCCTGAGGACACCGCACTGGGCGGAGGACCACAGGCAGGCGACCTCTGGGGGTGGTGGCAGCGTGATGGCCCTGGAAGGACAGGAACTCCAGCTGTCACCTGTCGGCTCGACTCTGACGCGGCCCCAGTGCGGCACAGAGGAGGCCAGGCCGGGTTCACTGCGCCCTCCTCCCCAGCAGCTCCCCGGCCTGCGCAAGGATACCGCAGGCCTCGAGGCTCCGCCCCCAGCCCGCCGCGCGGGCACCACTGCACACAGGGTGGGTGTGTGGGGGCCACCCTTCCACGTGGCCGGGCCTGCTGCGTCCCCACCAGCCGCTTCCTCTGAGCGCGCCTGTTTCCTGCAGATCGCCTGCAGCTCGGCCTGGGTCCCACCGCGCTTCCCCCACCCACCCGTCTCTGCTGGGGGGTGGGGGCCAGCTCCCCGGGCCCGGCCAGTGGGCACTCTGGCACTGGAGGGCCTGCCCACCCCCAGGCCACCCCGGACGGCCCGGGTGGAGGCCGAGGTGGAGGGCCTCTCGGCTGGTTCTGGGTTGATCCGTGTGGAGCCGGAGGGGCGGGAAACGCGTTTCCAGAACACTCTGTGGCCGGGCGGACCGCCCCAGGAGGAATGAGGCAATGTCCTGCCTCGGCCACGTGGAAAGGGTGGGCACTCCCTGGCCCCGGGGACTCCCAGGGAGGGCCGGGCCTTTTCCCAGAGACCCCTGGGAGAGCAATGGCTGGGGGCGACCTCCAGGATGGGGGCACTGCTGGGACACACAGTGCGACCTTGGGCGGTCAGGGCCCAGCTCTGGGCCTGTCTCCTTCCCCTGAGCGGAGCGGGAATGGGCCAGCATTTCCTGAGGCTCCTCACGCCACACCCACGAGGTCACACTTCACGGTGTCCTGCTGGCAGGGGACCTCCTACAAATGTGAAATGATATCAGAATGAAAAGCTGCAGAAAAGGTGGGGAAAGGCCAGGGTTCCAGGGCAGCACGCCCAGCTGCGTGACCTCGGGTGGCTCTCCTCACCCCGAGGGCCCCTCCTCCCCTCCCTGTCATCTGTGCCCGTCACCTGCTGGGGGACCGGTGGGACCAGGGACTCGAGGCCGGAATGCATGCAAGCTGCGGGCGGCATCCTCCTTGTCTTCTCGGCTCCATCCCCGAAACGTGCCCCGCCAACGAGACTCGTCCAGCTGGGGACGCCGTGCTTGCAGAAGACCCCTGCTTTCCTCCGTGTGGGAGGGAGCAGGCCCACTGGGCCTTCAGCCTTCACTCTGGGGAGCAGCAGGCAGGAGGGGGAGGGAGGGTCTGCAGTGGGCGCAGCAGGCAGGACAGGAAGGACATACAGGCAGGGAGGCTGGGGTTGGGAGTCGGGGCCCGGCACGAGGAGGGGCGTCTTGGAAACGGTGTAGACTCTGGGGACAGGCAGAGGTGGCTGGGGCCCTGGCCGCCCTGTGGCTGGGGCACCCCCACATGCCTGCATGTGCCCTGCCCCCTTCTACGTGCAGGCTGCTGTGCACCACTGTGTTGGAGATGATGTTCAACTTCCGTTTTGGGGTTTGGGTAGAAACGTACACGTGACCAACTTCCTCCCACGCTTGGCTGAGAGGAGAGGACCCCAGGCCCTGGGCCCCAGCAAACCTCGTCGAGGGTCTGCCCACCACTCCCAGTATCAAAAGGGGGCTGGGCGAAATGGCAACCGAGGACAGACGGGGTGGGGGTGTCACCGCAAAACCTGAGCACCAAAGCCGGGGTGCCTTTGGTGCTGGCCAGTCTGCTTGCACCCTTCCGCAGTTTCCAAAGGTGGCAGCTCGCAGACCACAGGGTTAGGGTGACGACGGTCCCGCTTGGTTTGTGGAGACAGAGGGGCTTCCCAGATGTGGGACTTTCAGAGCTGAACTGGGGAAAGTCCAGGGCTAACCGGGGCCAGCTGTCACCCCACGAGGAGCAGCGGGGGACAACGGCAGAAGGACAGGTTGAGATCGGCCTTCGGGGGTCTTCGAGTGCCAGGACCATGGACGGGACCTCCCAGAGGGTGAGGGGTCCCTGGAGACACTAGGCAGGGCAGCTGGAATGGGGGCTGTGTTTCCAGAATGATGATTGACATTCATTCAGCCCCAACAGGCCAGGCGACCTTGAATCCTCACACTTGCTGTAGCGGAGGGCCACTGCGGACCC
Source organism: Trachops cirrhosus (assembly GCA_028533065.1). NCBI lineage: Eukaryota > Metazoa > Chordata > Mammalia > Chiroptera > Phyllostomidae > Trachops > Trachops cirrhosus. The sequence continues at coordinate 2,450,194 of CM052543.1, read as the reverse complement.
CAACTCTTCTGAAAAGGAGATGGAGCCCCGGAGAGGCTGAGAAATAATCAAACTCCCAGAGGGCAGCACCCCTGGAGGGGCCTCCTGGGGCTCAGCGAGGAGCACCTGGCCGGGAACCTGCCCCAGAGCCTCCTGGGGTCTCCGTGTCCCCATCCCTAAAATGGGAACAGTAATCTGGCCCGAAGCATCTTTTGTTGAGCAGCGCAGGTGACTGGGAAATGTGTCTGACACAGTGCTAATAAACATTAGCTGTCACTGCCTTCCAAGAATCTGGGTTGAGAGGCCGTTCTCGCTCAGAACCAGCCTGGGTTGCCTTCCCCAGGCCAGGGAGGCCTGTGCAGGGGGACCCGCTCGTTTGCCTCCCATCACAGCTACCTGGAGCCGGCTGGGGCCCGCACCTGCTTGGTGAGGACCCAGACTCTACAGGGCAGGGGCCTGGGGGTTCATCAGGCTCGGAGGGGACAGGTCTCCCGCCTCCTGACTCCCCTCTCCCCACGGGCGGCGGCCAGTGGCCTGCGCGGAGTCCTCTGCTCCCTGCTCTGCCCCATTAAGCACAGACGCCATCTGTCTCTCCCGGCCTCCCGGCGGCCGGAGGGCATCTGGCCTGCTCCCTGCACAAGGCCACGGCTTGTTCTCGGAGGTGGCCTGCCTGGGGTCCCTCTCTGTCTGGCCCTGTCCGCCCAGACTTGGAGAGCCAGAGAGGTTTCCACCGCTCAGGGCTGTTTGGTGATCTTCCCGGAGCCCACGGAGGGGCCCTGGGTGGCTCGGCCTGGAACGTGGGGCCGTGGGGGGCTGACCTCGGTCAGCCAGGGAGCCAGACCACACGCAGGCCTGCAGCCGAGGCCACAGCAGGCCAGCCCGGAGGTGACCACTCACTGGGGGCGAGGTCCGGGAAGGAGGGACGGTCACTGGGACGTGTTCCTGGGGCACCTTCTCGGCCTCGTGACTGCCTTGGTTGTTAAGCGCCCTTCTCAGAGCCAGGAGAACGAGAGCGCTGCCACCAGTGGATTTGGGCCCCCTCCCCACCCGGGAGAATGGAGGAGACCTCAGGATGCCCAGCTCACCCCTGCGGCTGCTCAGGCCACTGACATGTCTTGACCTGATGACATCAAACTTCACACCCCAGAGAGAGCCACCCAGCAAGCGGTGGCCCGTGCCAGGGCCGTGGACACTGGGCTGCGAATGACCTCGGGACTCAGGAACCCTGTGACCACCAGTGCATGCCAGGTCACCCTCCAGGGGTGGCAGGCTCTTTAGGGTCCTGGCTTGGGACTGCTTTTGATTGTCCTCATCTAAAACCACAACCAGACTCGCCAGCACCATGAGGGGGACACCAGGCCCGCAAGCGCTCCGGGGGTGGGGTCGGGGGGAGCCAGGCATGCAGGGCTCCATCTGGGCCGAGTTCCCGAGGCTGGTCCCAAAAGAGGCTGGAGCTGGGGGGCAGGGCTGGGCACCGAGGGGACTCTGCCTGGGTGATGCATGGGGAAGGGTCGACAGAGGATGGAGCCGGACTGAGGGGCTCGGAGTGGCAGCCAGAGGGCTCAGCCTGGGAGGCTGAGGCCCGCCCGCCCGGGACACGTCGGAAGTGGCGTCACTGCGGCCCTCGGCTGCCTGTCGGGGGCTCCGGTCGCCGTGTGCAGAATGCCGGCCTTCCCTGCCGAACACTTCGGGAAGCTCCGCCTGCTTTCCTGATCCAGGTGTGCCAGAGACACACCCTGAGCACGAGGGGAAGGGAAAAGCAGCAGAAGGAGGGAGGGCAGTGAGGAGGAACACAGCCAGGCGAGGCTAGAGATGAAGGAAGGGTATTGCAGAACCATCGGTGTTTGCCGACGGGCCCTGGGAGGAGGGAAGGCGGCCGGCGGGGACGTTGATGGGCCCGTCTCCAAGCCTCGGGCTGTGCGAGCTGGTGTACCGTGTCGGCCCGGACCACCAGGGCCCCGGGGTCCCTCCCAGCTGAGCCAAGCCGGGTTGCGTATCTGTCGGGACAAGCAGGCTGCGCCACAGTAACTGTGACACTGACCACAGCGGCTCAGTAAAGCGGTGGCCGATGGCTGGCTCACCCGGCGTGCCCACTGCAGACACGCCAGGGGTCCCCGCTGAGTGGACGGCCGCTCCTCCACTGCAGACAGAGGCCGGAGACCCATCCTGACCGGCACGGACACGTTCTCTGGGTGCCCACGGGCGCCCGCCGCTCCTCAGCGTCACTGCCGAGGGCTGACCGGGCGCCCCACCAGCCTGCCATCCATGTGACCTCATGTCATATGAGGGGCCCACTGCATGGGGGAAGGGGCGCACGTCCCGTCCACACTGGGCTGTCAGCACCTTGCTGGCCCGCAGCGCCCCCTCGAGGAAGGCGATGGATGCTGTCAGAGGAAGGAGCCTGCTGTGTGGCCCCCGCTTCCCAACACGTGGGAAGAGTGGCACCCCGCCCCCTGCACTCTGGGGGGGTCTGTGTTTGGAACTGCTCCTTGGGGAAAACAGCTCAGGGGCGGCACGGTGAAACCAGAGGTCTTAACCTGGGCCCGGACCCCTCCCACAGCCCACCCGAGCCTGCACCAGGCTGCGGGGACAGAGTGGAGGTGCAAAGCCAGGGCCCTGTCCCCAGAGGGGCCACACCACCAGCAGCTCCTATAGGGCCAGGCGGGTCAGCCCCGTCTCAGAGCTTCTGTGCCGGGACCAGGGCCGGCTAGGCCGAGTGGGTGCTTCTAGCTAGCTCTCTGCAGAGAAGCCCAGCGGGGCTGGGAGGGTGAGGCAGGGCACCCGAGGAGAGCCCTGGGTCCTAGCCGTCCAGTAGCAGCTGCTGCCGACTGAGCGCTCATTCGAGCCGGGCATGGAGAAAGGGGCTTCCCTGCCAGCCCAGCCGTCCTGCGAGAACAGCACCACCCGCGAGAGGTGGGCGCTCTGGAGATTCCGGCTTGCAGATGGGAAGCCGAGGCCCAGGACGGCCCTGTGATCCTCCCTGGGTTGCCAGCGCCCCAGGTCCGTGCCCAGGGCCCCCGTGCCCCTCCCCTCGGCTGCCCGGCCCATCACTCCGAGCGGTCCCCCAGCAAAGTCCATGGACGCGGAGTTTTGGGGGGCCTTCTGAGTTCCCCTGGGGCCGACCTGCGTGGCTCTCGTTTTGCTCTGCGCTGGCAAAGGCGCGTGGATATCTTGACGTCAAGGCTAAAGCGGGCCTCTGTTTTCACCAGGAAAGGCCTGAATGTTGCTTTCTTCCTGCCCTTTATTCATGCATTCCTGACATGGGACCCGAGGGGATTGTGCTCTGGGCGGACAGCTGCCGCCCAGTGAAAGGGAATGCCCAGCCGCCCTCGGCGGAGGAAGTGCCCGGGGTCAGGACGGGCCAGCTACTGCGCGGGCCCAGTGCCCCTTGCTCAGAAATCGTCGGGAATTTGGAGCCCGCGCGTGAGCCTCCTGTGATGCTGGCCGGCCCGGGACGCTGGCCCCGCCCAGAGGCGGGAGGAGGAGCTTGGGCCGGGGCTAGCCGTTGCCTCTCCGGGCCTCAGTGCGCAGGGCTGTGGCGGAGAGAGGGCGTGGCGTTCCTGGGCCGGGGCTCGCCTCCATCCAGTCTTGTCCTGTCCGGAGAGCTGAGATGCCCAGACCCTGGCCCTGCACCCCCATTTAGCAGGGTCACCCCACTAAGAAAGCCATCTCTTTGCTGCGGCCACGTGAGACGGGCTGAAGGGGCACCGGGCTGCTCTCCGCAGTGAGGAGGCCTCGGCGGGGTCCCCGCCCTGCGGCCATGAGCCCTCCCCCTCTCTCCAGGGCTGTGGAGGGGAACAAACTAGGGAGGAAATAGAAAGGGCTTGGGCGGCACACGTGGCTCCGTGCAGGTGCAGGAGAGTCTCACTGATTCGTCTGCTCATCCGCTCATTCAGCGAGGGCTCGCTGAGCGCGCCCGGCGGTGCTGGAGCCCGTGCTGGGGCCACAGCCTCAGGCAAGTGGGACTCACTGACCCCAGCCCCACCCACACCAGGGGTCCGGCGACCCAGTCCGGCTGCCCCCGCCCACCTGGCCCCGCCCACCTGGCCCACATCCGCACAGCCTGGCCCGCTTGTCCAGTCCTGCTGACCGCCTCCAGGTCGTCCTCCCACACCCCTTGCCCCCGGTTTGGTGCAGGCCATCGTCCCCTCCCACAGGACAGGGCTGGGCCTCCCTCCTGCTCCCCCACACCCCCAGCCTCCCATCGCTCCTTGGCCTCTTCTGCAGCCCTGGCATCAGCAGGACAGAGCCCAGCCCCCTTTCCCGGGCTGGACGTGCCACCTCGTCCAGTCCCCTCCTTCCTCTGCTTGGTCTCAAGGACTCCCCTGTGGTTCCGGAGCCCCCACACCCCCCGGGCACTTCCACATTCTGCTCTCAGGCCTGGAGAGCTCCCTCTTCTCCACCTTGTGAGTTCCTGTCTGATCTGTGGGCCGTTGGGGCAGGTGCAGAGCGTCCAGGACAAGGATCTCCTGGCTCTGAGGCCCGGGAACCCGCTTGCCAGCACCAGCTCCTTCCATGAGAAAGTGGGGAGAGCATTTCTTTGAGCCCCTTCAGTCACACCTCTCCCCCAGCACAGGGAAGCAAGACAGCCATGTGCTGTGGCCGGAAGGAGCAGAGACAGGGGTCAGGCTGGGGACCAAGCATGGAGGGTTGGGAAGGAACAGGATGGAGAGGGATGGGACCTGGTATTTGCAGCTGGTGAGACAAGTGACCCAGAACCAGGACTGGAGGGACGAGGTGGTGGCTGCCAGCATGCACTCTGGTCAGCCGAGGGCTTCGTGTGCCTCCAGGGGTCCCCTCCTGGAGCTAAGTCCCCAGAGAGGGGTGGGTCGTGGGGTCATCAGGAACGCAGCTCGGGCTGGAGCTGCGCATGGGCAAGGGAGGTCACGGACAGCAACAGGAGAGCCCCGCCCCACGGCAGAGACCAGCTCCTGCCTGGAGAGCCTCCGGCACGCCTGGCCTGGGGGCCGGAGCCTTCTCTCTCCACCGGTCCCTCAACCTCCTTCCGGGCTGGGGCTCAGACCTGCTTCAAGGACAGGCAGGATCTGAGATGGAGGGCCTCCCGGGGACAGCCAGGACTGTCCCCACGGCAGCAGCTCTGGATTTCTCAGGCTGGGGACTTTCTTAGAAAATGGGGTGGGGTGGCTTCGGTGGGGAGAAGGTCAAGGTTGGGGGGCAGGAGGACACTCAGGAAGCAGAGGGCGAGGCGCAGGTGGAAGCCCATCTCAGAGGAACAGACCCTCAGGGGATCTCAGAGCAGCAAAGCATGCTGGGAGTATCCCATACAGTCCATCACTGAAGGAGGTCCAGAGAGGGCACATGGCTGGATCTTGTCTCCCAGCCCATCAGGGCTGAGTCGGCAAAGACATGGGGTGCAGGCTCTTGAGCACCCTGGTTCTTCACCCTGGGGCCCAAGCAAGGCCTGGACAGGAACACTGTGGGAGCTCCGAGAGGCCACTGGGAGATGCCTGGGGGCCGCGTTGCCTAGCGACCGGCTTCCCGCAGCCCTGGCAGGCCCCTTGCTCTGGGCGCTGCCCACTCCTGACACTGGCTAGGAGCGCTTTTCACTGTTGTTCTGCGTGAATAAGCGCCAGGCCTCCTGCCAATTGTCCCCTCTAATAAGGCAGCCCTGGCGAAAGGCCTTCTCAAGTGGGATCGCCCAGTGCCACCCAAGCTGGGTGGGCATTGTGGGGGGCCCGGTCCCGGCTCCGCAGCGGGCATCCGGGGGCCTCACAGAGCATCCCGATGCAGGCTTAGCACCCTTGGCCGTGGTGGCCTGTTTGTGAATCTGCAAAATCTCCGCCACTGTCTTCACAGGGGCGATGGAGTGAAAGGATGTGGTCTGAGGAGAGGCCTCTGAAAGCCTCTGGGCTCCTTATTAAACCTTAAGGGGCAGCCAGACACAGCCTACGGGGCGAGGCCAGGGTTTGGGATGTGCCACAGGCCACGGTGTGGGGGGCAGGAGCCTCTGGTTGGGCAAGTGGAAGGTGAGTGTTATTGGGGTACCCTGAGTGTGCCCCTGACAAACTCACACGGTGGGGTCCCAGTGGAGCACCCTAGAAAATTGGCTCTTCTGGACCGGCAGGTGGGAAAAGCCAGGGAGTGCTGGCGGGCTGGCGCCGGAGATCTGCGCAGGGACTCTCAGGCAAGCCCAGGCGTCCGGGTCACAGGGCAGGGGCTCAGGGCTCCCTGTCACATACTGACGGGCCCCAGGTCTGGCCCACCCAGAATGTCGGGCCCCCACGGGGCTCTCCCGGAGTGGGTGGGTGCCGGCATGGAGGGCCGAGCAGCTGTGTCCATCACAGCCCAAACCAGACTCACAGGCCAGTCCACAGCTCGCTGCCGTATAGCCACACGGTGGAGTAGCATGCAGCAATGAAAAAGGACAGACCACGGGTACACATGCTGGCATTGGGGAATCTCAGAAACATCGCTCGGAGCGAAAGGAGCCGGACACAAAGGACAGCACGGGACAGAGTCCCGTTCGCACGAAGCTCAGTGCGGCGGGGCTGTGGGTC
>CM052543.1:2377587-2443197 GCA_028533065.1 Trachops cirrhosus | reverse complement strand
CCGTTCAGTCCCTGCTTTGCTAGGTTCCCTGAGGCCCTCTTCGTGCTGCTGAGATCTCTGGGCGGGTGGGGCGCGGGGGCGCCAACAGATCGACACCAGCAGGGACCCAGGGAGGGCGGGATCTGCCAAGCCTGCAGCCTCAGAGGCCCGGGTCCAGGCTGCCCCCGGACCCTTTCACGTTCATCTGCTCCCAAACCTGGGACACCCCTGGAGGTGACGGGGCCATAGTGTCCGTGGTCCGGAGAGCAGCTCGCTGGCCCTGGGCTGCTTGCTCATTGAGAGCCCAGCAGAGTCATAGCTGGTGGCCCAGGCCCCAAGTGCTAATGGGCTGTAAGGTGGCTTCCTGGAGAGAAGGGAGACAAGCGAAGTCAAGGGTGTCCCCGGCTCTGTGGAAGGAGACAGCTGGACTTAGGGACAGGGGTGCTGTGCCCTCCTGTTATCGCTAAATGTCTTGGGCCCAGTCCACCCCAGGAACATGGGCACGGTGCTGTGGGACAGTCTGTGTGTGGGGCGTGGTGGCCGTCGGCAGCTGGTTCAATGAATGTTGAGCAAGGCTGAAAACCCAGGGCTCCAAGAAGAGCGTGTAAGCCTGTCCCGGGTCCAGGCTTGTCTGCGTCCGGGCGTGGCCTGAAGGAGGAGCGACAGCGAGGTGCAGAATCGGGAGGCAGATGCGTTGTTGCCGTTGGAGGGGACAGAAAACAGTGTGGAGGCCCGGGGGGAGTGTGGGTGTGGCCCACTGGTGGGTCCGAAATCGGGGAGGGGCTGGAGAGGCTGGTGCCCAGCCACAGGGGCAGTGTGGACATTCGGGGTCCTTGGGGGGCTCAGGGCATCTGTCAGCTGGGGAGCCCGGCTGGGATTCCTCCCGCTGCCCTACCCTCCTGCCCAAACCCCAAGCTAACAGTCCACACTGCATGGCCCGCCCACAGCCTCTGCCCTTCCTCGGGCCTGGGAAAGGAGGCCGAGTTTGCTCCCATCCCCCGGAGGGCCGCAGGGGCCACGGGGCTGGGGGAGGGAGCTGTGGGAAAGAGCGGAGTCCCCGGGGTGCTGGCTCGATCCTTGTGGCCTCTTGCCCCAGATGAAGACTTTGTGCCTCTGCCCCTGGGAGCAGGGTGAGGGTGGGATCCTGTCCCTTCTCCCACCCGGAGCCCTGCCACCCGGAGCGGGGCAGGCCCAGCCCCGCTGCAGGCCAGGAACCTGAGGGCTCCGGCCAGGTGCCCCCGGGGCCCCTGAACGGAGCGTTTTCTGTGTGGGTCCACCGGCAACCCTGAGAAGTCCAGCAGCACACGTGGTCACAGCTCAGCGCGCAATCACGCGTGTGCCCCATCCCCCCTTCTTGCCGGCCCTCCTCTGGACTAGAAGCTCCCAGGAGGCAGGAAAAAGGGCTGCCCCCCCACCCACTTCACGCCCATGGGGGCAGGAGCAGAGGGAAAGGAGCAGACCGGCAGGGTCCCGAGGCAGGTGCGGGGGGAAAGGCTCGGGGTCCTGGCCCCCGAATCCCTGCAGAGGACGGGCCTCTGGGTGGTCAAGGCCCTGGCCTCGGTGACAGAACCGCCCGGCGTGGGGGTGGGCCCCAGGATGGACAGCAGGGTGCAGGCAGGCAGAGACCCTGTGCACCCCTGAGCCCCCTCCAGAGCCCCCTGCAGCGGGGCAGCTGGTCCCACTGGCTCCTAAACCCCTCTGTGACATTGCTCGGGGACACTGTCCCTTCCTGTAACACTCGCCTCACCAAACAGACTCTCACCCTGGGCTTTAGGCCCAAAGGCACCCACTTGGCTGAGGAGACACCTCGTTTGCTCCAGGAAAGCCCCAAAGGGGAGCCCAGAAAGGTCACTCCTGAACGCCAAAGGGGTTGCGGGAGCAAAGGAAGAACCTGGGAAAGCGTCTTCCCAGAAACCTGCTGGAGCCATCTTCCCGCCCAGCTGTGCTGGCACCTGAGGGGCACGGGCAGCGAGACTCCTCCTCCAGCCCCCTCCCCTCGGGCTGCTGTGCCCACGGCCCCTCGGGGTGCTCAGCTACAGGGAGAGTCACTTGGACGGATTAGCGCCTCCTTCGCACCTGGGCCGAGAGTGCTCCGCGAGCTCCGGTAGCACCGCCCTGGAGCGCGGTTCGCGCACGCGTGCTAGGGCGCGCAGTCCCTGCGGAGCGGACCGCGTGGACGAGGGCGGAGCCCATCGGAGGAATGGGAGCCAGTGACGCAAGTGGAGAAGGACAAACCGGGGGCAGCCAGGGCAGTGGCTCGGGCCGGGGACAGCCCTGCGCTCAAAGTATTCTGAGTGGGCGAAGAGATGCCACAGAGCCTGTGTAACGCGCGTAGCAGCTATGCCTCTCGCCCGTCCTGGGGCCTGGCCGCGCCCCACCCCCCTTCCGGCGTTCACTGGGCACCTTCTGCGCCCCGGGCTCCAGGAGCAAGGTGGCCACCGACCACGGGCGCGGTTCCTCCCCCGACGGGCTGCTAGTCTCGGAGGAGATCGGCGCCGACCACATACTGAATACAGGCGCAAACAACAGAAGCTGTCCGTGGTGATAAGTCTCGTAGGGGGGAGCTGCGCCGTGTTCGAAACGCCGCAGTGAGTACGTAGATTTCTCGTCTGCAGAGTCAGGGGACACTGAGCTAAAGGAGGAGGGACTCGTGGGGACCACCTGTGCACAGGCTCTGTGACGGGAGAAACGTGGTTTATTCGAGAAACTTCCAGGTAGGTCGGTGTTCGTGGGGAGAGGTGGGTGCAACCCGGCAGAGAGACGCAGACCTCCATGCGGCTGTGGGTCTGAGTCACGGGCGATGGGAAGCCCTCGCAGGGTGTTATGAAGCACGGACAGCATTAAGGTCCTCCGTCAAAGCTCCCAGACTCTTCTCCGCTCAGGACCTGACTCCTCCCCCAGGGAGGAGTCCTCGGTGAGGGGGTGGGGGGCGGGGACAGGAGGAGCAGGAGGGCGGTTACAGCGCCCGCAACCCCCGGGGCCACAGTGGGGGTGGATGTGAGACCAACTTTGACATTGAGCTAGAACGTGGCTAGGCAAGGATCAGTAGATGGGGTTGGGGAGGAGTGAGGCACGAGGGACCCCCGGCACAGGCAGAGCCCCACCAGCCAGCCCAGTGCGCCTGCTCTTCACGTGCCCACGGAGGGCCAGGCCCAGGCAGGGCCAAGCTGTGCTTGGGTACCACGCTTAGATGTTTAAATTATGGGGTAAACACATTCTTCCCCCTCCCTCCCACCGCCCTGCATTCCTGAGGCCGGGCCTGGCTTTGGTTACCAGGCAGCCACGGCACCCGCGGGCACCCACCCCGAGAGCTGGCATGGGTCTGCAACTGCTGACGCCTCCTTTTCTTCAGCAAAAATTAAGCAAGTTCCAACTGGTGGCTGGTTAGCCGCGAGACATGGAAATTCCTCACGGCTCCTATTGCTCTGGGTGGACGTGAGTGTGTGCTGCGTGTGTGTGTTGGCGGTTGCATTTGCCTGCCTGCGAGTCTCTTATGTACCTGCGTGTGCTACCACGGGCCTCTGTGAGCTCCCGGATGTGAAGCCCGCATCTGTGAGCACGCACGCGTCCGTCCACGTGCGCCTGGGTGTGTGCGACGTTTACATGGCACGGCCTGCCGCTCCAGGCGGGCTCGGGCTGAGCTCACGCACCCGGACACCTGCCACACACCTGGACACCTGTCAGCTGAGCTCACACACCTGTCTCTGTGCACCCTGGGAAAGGGATGACCCGTCCGCATTTGTGCGTGGTGCGGGCGCCCTGTGGGTCTGCAGGCTTGCGCACAGGCACGCGTGAGCGTCTGCGTGTGCTTCCTGTGATCCGTGTCTATGTTTCTCAGTCCTCGTGGTGAAATGCGCACGGAACAACATTGATTATTTTCACCCTTCGTAGGCATGCAGTTCAGTGGCTTTCCATGTCGCGCAACCATGGACACTGTGCCAGAGTGTTTTTGTCAGGCCAGATAGAAAGTGTGTGTGCACAAAATAATACTCTTTCCTCCTCCCCCCATAGACGTTCCGTCCGTGAAGTCGTCTGTCCTGGGGACCACGTGTGAGTGGAGTCATGCGATATTAGTCCTTTCGTGTCTGGCTTATTTCACGCCGCGTAACGTCCTCAAGGTTCGTCCAGGTTGCAGCGGGTGTCAGAATTGCATTTCTTTTTATGGCGGAGTAATATTTCATTGCGCAGACGGACCTCGTTTCGTTCGTCCATTCATCCGCCAAAGGGCGTGCGGATTGTTCTCTCCCTTCACCTACCGCGAGTAACACTGCTGGGAGCGCTGTACGCGGACACCTCTTGGAGCCCCCGCTTTCAGTTCCATGGGGTCTGCACTTAGGAGTGGGTGCCAAACTGTCTCCCCGACCCCCCCCCCGGGGGTGGTGTCGTTTTACATTCTCGCCAGCGGCACACGTGGGCGCCGATGTCTCCACTTCCACACCTCCTTAAAGTAACAGCCATCCTCGTGGGAATGAAGTGGTGTCTCATCGGGATTTTGATAATGACATGATGACGACGAGTGTCTTGTGCTGCTAGCCACTGTGGAGAAACGTCTGTTCACGTCCGTTGCCCGTTTTTGGGTTGGGTTGTTCGTTTTGTTGTCGTTGAATTGGAGGGTTCTTTATGTATTCTGGATGTTTATTTCTTGCCGGATACATGATTCACAAATATTTCCTCCCATTCCGTAGATTGTCTGCTACCTTTTTCTTTTTAAATGACATAGTGGTTTTTTTTTAAAGATTTTATTTATTTATTTTTAGAGAGAAGGGAAGGGAGAGAGAGGGAAAGAAACATCAATGTGTGGTTGCCTCTCATGTGCCCTTACTAGGGACCTGGCCTGCAACCCAGGCATGCTCCCTGACTGGGAATCGAACCTGCGACTCTTTGCTTCACAGGCCGGCGCTCAATTCACTGAGCTACACCAGCCAGGGATTGTCTGCTTTCTTGCTAGCGCCCTTTGACCACAGACATTCCAAACGCCCGCCTTGTCCGTGCTTTCTTTCTCGGTCTATGCTTTCGGTGTCTTATCCATGAAATAGACACAGAAGCCAGTGTCAGAAAGAGTTCCCCCAGTGCTTTCTTCCGAAGAGTTTTATCGTTTTAGCCTGTACGTTTAGGCAGTTCACCTAATTTTGAGTTCATTTGATAAAAGGCATGAGGTAAAGGTCCAGCTTTGCTCTTTTTTGGCACGTGGACGTCCAAGCCCCCAGACCTGTGGGTGGGAGAGGCCGTCCTCTCCCCGTGAGTGGTCCTGGCACCCTTGTTGAATGTTGAAATCAGCTGGCCGTGTGTCAGGGCCCATTTCTGGCTCCCTGTCCTGTTCCCTTGGTCTATTTGTCCACCCTTATGTCGTCACCATGCTGTTTTAATCACTGCAGCTTTATAGTAAGTTTGAAGTTAGGTGGTGTGAGTTCTCCAACTGTATTCTTCTTTTTCAAGACAGTTTTGACTGTTTGGGGCCCCTCGAAACTCAGAGGAATTTGAGGGTTAGCTAATCTACTCCTGTGGAAAACGCTCTGAAATTGTGATGGGAACTGTGTTGAGTCTGTAGATCACTTCGGGTAGTTTTATTGACATCTTAACAGCGTTAAGTCTTCCTATCCATGAACATGGGGTATCTTTCCGTTTACTTAGCTCTCCTTTGATTTCCTTTCCAGAACACTTTGCAGTCTCCAGTTTCCAAGACCTTCACTACCCTGGTTACACTTGTTCCTCCTAAGAATTTTATCCTTCCGGGTGCTGTTGTGAATAAAACCGCTTGCTTCATTTCCTGTTCAGACAGTTCACTGTTAGTTTAAAAGCACAACTAATTGTCGTGGGCTGATCTGGTGCCCTGCAACTTTGCTGAATTTGTTTATTAGTTCTAGTAGCTTTCTCGCGGAAGTTTAACTCCTCCTTTCCTTGCCTTTTTTTTTTTTTCTTGCCTAACAGCTCTGGCTACCGTGCTGAGTAGAAACAGGGAGTGTGGAGGTCTCTGCCCCGTTCCTGGTCTCAGGGAGAAAGCGTTCGGTCCCTCACCATTGAGCCCGCGCTGGCTGTGGGTTTTCCCCGCGCACCCTCTCGCATACTGAGGCACACGCACTCTGCTCCCAGCGTTCTCAGAGCTTTCATCACGAAGGGGTGTTGGGTTGTATCGAGTGCCCCTTCCACACTCACTAGAGGGGCATGTGTGTTCCTGGTGCAAGTGTGACGTGTCACACTGGCGGCTTTCATGGTGGGCCGCCAGGGCGGTTGGAGAAGTCTTTTAAAGGATTACTTCCGGAGTGGTATTTTAAGGTCTTTTTACTTTTCCTTCTGCTTTAGGCAATGAACTCCAGTCATTTTTATATAACATAACAAAGCTACTTTAAGAAGCAGTTAGTCTGTAAACAAACAAAAGCTATGATTCCATCAAATTTAGATAACGTTAATTCTGAGACACGTTTGGGGAGCAGGCGGGGAAATGGAGAAGGGGAACCTCTACCCCTCCAAGTAGCGACAGTCGCACCGGCTCAGCTACACGTGTGCCCGCACTTGGTACCACTCCGCAGGGTGGGGAACCAGCGGCTCCTCCCCAGTGACAACCTGGAGGCCCAGGGAGGGGGAGAGGCGCGTTCAAAGTCAGACCCTGTTTGGCCGGAAGCCCAGCACGCCCTGGAGTTCACTTTGCCCGCTTATAACGAAGCAAAGCACCGCCTCCCCCCGGCCCAACACCTGCACCGTCTTACCCGGGCACCGGTGCAGCCCTGCCCTCCCAGTCCTGGCCCCGCCCTCCCCGTCCTGGCCCCGCCCACAGGCGCGGGAAGCAGGGTAGAAGCTGTGCTTTTCTAAAGCGATTCAGACTTCCACTGACTACATGGCCCCTACCTGGGGCCCAGAGGACACCTTTTCTTCCCCGAGCCCAGGGTGTCGGAGGTGTTCCGTAAGCAGTGCAGCCCTGGCAGCCCCGCAGGCTGCCCGAGGCCCGGCTGGCAGCTTCCACGAACTCCCGGGGCCTCCCTCCTCACGCCCGTGCCTGCACGAGCTTGCTCACGTTCCCTCTCTCTGTCTCAACCATCCACTTATTCAACGAGGCAGGTAGAAGCACAGACCTTCGGGTCTGGCCGCCTGCGTCTGAGTTCGGGGCTGCCCCTTGGGGAGCGCGGATTTGGGCGAGCCCCTCAGGACTCGTCTTCTCCTCTGAAGCCCCGGCGCTGCCCGGGGCTGTAGTGTGTCCCGCCGCCTCTGTTCGCGCCCACCCTCATCGGCCTTCCCCGAGGCCCCAGTGCCCGGCGCCTGGGAGGTCCGAGAGCTGCTGGGGAGGAGGAAATCAGAGGCCCCCACGTCCTGCCCAGGACCAGCTGGCCTTGCGGATTCCAGAACTTTCCTCGGAGGCGGGCGGGCCACGGGGCCAGGAAGCGGAAGGTGCCGAAATAGAAACAGCCAGCCAGCCACTGGTCCTCTTGCCCTGCGAGGAAGGGAAGCAGGGGGCTGGGGGTGAGGAAGGAAGGTGGGGTGCGGGGGGGCGGACGCAGGAGGAAGCCAGGGCAAGTGGGCCCTGGGTCTGGGCGGGAGGGGGCTGAGGGTTGGCCTAGTCGTGACCTCATCGCCTCACCAGCCACCAGAAGAGGCAGGTGCAGAGAGAAACCGAGGCTCCGAGTGGGGAAGTGAACAGAACCAGGTCTGCCCGCTCCCCAGCCTGATCCCTGAGGTTCCCTCCATCTCCCGTGTGTGCCCTGACAGCAGGAGGGGAAAAGTCTGTCCCCAGATTCGAGGCCAGGACAGAACCCTCCCCAGGGCCCCCGTGGGGCTGGTGGCTGCATCTCACCCACCCCGGCCACGCTCCTGCCCCCGGCCCTCCCTTGGCTGCCTGGGGAGCCCCCATACCCATTAGGGGTCAGTGAGCATTTAAGGGGCATGGATGCCTGGCCGCGTCCTGGACTCCAGCCCTGTGGCCTGCAGTTTCCAGGTGGTTTGGCTCCTCCTAGGCCTCTCTGGTTCCCCCTAATTTTAAACTCCGACCTCCATCCCCACCACTGTCCCCAGAACTTCCTGTTTTCACAGGAAAGAGGAAGACAGAGGGCCCACGCACCCCACTCCCACCAGAGAGCGTGGCCTCTAGGCCTAGCAGAGGGAGGATCCGAAGCCAGGCCCAGGTGCCCTAAGGGACCCTGATTTCCCAGGCTGTCATGCTGGCTGTCTGGCTGGCCTGTGAAACCCCACACTCGCTGCCATCCAGGCTGAGCCAAGCCCCTCCCAGCTCTCAGCACAGGAGTGGCCCCGGGACGACCACCCCCACCCTGCCAGGGAGGGCTGGCAGTGGTGGAAGCCCTGGTGCCTGCCCCCATTTGGGGGGAACCAGCTGACAGTTCTCCGAGACGGGGGCCAGGGAAGGGTACCCTGGCTCAGCCTGGCCCTCCTGCAGAGCCCACCCTCCCGGCAGGAGGCAGACAGGACCCTGGCCCTTTGGTCTGGGCCCGGGTGGGCCCCTTGAACACAAGCCTCTGGCTCCTGGTCTTTCTGCTCGGCACCTGGTGACCTAGCAAGGGTGGGCAGCATGTGCAAGCAGGCTGGGCAAGGGGCAGCGCCCGGGGGCCCGGGTGAAGCCCTGGTCTCCAGCCCTCACTCCTGAGGAGAAGAGAAGGACAAGGACACAAGTGCCTGTCGTGGAGGCCTCACACGCACAGCCTTCCAGGGCCTCCCTCCCCGCGACCTCCCCACCCACGGGACACTCTCAGGATATGACACTGCAGAGACCCTCCCCCAGAGGGAAGGACACCCACCCCGTGACAGCGGCAGTCAGCGGGCAGACAGGCCCCCCAGGGGCCTGGCCACGCTTCCATCAGGACAAACCCCGTTTCTCAAGCGTGGCCCAGCGGCCCCCCTCCCCCACAAGCCCCAGGAAGCAGAAGGTGTCTCCTACTCAGGGTCCCGAGAGAGCCCGGGAGAAAGTGAAATTTCAGGCACCCACGGCTCATCTTAGAACGCAGGCCAGGGCCGGTTGCCCCGAGTCCATCGCCAAACACACGGTCTTTCCAGATTAGGGGCCGAGCTCATATTCCCTGAGTGTCTTTTTTTTTTGCTTAGGAATGCTAAAAAAATAAAAATAAAAATTACATGATGTGTCTTTTAAATAGCACACGCTTTTCCGCTAATCAAGAAAAATCGAGCTTATGTTTTGCTGAAGTGACGCGATTTTTCCCCTCAATTTATTGTGCAAAGGAATTCAAAGCAGCCTTCGGCATCCAGAAGCAGGAAGGGTGTAGGAAAAGTTCAAAATTAGCATTTCCCCAGACTCTCTTTCAGCTCAAGGGCCGAAAACGAACACAGCCTCCCGGCTGCATTTTCCAGCTCGGGGTCTCGGGGTTTTACTGGTACAAGTTCGTTTTTACAGCCTTGTCTTCCTGGAAAGTGGACAAGTTAAAAGAACAGCGTTCCATTTCCCCTTGACAGTGTCTGGGCCTGGGTGGGCCCGTTCTGCCCCCCTCCACCCCTCTCCCCTGGGTCCAGCCTCTCCCAGGAGGCAGGAGATCGATGCATTGGCTTGAGAAAAAATAAAGCCAAGTTCATTGCAGGCAGCTGGTGGATAGAGTCTGAGCCCGCTGGATGGTAATGATTCACGGGGCTTCATTAAACCTGAACTTGGCTGCTTCCTCATACCCACTGCCCAGGACAGACCACCTCCCACCTGGCCACGGTTCCCCTCTGAGCCCAGACATGTGACCACTTCCTTCTGATGGCTGCAAACTTCGGCACTGGCGTTTATGAGAAGGGGCACTGGGTGCCAGTGACACTGGCCAAGGCACAGCCAGGCACGCCGACCGGCCCTGCAGGAGGGGCTCCTTGGCCTGCATGTGTCCAAGGCCCAAGACCTCCAGGCAGGAAGACGGCCTGGGCAGGTCCCAGAGACAGGGCAGTGGTCAGTCAGCAGTGGTCACTGCTGGTGTTCTCCCGGGGACACACCTGCCTGTCCCCAAGTGCCTGGATCACTCTCCCTTCTGCCCGGAGGAGGGGCTGGGGACGTGGGAACTTGCTCACCCAGGGGTTGAGCGGACATGGTCCATCTACTTGATGTGGGCCTGGGGACACTGTCACCTAACCCCAGCCCAGCTTTGCCAGGAGTCTGTCAGCTGTGAGGATGGGAGAGGCCGGCCACACAGAGGGTCACTGCACGCCAGGCACTGTGCTGGGCCGTGACCAGGGTGACCTCCTCAAAGCTGCACGATGACACTGGAGGACCAGTTCTGCTCTCCCCCCACTTCACAGGTGGCCAGGTCCAGGCCTGGCAGGGCAGGTCCCTCACCCAAGGTCACAGCATCTCCACACTGCAGGACTGGCCGGAACCCCACCCAGCCAGTGGCCTCTTCTGTTGCCACTTGCCTCAAACAGGGAGGCGGGGCTGACGTGGAGGGGCAGTGGTGGGCATCTCTCTGAGGGCCCCACTCCCGCCATCCAGGGTAGAATCCCCTCCGGGGTCAGAGAGAGGGATTGTCATCTGGGTTTTGTAGACTGGACACTCACTTCTGAGCCATGGAGGGTCAGGTGGTCTGCTTTCAAGAGGTCATGATGCCCTTCCTCACAAGCCCACAGTAGGACCTCAACCAATAGGCCATAGAGGGATTGACTCTCCCTCACAGCCATGCACAGTAGGACATCAACTGATAGGCCATGAAGAACTGACCCTCACAGGTCTACACAGTGGGGCTTCAACCAACAGGCCATGGAGGAGTGACCCTCCCTCACAGCTCCGCACGCAGTAGGGCTTTGCTGGCCCACAGGAAGGAGTGGCGGGGCTGGAACGGTGGTCCGTGCTGAAATCTCATCCTTTCATGAAGCCCAAGTCAGGCTCCTGCAGTGACAGCACGCAGGTACCAGTGTACCTGGCCCCAGGCACGGCAGGGCACCCCGTTACTGACACTCGCTCACCCCTCGGCCCCGGAGGAGGCAGGCGAGGGCCAGGCGACGGTGCTGAGTCCCAGCAGCACCGTCTCCCGGACGCACAGAGAAAGCGGCCGTGCCTCAGGGAGCGCCCGCTCCGCACACCCCTGCGTCGCCAGCACGTTCTGTGTCCCGCCTGCTTGGCGAACGCGCAACCCCTGCATAGAGAACCCAGCCCTGCTTCGCCCGATGGGAAAACCAGAGTTCTCGTGGCGGAATCACGCCTCTTACACCCGTGTGATGCCCCTGGGTGCTAAGGGGTCTGCCCTGTCTCCCGGATGCCGGACACGCACAGGGCGATCACAGAACGTCCGGAGAAGCTTCGCTCATCCAGGACAGCAGACGGTAGTCTGCCTGGGGCTATAGCTCTGGGAGGAGCCTGGCCACCTGGACAGCTGGCTGGGGTCTCGGGGGTCTCCGTGTGGATTCGTTCAGCGTGGCCCTCCCAAGCCCCCAGCCAGTGGGCAGGATCGGCCCCCCGCATGACCTCATGAGTCCTTCCAGCAACCCTGGGTGGGGGGCCGGCTCGGTCCCCCTTTCACAGATGAGGACCCGGAGGCACAGAGGGGTCGAGAGCCCCTGGGTCACAGGACCCTGCCTGTCCTCGGCAGCAGCAAGCCTGGGAAGTGCCGCCCCACACCGTCCGTGTGCGACAGCCTCTCACACCGGTGACGGGGACCTTCTGCCGGGAGAGGGGACCTGCCCACCTGCACCTATCACATCTCACCCTTTACCGCTGTTCCCCGAAGACCTGTCCCTTTTCGTCACTGGCAGCGCCTTCCAGAGGCTAAACCCACCTTGAGAGGGCGCAGATGGGTCTCCTCTGGGCTAAAAGAACATGTGTCCTGGTGAACCTGTGTGTGCGTGCTCACACACGTGTGCCGGTGCGCACGGCGCGTGCTGGCGGCACATCGAACACCCGCCTGGATTTTCTGGGGACCCGTTTCAGCCGGCTGTCCTCCGGGAGGAAGCCGATGGGGGCGGGCAGGGGTAGGAATTTGTTTTAACCATATAGTCTTTCATACTTTTTGAATTTTAAACCATAGAAATGAAGTGCTACAGGTTTAAAACGTTTTTAATGACTCCCCTGTATGTAACGGGGGAGCTCTGCACCCCTGCTCCCCCACCTCCGCCCTCCTGTTTGCCTCAGGCTGGACCCCAGCAGCACGGCCCCCCGGGGAGGGCCGCCAGCCGCGGAGGGAGCCGGGAGACCTCCCAGCCTGTCCCCGGGGCTCTCCGTGGGCTCTCTCAGCGACGCGAGGCTGTGGTTCGGGCTGGGTGAGGCCGGACCCGCCGCAGGGCCGCAGCCGGCCTCTGCTGAGCCAGACCTGGAATGTCAGAAATGTCCTGTGGTCAGGCCTGCGCCTCGGGCTGGCTCAGCCGAAAGCGGCCTGCCCCGCACGCGGCAAGCCAGCCGGCCGGGGGGCAACCTCAGGCTCCCCGCGCCCAGAGCCAGGGCCCGTGGGGATGGGGGCCGCCCCGGCCCGGCCCGGCCCCCCAGCCAGGGGGGCTGCTGGCTCAACCGTGCCCTGGACCACTCGCTGGCCTCAGGCGGGTCCCTTTCCCTTTGGGCCTCAGTTTCCCCATTCAACAAAATGATCTGCGATCCCTTCCAAAAAGAAGGATTTGTCACATGACGGAAGGCACCGAAGCCCTGAATCTTAAAACCGGGTCACCCTGATGCCCGGCGACACACCTCCCCCAGGAGTGGAAGTGCAGAGGCGGACGGGCCGGAGCCCCGCTAGCCCGCCACACACCACGCGGCTGTGCAGCGCGGGGAGCCCCCACCTCCGCATGCCGGGTGGGAAGACTCGCTCCTTAACCCTCTGCGTGCAGGGCAGACGAGATGGCGCCGAACCCCCTCCACCCCCAGACGCCAGGCACGCGGGTGGCCCTCCGGGCTGCGGTCACACCTGTGCTGCTGTCCCTTCTGCGCTGCACGCAGCCTGCCCTGACGGTGGCCGGCTGCTTCCAATCTGCTGATGTTCTCAAGGAGGCGCATCTTAAAAGGTTATTTTATAGCCACGCCGCACACAGGGAATCAAGGTCATTGCCGTGGAGAGATCATGTGGAAGCTCACCCTTCGAAGTTCATCCGTGTTCACCCCAAGTCAGCTCACACAGGTCCGGGCCTGGGGACGCCCCTGAGGCAGGACGTGAGGACCTCAGGCTGTGTCGGGCAGAGGTGAGCAAACACTGGGGGTGTGGCCCCCCGGGGGGAAGAGAGAGGTGCCCCGGCCGAGGACAGGCAGAGGGGCTGCTTTATTGCTGAGGTCGTGTCCCTCCCACCCCTTTAGGCCGTCACCATGACAACCGCAGTAATGACAGCCGCTGCCTGGCGAGGCTCGGGCAGCAGTCTCGCGTCAGTGCGGCAGCACCGGGCAGAGGCCGGGCCTGCGGTCCTGGGGCCGCCGTAAGAAATGGCGGCAGACTGGGGCTTTAAGGACAGGTTCGTCCTCTCACAGTCCGGGCGCCGGAAATCGGAACCAAGGTGTCGCAGGGCCACGCCCCCTCCTCGGAGGCTCTGGGGAGGGTCCTTCCTGCCTCCTCCATCTCCTGGGGGCTCCGGCGTCCCCGAGTTCACGGCCACACTGCCCCAGCCCCTGCTGCCGTCTTCCCGGGGCCTCCTCCCCGGGGTGCCTGGGTCTCAAACCGATCTCTTCTCTGCCTAGACGGACAGCGTTTGGATTTAGGGCCCACCGGGCTAATCCAGGAGGATCCCCTTGTCTCAAGATCCTTCACTTGCTTCCATGTGCCAAGACGTTTGTCCAGATAAGACACATTCACAGGTTCTGAAGGTTAAGCTTGGACTGTGGACTGTGGGGCGGTGGGGGGGCGCATTGTCCAACCCACGACAGTCAGGCAGAGAATGATTTGGGGGTGCAGATCTGCAAAGGGGACCAGCTGCAGCCACAGCTCCTAGCCAGCTCACCGTAACAACGTGCCAGACCGGGTGACTCATACACACCAGAAATTTATTTCTCACTGCTCTGGAGGCTGGGCGTGCAGGGTCAGGGTGCCAGCGGGACCGGGGGCGGGCTGCAGACCTCGGACGGGTGAGTCCTCACCTGGCCGGGAGAGAAGGCCTCAGCTCTCCCGTCTCTCCTTACAGGGGCGCTAATCCCGATCACTAGGGCCCCACCCACAGGGACCAATCACCTCCCAGAGGCCCCGCCTCCCTATATCATTCCACCGGCGGAGGTCAGGTTTCAACAAGAACTTTGGGCCGGACAAAGATCGAGTCCACCGCAGGCATGACAGGGGTCCAAGGACAAAACGGGGCTTCTCCCCCTCCAGGGCCCAAACCCGACTGGAGGGACAGGCCTCCCCTCTGAAACGCCCACTCGGGGTCCGTGCTGCCTGACGCCTCCCAGCACTGCGTTAGCCTTAAAAGAAACATTAAAAAAAAAAAAAAAAAAAAGGCCTAGAGACATCAAGTTATGAAGCCTCGGTGGCAGAAGGGACACAAGTTGTCCCTTCAACCGTGCAGAATTGTTACGGTTTCCTTGTTAGGTGATTTGCAACATTCTGGGCACGCGAAGCAAAGGCCATAAGGAATGGAGATCGTATACCTTTAAATGACAGAAACGTGTCCCGAAACGAGAAAACCAGGTGCTGGCGAGAGGGCGGGGAGGCTGGCGCTCGCTCCGCCCACGAGCAGGTCGGCACACGAAGAGCAGGAGACCCGTGCCGGGTGCGCGCCAGCCCGCGGCGCTTGCGTCAGGGCCGCTGGTTACACAACACGACCCGGCCTCGGCCGTGGGAAGCCCTCGCAGGGGCACGCCCTGCGCCCCCCGGAAAGGCCCCCAGCCCCGCGCTCCTCGTTCCACGCCTGGATGTTTGTGCCCCGCGAACAGGACCGCCTGCTCCCTGCCCCGTGAGGAGACCCCCGCTGAGACCCGCGGCGCTGTCATCCTCCCCTTCCGGTCCTCGTCCTCGTCCTTTCGCCGTGTTGCCGGAGGGCTCACCCGGCGCGGCCCACCGAAGTTCCGGCTCTCCTGCACCAGTCTGGCTCCCCACTGGGGGCTCGGCGCTGCCACCTGACCCGCCGCACACACCTTTCTGGCTCGTCACCCTTCGTTGGTGATAGTTCATCTCCCCGAACCACGGCGGCGCGTCAGCTCTCGGCCGCACGGCGCGGATTCGTTCGCTGGTGTGTGTTCGGCACCGAGAGAGCGTCTGGCATTCGCTCCGTGGGTGTTTGCTGAGTGAACCAGTGCGTGCGTGAATGAGCGATGCTAAAAATGGAGCCAAACCAAATGTCTACACCAAGTTAGGGGTGGACGGACCCCGGAGGATCGAGCGCTCCAAACACTGCCGACCGAGAAGGGAAACCAGGGTGCAAAACCACGCCCGCAGTGACGCAGTAAAATGGTGTCAGGGCGTTGACACACCGGGATGTGGGCCAGCGAGGTCGGGGTCCCATTTTCCCTCCCTCTCGCCGGGGTGTGGAAAGGTTGGGTGAGCCGTCTGGAGTAAAGCAGGGGGATAAAACCTGACCGTCGGTGCTGCTTCTGTGCTGAGCGGGGCACTGGGACTCACCAGGCCCGTCCCTGCTCAGCCACCTACGGCAAGGCCCTGCCAGAGGTCCCCTGTGCCTCCCCACGCCCCAGTCCTGGCCACAGCTGTCTCTCCGTGGTGCCTCCGTCCCCAGCCAGCCAACGCTCCAGTCCTCCTCCCGCTGGATGGCACCCAAACAAAGCTGTTCCGTTCCAACCAGGTCCACCTGCATAGGCCGATGTTGAGTAACGTGGCCGGGGTGAGACGGAGGGTCCTGGGCAAGGAGCTGGCCGGGCCGGGCTGGGAGCTGGACGCAGAGAGCACGGCGAGACAGGAACCCGGGGCTGGCCGCCTCGGACTGCTCCCTCTAACGGAGGCCCAGCAGGGGCGGCCACAGGAGTGAGGGTGCCATGGGCAGTGTTCTTTGGGGGTGCCCGATGGGGTGCCGGGGCGGGCGGAGTGCGGGTGGGGTCATGGCTGGGAAGGAGGACCGGCCGCCTCTGCCTGAGCGCCCGGAATCAGACTCCCGGACTCTGCACCTGAAGGCTGGGAGTCCCACCGACGTCAGAGCGTTGTCGTGAGGATGGACGAAAGTCACACGTGCGGGTGTCGGAGATGCACTGGGCACCCCGTCGCTGCCTCAGGACCAGGAGGTCATTGTCACACTGTCGCCACCATTGCGCTCCCCGTCCCAGCCCACGGGATACCTGAATCTCTCGCTCTGGTGGGGCGCTGTGGGCCAAAACGGGAGAACGTGGTGGTCCCTGCAGGAGGCCTCCCTCTAGAGAGCTGCCAGGGAGCCCTCCGGGCAGCCGTCTCTCTCTCTCTCTCTCTCTCTCTCTCTCTCCCTGCCAGGACACCTCTGGGTTCCGGAGCCCTGGGGAAACGCACTGGCTGACCTGCGCACACACCTGTGCACGCCCACAGGTAGCAGTTTGTTTGCTATCCTCCCACCCGGGAGCGATCCAGTCTCCCACCCGGGGAACGGGTGAGCCGATCCCCAGGAGGGGACTCGGACTCCGGGCCCACATGCTGTGGGGTTCCAGCTGCCCGGCAGGCTGTGGACTGCAAACCGCAGGGAAGGGACGCGGATCAGAGCTGTCCTGTCCTGTCCAGGGCGGGGGTGGGGGCGGGGTGGGGCCGGAAGGCTCGCCTCCGAAGGGGCAGCACGGGCAGCTGTGGCCCTGGAACCGTCCTGCGTCTTGACTGTGGTAATTACACAGCTGCGCTTGTCAACACTCACATCACCGTACGCTTGAAGAGGCTGGACTTTATTGTAGGTAAATTTTATCCTAATAATAACTTTAGGTGGGCTATTATCTCTTTAACTGATGATGCAAAGACAAATTCGTTGACACGGGAAAAGGCTCACATAGAAAAATTAGGACGTCGGGTTACCAGGGACAGACACCCCTGTGCTAGAGAAGCAGCGAAGCCGACTGGCTCAGAAACTAGACGGTCCGGCTGCAGACTTCAGGGGGCGCACGAGCTAGGGGTACGGGTGAGGCCGTCCGCGCCCCGGCCTGTTCCATCTGCCCCCTGCCCTCTCTGTGTCGGCCTCCCTCTCAGCCAGGCTCCCGTCTTCGAGCTGGTCACTGCGGCTGGAGGAGGGAGCCTCAGTCTGGAGGACACCTGGACTGCAGGCTCAAGGGACGAGTCTCAGCTACCCCACGTCCGAGCTCCTGACCCAGCCAGATGGTACGACGAGGCCGGGTTTGAAGCTTTCAGGTTGTTGGTAATGGTTACGCAGTGGTAGAAAACCAGCACAGAGAACTTGAAACTGGCACCTACTCTGCTCTAGAAAGCTCGTCGTCCACAGGGGAGAGATGGTTCATTCATTCATTCACTCATTCATTTACTCACTCATTCACTCACTCACTGATTCACTCACTCATCCACTCACTCACTCACTCACTCACTCACTCATTCATTCTGCCCCCCTTTGCCATCCATCCAACACGCAGTTGAAGAGCAGCTACCGTGTGCTGGGCATGAAGGCTCCCAAAATGCACCAAGTGAGGCCCTGCCCCACCCCGGGAGCCCAGGGGGTGGTGGGGAGGTCACGGGGACCTACAAGGGACCACCAACCCTGGCACGAAAGGGCATGCGGAGGGGTCTCGCAGAGACACTCAGGCACACGCTTGCTTTGTCTGCAGAGCCTGGGCGGGCCCCCTTCAGCAGCGGTCACTTCACCAGTGTGAAGGGCCTGGGGAAGCTGGTGCCTGGCTGGCTGGCCCTTGCCCACCCGTGTCCTTCAGCAGGCATCCACTCTCCCACCCAGACCCCACGGCAGGCTTTCAGCCTCCCCCAAATGATCCCTGGCCCCAGCTCCCCCGGGGGGTCAGCTCTGTCCCTCTGTCCTCTCGCACTGCCTCTGCGGCACTGGCCGGGTGAGTGACCAGGCCTTGTTATTCTGTCCTGGGGCCATCCAGGGGACCACCCGCCCACACTGCTTGGACAGCTGTGCAGCCAGGAGACACTGCCCCGGGCTCCCCCGCAGTTAAACATGACCCCTGGCCCTGCCCACGGAACCCGCCGCCGCCCCGCAGGGAGCCAGCCCTGTGGCCTCCTGCCGCCTCCCCACTTGTCCGGCTGACCCGTGCGCAGCGGGTCTCTCAGACCAGAGCCGGCCACGGACACACATGCGGCACAGACACGCGAGCATAGTCACACAGAGACAGATATGTGCATTCACAGATACACATGCACCCATGCACGTGTGTGCACGACAGAAACACGAGAGCACAGACACACACACACATCCCCACATGCACACGTGTGCATCCCGTGTGCAGACCCAGCGCCTGCTCTGCTTCCAGGAGCCTCTGATCATTTCTGTGATGGCGTCAGTGGCTTCTCCACTCTCCTCTCTTCCCACCCAAACGGGACCCTCTCGAGGGCAGAGATCGTTTCTCTTGTCCTGTTGCATTCCCAGCAGCTGGCATATTGCCTGGCACAGGTTAAGTGCTTAGAGGAAGGATGGATGGGTGGATGGATGGGTGGATGGGTGGATGGGTGTGTGGGAGGATGGATGGACAGATGGATGAATGGGTGGTTGAATGGAGGGTGAATGGCTTTGAATGCTGGCTCTTACCCCTTCACTCTGTGACCGTTGGCAAGTCAGTCAAGCTCATTGAGTCTCGCTTCCCGCTGGCAGAATAGATGAGCCCAGTGCCACCCGCCACACAGGGATCTGCCTGTTGTCTGTCTTTCCCTCCGGATGGCACGCCTGCTCCCCACTCTGTCTCCTGCACTGGCTCAGTGGCCCACACGCGGTGCTCGATCCGTACAGATTTTTGCTGAAAGGAAGGACATCCTGAAAGCTAAGGCGGCATCAGGAAGACCCACTCGCCCGGCCCCTTCTCTCTCACCGCTTCAGCTCCCCTTTCACTCCCCTTCTGCAGACGAGCTGAGAACCTCAGTTCCTGTGGCCAGAAGGCAGCCGCGCTTTGAGTTCCCTGAGGAGGGAGACCAGGACGGGGGTGGGACGGGGAGGAGCCCCGAGCCGCCAGGGTGGGGACCGGCTGGCCCCACACTCCCTGCGGGTGTCTGGGGAAGCTGTGTGAGTCCCACAGGGTCACCGCTGTGTGGAGGTAGGCCCTCCAGTTGGTGACAGTCCCCTGGAGAACTCTGCTGTGCTCTGAGGCAGGCCCCCAGGAGGCACAGGGCACTGCCCTCTCCCTCCGCGGTGAGGCGCTCCTCCTGCCTCTGTGCTGCTGGCGGCTGCTGGACCGGGTGCGGGTGCGGGGTGCAGGGTCAGGGAAGGAGGCAGTGCGGTGCAGTGGGCAGGGCTGACTGGCTTTCAGCTGGGACTCTGTGCCTTGATTTCCTCATCTGTCAAACTGGGGAGGCAGCCACACTCCTGCGTTGGGGGGTGGGGCAGCAGCGTTCCCCCCACCTGGCCTCCAAGGCGTTCCCGGGGAAACAAGAACAGCTTTCCTCTTGGCTGATCACACAGCCCACCAAGTCCAAGGGCCGTGCCTCTGTGCATCGGGGAAGACCCTCGCAGGCGTCCTAGGTTTCAGCTCTCTCGACTTCTCCCCTCTTCCAGCAGACTGGCTTTTCCGGGGCCCAGGGCCTTAGGGCTTGGGAGGAAGCCATTCTGGGGATGGGACTGGGGGGCACCAATTTGTCCTGTGTGCCCCTGCACCGCTCTGGGTCTCTCTGCCTCTTCCTGGTGGAGTAGCTCCCACTCACACGCTGCCACTCACCAACAGAGACCCTCCCCTTTTCCTCTGCGAGGTCTCGCTGGGCTGTGCGGCCGGGTGTCTGTCTGGCCGGGTGTCTCTCCGGGCCAAGACACGGAGGATCCGCAGAGATGGGCTGCTCGGGGCCCGCGGTGAACTCCTGCTAGCAGGGACGGAGGGGAGAGGCCAGGAGCACGGAGAGGCTCTGGGCGGAGTGGAGGCTTCTGGACGCAGCAAACAGGGTTTGCTGAGACAGGGAGACAAGGCGGGTGGCTGCAAAAGGACTGGGGAGAAAACTCAGGGGTCCAGCTCGGCCGTGGCCTGGGGGGACATGTCTTGGAGACCCCAAAGGGAGATGTCAAGTGGCTGCCGGATGTGAGGGCCGGAGTTCGTAGGAGAGGTCACAGCCACCGAGACAAATTTGGAAGTCATCGGCATCAGGATGTTTAAATCCATGGGAACTGATGAGGTCACCCAGGAAGAAGGGTCCAGAGAGAGGAGCAGAAGCCCGGGACCAAATGGCGAGGGACCCGAGGGACCCTGGACACCGTAGGCCCAGCGGTCAGGGTCCTGTGTGTTTCAGCCTTGGCGCGACCCCAGCCCCAGAGTGGCCCTACATCCTTGCCCTTTGGGGACCTGCAGGAGAGTGGCCGGCACGACAGAGGGCAAACAAGGGAGTGGGGAGAAGCCAGGAGAGGAAGGCGCTAGAAGTAGGGAGTGGCCTCCTGGGTGACTTCCTCTGCTCAGGACACGGAGGACAGGGAAGTGGCCATTGGATTTGGCAACCCAGAGGTGGCTGTCCCCACTGATGAGGGCCCTTCATGAAGGGGCGGGCAGGTAGACGGGAGTGGGTGGGGGACTGGCAATGAGCAGAGAAGTGGAGGCAGGTAGACGGGATGAGGAGGTGAGGAAGGGACCCTCACTGGGTGGGATCTGGGTGGTTTGTGGCCAAGGGGACCCATCCAACAGAGAGGGGGAGGCTGGGGTGCTGGAGGGGGCACAAGGTCCAGGGCAGGAGATGCTTGGTGTGGGGGAGGGGCTGAGCAGGACGGGGTGCCAGGGAGACAGGCGGGAGGAGCTTGCCTCCAGCAGCCCCACTGGACAGATGGGGAGACTGAGGTTTGCGGAGAAAGAGCTGCCAGGCCACGCTGCCAGGGAGGGGAGCTGGGGTTTGCACGCAGGCCTGGCCCGGGGACTCAGGAGAGGACGGGGGACTCAGGACCAGTGTCACTCTGCGGCCCTCTCTCTCCCCCTATTTTCTAAATGTCCCACAGTGAACGCTCTTGGCCCTCAGCTGTGACGGCAGGTCAAATGCTCAGATCGGCGAAGAAAGCCGAGAAGCAGGCCCAGATCCCTGTGGAGCTGGGGCTTCGTCCTCCTCCTCCACCCCCCACCCTGCCCAGTGCCCTCGTCCCACCGCTCCCCCTGGGGCCGGTCTTCCCGAGGGGCTGCCTGTGTGTGCGGACCTGGCTTGCCTCCCTAGAAGGCCGTCGTTTTCGGGAATGTTCTCTCCCCAGAGCTGCCCTCCCCTAGCTATGGGATTAAGGACCCCGAGAGCCTTTCTTTGGGTTTTGAGCTGCATCTGAACCCCAACCATGCTCCTCTGCCTCAGCATCCCATCTCCTCCCACCACCCCCGTCTCCGGTTCTGTCCTGCTCCTGCTCCCCAGAGTGTGGCCCTGGTGTCCTCACGCTTCAGACACTAACAGTATGTGTGTTTTCCTTTCTGCAGGGTGGCTGCACTGGGCGCAACTGGGCTGGACATGCTCGTGAACCGACCGAGTCAGGGGCGAGGCCCCGCTGGCCCGGCCCGCACCCTGGGCCGCGCTCTCTGCGTGTCCTGGGGGCTGCCGCCGAGGGCCAAGCCCACCGTGGGTGGCGCATCCACAGCCACAGGCAGAGCTCAGGGTCCAGGGAAACTGAGGCTCGCAGGCGTGAAGCCACTTGGGAGCCCCGCAGGGCAGCACCCTGGGCCCCGCACTCTGGAGGCGGTGCTCCTCCTCCCGGCGCAGCCCCCACGCTGCCCAGCCCCTGGGGCAGTTCACAGCCAAGGGGGCCCACCGGACGGCAGGGTCACCCATGCCGCTGACCCTGCCCCAGGGTCTCATGAGGTCGGCCCTGGGCCCTCCTGCTCGCCCTGCAGCCCCGAGCCCCGCTGGGTGCCCAGGGCCCCGGCACTCACCGTTGAGTTACCAGGAGCGTGAACTAGGCCCTGGACCAGGCGCCCCCAAGGAGCCCGAGCTTCCCGGGCCTCCCACGGAAAGGGCCTGGCGGCTGTGGCTCTGTCCCCAGAGGACAGCAGGGAAGGCAGAAAAAAGGGACAGAGAGAGAGAGGAGGAGAGACAAACAGAGATGGCGGGAGAGAGGGAGACAGAGGGAGAGACACAGAGAAACAGAGAGGGGGAGAGCGATGGGGAGACCCAGAGGCAGCGGGCACTCCCCAGCCGGAACACGCCGACCCACTCCCGACCCAGCGCTCGGGCCCCTGGTGAGGGCTGGTCCGGCCCAGGCACATCTGTTTCTCTGTTGTCTGACGCCCAGACGTGCTCCAGAGAAGTGTGGGTGCTCCCACCGCGCCCCCTTCGAGGACCTTCGCTGGCAGCACACTGGCTCCCGCGTGGCCCTCGGAGACGGCAGACCTCGCCGCCCAGGTCACGGAGGCCCTCGTGGTGGCTTGGGGCTCGGAGAGGGGTGCACAGCCTTCCTCTTGTGGCCAGGGAGCCCCCCTCCCTCTGAACACCATCCCTCCCTGCCCCCACTGCACGGGGGTTTAGGCGGAACCCCCTTTCGCCACACAAACCGGATGGTGCGGCCTGACCGGTGGCAGAGAACCAGGGGGAGCTCAGGCTGCCGGCGGGGAGGGGAACGCACATAAGAATGGCGCTCTGCAGGGGGCTCCAGCGCCCCCAGACCAAAGTGCCCTGGGTCGCATCCAGCCTCGTTGTCTCACCCAAAGCTCAGGGGCTGGCCAGTGGGGGCCCCACCCAGGCTGGGCTCGGCCGGCATTCTCATTTCTCTCTCCCACCAACCCGCAGCAGAGGTCGTGGCTCCGTTGCCCAGGTGAGGAGCCTGGGTCGGGGCAAGATGGACCGGACAAGGGTAGGACTGCCGAGTCACCACGGCCGAGTCCGCCTCCTTCCTCCGTGCACCCAGACCCTGAGAGGACACCGAGTACAAAGCTTCGACTATACCATGTCACCCCCTGTCTCCAGGTGGGCACGGAGTCCAGCTGGCTGGGGCAGCGCCAGTGGCCGAGACGGTGAGAACCTGGGTCCCGGTGGCTCGGTTGTGGCCCGCTGGGAAAGCCTCAGCCTCCCCAGATCAGGGTGCTGAAGGCTCCTATTGTTCCCCCAAAGAGCCAGAAGTGGGCTCCGGGCCCCAGGCAAGGCCCCAGCAGGTCGTGGGTGGTGGGGTGCCCTTGCGCATGACCCTGAGAGCCCCACTGTCCTAATCAGGGCCTGGAGGGGTGTCCTCAGGACACTCCAGGCAAGCTGTGGGGAGTGTGGGCGCTCCTGGGAGGTCCTGGCTGGCCCAGCCCAGGCCAGGCCTGGGGTCAAAGGCCACCGTGCAAATGAAATCGGCTCCGGGATCTGCTGCTGGTGCCCAGGGGAACGGAGCCTGAGTTTAGGAAGCCACGTGGCCCTCGGGGCCACCTCTTTTGGGGGGACACAGCAAAGCAGACAAACCCAATTTCACACTGCATCCCGTGTAGATATCTTATGCAGCCTCGAGGGTCTTCCCCGGCACCACCTCCAGGCTCCACCCCTTGTCAGCACACACGTGGACCCACACCCAGGATGGGCCCGGTGTCCGGGCGTGCAGTGAAGTAGCCCATTCACTCACGGCTCCCCCCCAGCTGGAAGGAAAAGTCACCTTTGTCCTGCAGGGCGCACCCCTGCTTCCAGCCCCAGAACAACCCCGCAGGCTTCCGCTGTCTGCAGGAGGACGCCCCGGGACAGCGCACCCGGCCCTCCTAGCCTCACTCTCACCCCGGGGCACTCAGCGGCCCCACCCCCGACCCCTGCCTTCCTCCTGCCAGTCCAGGCTGAGCCCCTCTGTGCCTCCTCAGCCTCCCGTCTGGGCTCCTCTTCCACCCCGCAGTGGCTGCCCTCAAGACCCAGTTGGCACCCCCTCCCCCGGGAAGCCTTCCCGCACTGCCTCCCGCCTCTCCTCTTCCTCATAGCGCCCTGCAGAGGGGGAGTGGCGGCCTTCCCCAGAAAGACACGTCCACCCGAGCCTATGGACTTGAACTTACTTAGACAAAGGGTCTTTGCTGTTGTAGTTAGGGTGAGGCTCTCACGATGAGATCACCCTGCCTTCCCGTGGGCTGCAAATCCAACGACAAGTGTCCTCAGAAGAGGAGGACACAGAGGGACACACAGAGGAAAAGTCCATGTGAAGATGGAGGCAGAGACTGGAGTGATGTGGCCACAAGCCAAGGACTGCGGGGACCCACCCGAAGCTGGGAGAGAAGGCCTGGACGGCTTCTCCCCTACCTGGCCAACACCTGGCTCTTGGCCTTCTGACCTCCACAGCTGCGAGGGGGCACGTTTCGGGTGCACCGACCCACCCAGTGCGTGCCCCACCCGATGTGAGCCCTCCCTCCCCAGCGTCCCCTCCCCAGTGGCTATGCTCCCGTCTCCCTCGTCTCGAAGACTCCGGGCCCCTCAAGGGCAAGGCTGATGCATGATTCACGGTAGCGATATCCCAATAAAAGAAACCCCAGCCTTGTTGCGAAATGGTGACACAGGCCTCTGTCCTCCCCTTGGCCATCCCGGAACCAGGAGCAGTGGCACAGCCTCCGGGGAAGGGCTCGGTGCCAGCCCTTCTGGGACACGCCTCGCCTCCTCACCTGTCCCTGAGGCCCCCGCTGCCAGTGTGATGAGTTTGCTGAGCACCGTGTGCTGCTCAGCAGTCTGTTGGGGGCGGGGGAGGGCCTTACATGCGGGATCTGGTCCCGGCTTCCAGGAGCTTCAGCCTGGGAGACAGTGAGACAACGTACCTGTTTCCAGGCCACAGTGGTGAACGGCATATCCCCACCCCGGGGTCTTCCTTTTGCTGTTCCCGCCACCTGGCCCTACCCAAGCTCCCAGATCCACACCCGATGCTCCCCTCCACAGCCTCTTCGCAGATCCAAGGTCCCTGCACCCCTCCCCACCCTCCCCGGTCTCCTCCAGGGGCGGCGGGCGGGCGCCGGCAGCGTCTGAGACTTCCTGTACCCACCAGAGTCTCCGGGCTTCTCAACCATGCTCATGGGGGCCGGAAACCTCGCCTCACCCACCTGCCCGCACCACCTTTTGGCTAGAAGGCCGCTCTCCGTGGGCAAAGCCCGTGGCAGCTGGGCTTCTTAGCAATCACGGATCTACCATCCTCTGCGCATTATAACTCCGTGCGGGGTCCCTCACACTCACACGCTAGCATGTATCTAACAATTGTCCCGAGCACCACATTAGCATTCTCCGTGCCTGCAGCCAGCCATGTGCTGGCCGGGCAACTCGGTGAGGGGGACGGCTGTCCCTCGACCAAGCAAAGCCTAGTGGCTGGGGCCTGGCTCTCTCCCCCCGCAGCTGCCTCTGCAGGCTCCAACGTCTCCCTCGGCCCCGGGGGGAAGACCCGAGGTTTCTTCAAGGCACGTGCCAGCTTCCCTCTGCCAGAGACCAGGGAGCAATGGCCTCTCCCTCGGGCTCCTGGGCTCACCTCGAGACACTCTTCTCCATCCCCAGCAAATCTCCTGAGGAGAGCAAGGGCGGGGCAGGGTGCCCAGGCTGGGGTACAGCCAGAGGTGCCCACAAGTTCACTGGTTCCTCGCTCGGCCTCACAGCCAGCGTTACACCACGGACCCTACCGTGGTCTTTGGTCACTGGGTGTTCCACCAACTCCTAAGCTGAAGGTTCAACACTTCTCAAGGGCATGCATTCCACCAAGGAGTAGCTCGTCCATCTCCCGATGAAATTAATGGAATCAGAAAGCCCAGGATGCTGTAAAACTGGTCCCTGGGCTGATGAGTGTTCAGGTTTGGTGAGGAGACCCCAAAACCTCGTAGCTTAAACCAGGTCGTTCATTTCTCTTTCCCAGGGGGGCTCAGGTAGGTCGTCGGGACTGACGTGGAGGCAGGATAGGACTGGTGACCCAGGTCCCCCACCCTTTGAGGGCCACCCTTGGTCCGAAAGGTCCGGATGACTCACGTCCTCGCCTGTGGCCCAGCCCACAGACTCAGGCAAGGAGGGGAGAGCTGGCTGTCTGCCTCCCGAGACAGCACGCGGTCACTGCCCCTCACTAACAGAGCTGTCATGCTTTCACGTGGGTTCCGTGTGAACAGCAGCCCTGAGACGCCACAGAGGGCTGCCCACGGCCCCTTCCTGGCCGGGCGTCACGTGGTCAGGCCCAGCCTCGAGGAAGCCAGCAGCCTCAAACCTCTCTCTGCAGACAGAAACGGCAGCTCTCAGGGGTGCGCTGGGGAGGGCCGAGAGCTCAGAACTACTGTCACGGTAAAGGAGGACGTGGATTGCCTTTTTCCTCCCTTCTCACGGGTGTGTGGGGCATTTTCCAGAGGCTAAGGACAGGGTGTGACATCGTCACTCTGACGGCGAATGGAGTGTGTACTTGTGTATTCTTGTGTTTTAGATGTTTTCCACTTCAATTTCGAATGCAGTTAGTATCGCTCGACGAGACCCGTATCAACATCTCTTTGGCGTCCTCGGTAACTTTCAAGACGCAAACGGGCCCAAGACCAAAACGTTTGTGAAACGCCGAGCGAGAAGGTGAAACCAGAGAGTGGGCCGACGGCTGGCTGAAAGAGCCGTGACATCGGAACCCACAGAACTCCTCGGGCCGGGCGCTGGCTGCGCACTCCTGGACTCCTGCCACCCCCGCCCCCCGTCACCCCACCCCAACAACCCGCCCGGGAGGTCAGAGCCTGGCTCTCAGGACCGGGGCGCGGACACATTAGGATCCTGATGGCTGCAGCCGTGCCAGGCCTGGGGCTCGGCGCCCCGTGGCTTGTTGCTCAGCCTCCCTGTCGTCCTGCGGCAGGTGGCCCCTCGGAAGGGCACTTCGCCTCCAGGTGAGGCAGCCCTGGGTGTGCGGGCCGGGCTCGCCACCTCCAGAGTGTGGGGAACTTTGCAGACGACTCTGAACCTTGGTTTTCTCATCTTTAAAATGGGGTGACTCAGCACTCCGGGGGCTCATCGTGAGGGGTCCCTGGGGGTCCCTGGAAGCAGTTTGCACAGTGCTAACGCTGTAGCTCCTTAAGCGGTCAGACGCAGGGGGACGGACTGGGAGAGAACTCCCTCGGGAGGGGAGAAACACCAACCTTCGATGGGGAGCCGGGGTTCACGCTGGCACCTAAGGCCTTCCTGACGTGGCCTCAGCCCTCCTTCCAAGAGAGCTCTCTGCACAGCGTTTGAGTTCTGCCAAGCCTGGTTTCCCTAAACGAGGGGGGCTTCCCACAAAGGACGGGCCCCACGAGTCAGCCACACAAGCACTTCGTCTGGGGAGGGGAGGCCGGAAGCAGGCCCGTTCACCACGCTCTCCCCAACAAGTATTTGTAAACACATGCCGTCAGCAAACAGGACAAGTTTTCCCACTTCACAGGATTGCAGCCGAATGGCTGGCTTCCCCCATGCGGCCCCAGCCCCACATGCATGCCCCCCCGCCCCCCTCCCTCCCCGTGCAGCTAGGAGAAAGCCGGTGATGGTGGGTGGGGGGAGAGAGCCAGCCCCTCCGGTCTGCAGAAGATCCAGGCAGTTTGCACGGGGCAGGAGCCCCCTGCGCTGGCCCGGAAAGAGTCCTGCCTCTGTCCGACCCCTGCCTTTGTCCCCTGGCAGTTGGCCTGCTCGGGCTAGAGGGACCAGAGTCAGACTGGACAGCCGGCAAAGCAATGCGTTTCTAACCACACAAGCCCTTTCCCTGTCACAAGATCTTGAATGTCAACAGTGACCAAGCAGGGAAGCCCAAGGGCTATTGTCAGGAGCTGCAGCCAAGCCTCAGAATGACACAATTGTACCAGAACCCCAATGGTCAGAGAAATTAAAAAAAAAAAAACAAACAAATCCCCTCCTCCTTCTCGCCTTGGGGAGGGGGGTCCACAAGGTAGGCGGTAGCTGCCTGCAGCAGAGGCTGCCCATTCATGGCTGCGGCTGGCGACTGAGGCCTCACGCAGAGCCAGGAGCTCTGCGGCCGCTGATTGGGCCTTGCGGCGGCAGCTCAGCCAATCGGCTGCCTGGGAAGCTGGGCCATTCATGAAAGCGGTTGCGAAGAGGAAGCTGGGGGCAGGGAGCGCTGGGTTATCACTGTCCCCGCGCATGGGGCGCGGGGGGTGGGGGGGGGAGGGGAGGTGGCTGGCCTCTGGTCCTGCCCCTCCCGTGGCCTGCACAGCGCGGGCCCCTCGCAGGGAAGACCCAGGCCAGGGGCTGAGCTTTCTAGAAGTGCCTCGCGGGCAGGGCCTGGCAGCCAAACGCGCCTCCTTCAGTCAACTGTGGCCGTGAAGTCATTTTTTTCCCTTGCTGATTGAAATCATCTGTTTTCAGTTCCCTGACAAATTCATTGAGTTCCCTCCGAGGCTGGGGCCCCTCGGCTGCACAGCCCAGACCCACACAATTTCATCTTTCTGGGTTTTCATGGGCTTCGGTTTTTCAGTGAAAGACGCATTTGTGTGGGCGAGGGCCCCCACCCCGGCCAAGATGCTTCCACAAGGGCTATTTGCCCGTCTGGCTGTGACCGCCCTCCCCCTGCCGCGCCCCGCCCCCCCAGCTCCGGCCCTCTGATTTTCAGATTCCTGGGGCCATGGATGAGTGTGGCCAAGGAAAGGCCCGAACCCCACACGTTTCTCTTAGAAGGGAAATGGCCACGTGGAATGCTGGCCTCACCTCCCCGCAGGATGAGACCCTCATTTCCTCTTGCCATACAGCAAGTGGTTTAAAAAACACACTCCTGGGGCCCATCTTGAGTTATTTTTTGAGCAGTCAGCTGGTGGGGGGAGGGGCACAGTGTCTGCTTTTGCATTTAACCAAGCAGGAGCAGGCTAACTGCGAGGCTCAGCTGTCCCCTCTGCTGCACGCCTGTAAGAAAACCCAGCCCCCCGTCGCTGAGCACCCAGTCGAACTAGGAGCACGGGGGCCTCACGTTGTGCCTGGCACGCAGCGGCTGCTGGAGCAGAGGTCAGCAGCAACTGACCTAGAGGGCAAAAGAGGGGGTCAAGTTCCATTTCCAGCACCAGGGTCACTACACGGAGCCAGCAGAGGGCAGTGGGCTCTGGAGCCTTGGGGGTCCCTTCTCAAGTCGCAGACCCCACCCCCTAACGACATGCTGGGGCACCGGGAGAGTTAGCACGAGGGGATTTTTCTCAATGGAAAGATTTCTTCACAGCGGTGTTTCACAATCTCCTCCTGGGTTGTTGATAATGAATATTGGGTTCTTGACTTTCAAGTGTGTTACGTAAGCCTGAGCTGTTGGTCCAAGAAAAGTCAGCATGTAGCTAGAGATAGCCGGCGGGCGGGTTCTGCAGCTGTCCAAACCGACCCGCCACCTTCCCAGGCCGGGAGGACTCCCGCTCTCCGGTCGGTCCAAAGGGCCCTGGGAACGTGAGGTAGGAAATCTGGGGAAGGGACGCCAAAGAAGGCAGGGTTGCAGAGCGGGCCAAGGGCCGGCCCCACTCCCAGGCATTCCCAAACAGCCCACACCCCTCCTCCTGGCAGGACCCCCGATTTCATCCCGGCAACTTCCGCGTCCGGAGAAGGCAGAGAAGGGGGCCTCCGCCTGGCGCCCACGGGGTTTGACACTGCGGCTCCCATGCATTGAGAGTGGAGGGGTGGGGAAATCGAGGCCCAGAGACAGGCAGGGCAGTGGATCCCTCCGCAGCTGGTCCCTCCAGCTGTCACGGGAGCCCAGGCGGCGGGGGCCGCTGAGAGCAAACACCGGAAGCGGAAGAGGAGCTGGGCCAAGTGGGGAAGCCAGACGCCACCACTTCCCACTCCCACTCGGGGGAATGCGCTTCTCTTCTTATCTCTCTTAATTAAACGAAAGGGTTGGGGGTGGAGAGGCCCACGGTTTTCCTGACCTGGCTCAGCATCCTGCCTTCGCCGATGTGAATACCCCTTAAAAACACTCGGCGACCATTTTAACGTGGGGTCCTGGGTAAGCCCCAGGTAACTTCAGAGCTGTCCCTTGCCTCCCTGGGCCTTCGTTTTTCACGTGCAAAATGGTGATGAGGGTGGACACCCAGCAACCAGCCAGTGGAGACGGGCCGTATCAGCCTGCAATCCCCAGCAAGCACGGTGTTCAAACGTGTCCCAGCACGGGACACGGTGTCCGGAGCAGTGAGCGGAACTGGAAAGTGTGCTGGGCAGCACGTGCTGGGCTGCGCTTCGGTGACAAAGTCCCCCAGACCTCGACCTCTTAAAGCGGCGTCGGCAGGCCGTTTCCGTAAAGGGCCGGGTCATCAGCATTTTAGGCTTTGCGAGCCATGCAGTTCCTCAGCAATTACTGTGGCACCACGGCAGCTCTGGACGGAACATGAATGTGTTCCAATAAACCTTTATTTACAAAAAATTGGCGGCAAACCAAATTGGGCCCGCAGGCTGTACATTGCTGACTCTTGGCTTAAAATAACAAAGACTTCCTTTTCTCGTTGCCACGTCTGAGGTGGAGCGGGGGCCTGGTCAAGGAATGCTCCAGACACCCAGGGGCTCGAAGGTCCCCCTACCATCGCCCGCCACCGAGACCAGATGCACAGGCTGCTCGCATCTCATTGGCCGAGCTAGTCACATGGCCGCCCCGACTTTAAGGGGGAGGAGAAGAGCGATCCTAGCCTTTGCCCAGAGAGCAAAGAGCTGGGCATCTTAGTCGCTGCCCTCCCAGGCTGGACGGCCTCACCCCTGGTCCCCTCCTCTGACACGGGCTGACTCTGGGACTCCTGCAAGTCCCCTCGCTTCTCTGCCTCAGTGTCCCCACTGAAGAGGACGAATGTTTCCTCTCAGGCCCCCACTCTTCTGTGCAAGGAACGGTGGTTACCTTTCCGGCACACATCCGTGGAGCCAAGACGTGGTGTCATTCAAGGTGTCTGTGCCTCGCCCCCAACTCACATGTCGAAGCCCTGACCCCAAACGGTGTAGTATTAGAGGTGGAGGCTTTGGGAGGTCTTGCAGGCGGGACTGGTGGTCTTGTAAGAAGAGGAGGGGGCAGCGGGGCTCTCTGTCATGTGCACCGAGGAAGGTCCTGTGGTCCCTCGCCTCGAACCCCACCCCGCCGGCCTCCCGGATCGGGTACTTCCGGCCTCCGGAACCGTGAGGAATAAAGGTCCGTCGTTGAGGCCCCGAGTCTGTGGCGCTGAGCGACAGCAGCCTGCGCGAACCCCCACACCCGCACTTCCATGTTTTCCCCAAGCACCCCCGTTTCGAACCTCCACGTTGCACCATCAGTCACCCTGGGGTGGCATGTGGGGGTGTCTGCTGGCCCAGTGCGACTTTGGAAGGCTGGGCCCAGGCTCAGTTCGGGGTGGGGCTGGGTGACACCCCAGGTAGGAAGGGTAGGAGGGAAGGTCTGTCTAGAAGGAGGAATGGGGCAAACGGGGACTGTCTGGGGTCACCTGGGCCCCGCGGGATCTGCTGAACAGCTTACCAGTCCCCCTCCTGATGGGACCAATCATGGAAAATCAACCTGCACCTCAAAATGGAGGAAAACGAGACAGAATGACAACTTGGGAGTTTGAAGAGATTTTACCTTCTACAGGGAAATTTGGATTTGGGAAGCAGGGTGCCAGAAAACCCTCAAACACTGCGGTTCTGACGGGCCTGCGGAGGCCTGAGCGGAATGTGGAAATTCTGAACACAGCAGCCAAGGGGAGGGGAAGTGAAGATCCTCCCGCGTCCTCCCCAGGCCCCACCACCACCACAACGCCTCTCTTCCGCCCTGGCTTTGGGGGTGGGGTGGGGTGGAATGCCAGGGAGCAGCAGAAACTGCATTTTTAGAAGAGCAACAGCAGAGACAACAGAAGAGCAACAGCAACAACAGTTTTAAAGAACAGAGTTTCTTTAAAACTCAGCCTCTTACACGTGGCCAGCATGCACGCAGGTGTGGGTCCCCGAGTGCAGACTCCAGGGCCTCGGGCAGGTGGCGCAGCGTCGGTCCAGGGGGACCCCGCCTGCGAGCTCCTGGCCGCACCTGTTTCCACTCGCCGGGCGGGGACAGGCCTGGCCTGCGGCCCCGGAACCCGTGTGTCCCTCCGGACCAGGAGGACGGACTGTTTCCGGCCGAAGTCAGGCTGAGGTCTGCAGGGAGAGCAAGGGCTGCTTGCTGTGTGAGGGTCTCAGTCCAGCGGCACAAGCTCCCATACAAGGGGGGGCCGTCCATCCGGGGCCTTGTCGAGAGCAGAGGGGAAGACCCAAGCGAACACATGGCCACCGCACGGTTGCACACCAGCGCCCGTGTGGTCGGCGCTGCCCGGCCCGGCTTGGGGCGGGGGGCCGCCTCTCGGCTCTCAGCCCCGCCTGTCCCAGAGGCCAAGTCCACCTGCCTCCAGCCCGGCATTCCCGACGGCCCTTCTTGCCCAGGGTAGAGGGCCGGGACAGGCCGGGGTCCTCAGAGCCCTCGCTCCTCAGTCTTCTCTCCAGAAATGGGCCTTTCTCCCTGTGTCCCGGGCTCTGCCACGGGGCCGGCAGGAAAATGCATGTTTCCAGGCAGACAGAGCATCTGGAAGCGCCAGCTGCCACACACTCGTGGGTCAGGCCACACACAGGTGTCATGGGGCCCAGGAGTGACACCTGACCCTTGCTTCCTTGCGGCTCCCCTCCCCGGCATTGGGTGAATCATGTGCATTCTTGGAGCCTGAGTCAGAGCGGATTCTGGGTGTGTTGGGGCTGGCAGCTCCGCTCTCCCGGGACAGCTCCCCCTGCCATGACCCAGGCAAACCTTCCAGAACGTTCTCTCCCCACCTCTCTGGGAACCCGTGGCCACCCAGCCCAGCTACGGAGCCTGGGCCGCGGCCCTGGAAAGGCGATCCCCACTGCGACAATTGTCCGGCTGCCCAGGCATGAGTCACAGCCTCTCTGGGCAGCGCCTGAGCCGTTTCCTGCAGATAAGTGATAAACCCAAGGAGCCCCGGCGGGGGAGGGGCCACCCTGGAGCCCAGCTTCCTTCAAAGCCCCCAAGCGCTGATTAGCAATTCCAAGCATAGTTTCAACAGCATTTAGGGATTTCCTCATCAAAATAAACTTCCTCCCGAGTTGTCTTCACTTTTGGCATCTGATAGGATCCTTTTTTTGGTCCCATTTATTTATTTTTTTTCTGCTCCAGAGACTGGGGCGGGGGGAGGGCTGCGGGTGGATGGGCAGGTGAGCTTGCAGGAAC
Source organism: Trachops cirrhosus (assembly GCA_028533065.1). Classification (NCBI taxonomy): domain Eukaryota; kingdom Metazoa; phylum Chordata; class Mammalia; order Chiroptera; family Phyllostomidae; genus Trachops; species Trachops cirrhosus. The sequence continues at coordinate 2,410,296 of CM052543.1, read as the reverse complement.
CTCTGAAGCGCAGCCAGCCAGCGGGCCGCAGCGGCCCCTCGGGCCCCCCTCCCCTGCGGGGGCTGCCTGGCTTCTCCTCCCTGGCGAGAGGCAAGTGCAGGGCGGCCGTGGAGGCCAGCGCACTGGGGTGAGGCCCCGGCGGGGCCAATGCGTGCCCTAGGGTCCCGCTTCACTTCTTCTTAGCTCCACGAGCCGAGCCAGGCTGCCCTTCGAGCCCAGCGTCCGCTGAAACTGGCTGGGAGGCCGGCCACAGCACAGGGACCTTGGGGCATCTCCGCCAGCCCCAGGACTGACTCGGGGACTTCCACGGAGGCCCCGGGGTTCGCCGACTGGCTCGGAGCGTGAGACAGAAGTTGGAACTGGAACGGCTGTTCGGGGCAACTGCTTCCTGCAACGAGCCCCTCGCTGGGGGCCGTGCGGCCGTGCAGGGCAGCGAGGCCTGCTCCGTGCGCACATCTGCAGGCGCCCCGATTGCTTCCTGCGACTCCGCGGGCCTCGGAGGGCGACTTTCAGCCACAATAGGTGATTTCCTGGAGGCTCTGCCGGTGTCTGGAGCGGACAGGCCTCTCTCCGGGGGCCTGAGATGAGACCAGATAAGACAAGTTTTGTTTGAGGCTGGACAGTTGGCCAGGAAGTGAGGCAGAGGTTGAAAAGGGAACTGGTGTCGCTGCGGGTTACTGGGGGGAAACGGCCCCTGGAAGGCCCCCCTCCGCCCTCTGAAGACAGCTGAGCAGGCCCAGCGGGGGCCACGGGGCCCTGCCTCCGGGAGGAACAGGCTGTCCACTCTGGCCGGTGCTGCTGAGGCCAGCTAGGGGGCACTTGGGGGCCCTCTCTGCAAGGGACAGTTGTCCAGGCTGGAGCCCCACTCACAGGGGTGGAAGGAGGCTTTGCACACAGCCCCTGGAGCCTTTGCACCAGGTTCAGGGGCACGCTGGGCCGGGGATCCCAGGCCTCAGCCCAGCGGGGGCCGGTGGGGAAGGAAGGGAAGGAAGGGGCAGACCGACGGGTAGACTGAGAGACGGGCGGACACACGGACAGATGAGTGCCTGGATGGGTGGGAGGAAGGGAGGGAGGGAGGGAGGAAGAAAACCACACAGCACCAAACTGGTTTCTACCCGTGTGGTGTAGAGCATTTCCCAGCCTGCCCCTCCCCCTCCCTCCCTCCCTCCCTCCCTTTCCTTCCTTCCTTCCTTCCTTCCTTCCTTCCTTCCTTCCTTCCTTCCTTCCTTTTTTGAGAAGAAAGGGAGAAACCAAATAAAAGTAAATTCTAGAACCCCTTTTATTGCTGGAGTTCAGCCAGCTGCTTGGAAAGACTCTCTCAAGCAGACGGGGAAGCCAGCCCATCCTGAGAGGCAGTGGCTACCCTGAGTCCAGCCCCCCTGTGACCAGAGTCCCCATGGCCATCCTCCTCCTCCGCCTGTGACCACCACAGCGCCTCCCAGTGGGGACGCTTTCCCATGAGGTTCCGTGCAGTGCATGGGGGGCAGGGAGGGGCAGGCGAACGCAGGTGTTTCCGCTGACGGCCCCGTGAACGCTCAGCCCAGAGCTCACGTGTGAGAGGTCGTGCCGGCTCCCACCTTCGACTCTTCCAGCCAAGGTCACGGACATCGTGGCGTCAGGGCGAGCCACCCCCGTGGAAATTCCTGACCCACAGAATCCACGAGCACAGAAAATGACTGCCTCAGGCCACCGTGGGAGGCAGATGAGCGACCCCCCACATGCACGGGTCCTAATCCCCACAGCCGGGGACTGTGGGCCCTTCCACGGCCAAGGGCACTTCGCAAGTGGGACTCAGGTTAAAGATCTTAGAATGGGAAGCTGATTAACCAAGTGAGCACAGTGTGACCCAAAGGGCCCTGGAGGTGGGGGTCCCAGTGACTGGTGGGAAATATGATAATAAAGGCAAGAGTTTGGGGGGGACCCAAGGGGCCCCAGGCCAAGGAATGCAAGTGACCTCTAGAGACTGAGAAAGACAAGGAGGCAGTGTCCCCGGAAGCCCCCAGAAGGGGCCTGCCAACAGCTCGATGCTGCGCTTCCACCCTCCAGGAGAGTAAAAGAAATGTGTGTCGTTTTAACCAGTAAATTGATGGGAGTTTGCTACAGCAACAATAAGAAATGAATGCAGAAGGTTTGTAATAATATATTCACTTTTTTCAAATGGAAAAAAGTAGGGCTATCCAGACTTTCTGCTTCTTCTTGTGTCAGTTTTGGTAAGATATATTTTTTCAATAACTTCAACTACATCAAAACAGTCAAATTTTTTGCCCTCGAGTGACTCCTAACGGTCTCCTATTTTCCCTTTAATGTCTGTAGCATCTATAGTGATAGCCTCTTTTTTCATGCTTTACACGTGTGGTTTTGTTCTTGTTCTTTTTTTTTAAAGAATCAGTTTTGTTGATCTTTCCAGAGAAGAAGCTTTTAGCTTTGGCAGTGTCCTGTATTATCCCTCTGCTGTGTGTTTCGTTTGTCTTTGCTCTCACCTTCATTACCGAAAACGCAGAGGAGGAGCAGAGCTGAGCACCTTCTGGAAAGGTGAGGGAGGGGCGGCTCCTTGTACAGCTGAGGATGGAAGGACAAACGCCACCCAGCGGCTCGATCGGTCAGAACTGCAGCCTGGGGTCCCGTCTGCTTCCTTGTGTTCCCTCTCTCCTGTCCCCTTTGCCTCCGCTTCATGAGTTTCCTGTGACCTGCGCCCTTGCGGTCCCACACGTGGCCTCCCACCAGCGGCACCACGTGGCCACCGGGCAGCCAGCCAGACAGGTGGGATCCTCGCTGGACTCAAACCTGCTGAGTCAGAACCCGCAGGACTCCCCCGGCCCTCTGCAGGCTCCGACCCTGAGTCATCGGCAGATCAGCTCGCAGGGAGAGCAGCGGGACGCTCAGCCCTGGGGGACAGGCAGAGTGTGGAAAACCTGCCAGTCACTGCGACACCTTGTCAGCCACACCCCCCGGAGGCTGGGTGCCACCTGTGCGCACTGATGTAGAGGGGGGCCTGGTGCAGCATCGGCATAGGGGTGGCAGACAGGTTTGGTAAACCTGGCTGGTGGCTGGTGGCCAGCGCCTGTGGGAGGTGGGTCTAGATGCTGCGGGAAAGAGCTCTGTGTTCAATTAGTAATGTCTGCTGGGGCGTGGTGCCCTGGATGTCCTATCTGCTATCCTCGCCTGGAACATATAGAATCAGTCTCCTGGCTTTAATCTTTATTTTATTTTTTCTTTTATTAATTCTAGAAAGAGAGGAAGGGAGGAAAGGAAGGAAAGAAACATTGCTCAGTCGCCTCTTGCACACACCCTGACTGGGAACCAACCCCGTAACCCAGGCATGTGGTCTGACCGGGAATTGAACCTGCGACCTTTCTGTTTGCAGAACAGCACCACGCCGGCCAGGGCGAGTCTCCTGCTCTTTACAAGCCTTCTCCCCTCCCTCCCGCAGGAAGATCTTCCAGGAGATGTGACAGCTCCTGCTCCTGAGCCCACCTCTACACATGCCGGTCCACCACCCGCCACTCCACCCGTGTTCATGCGCATGGAATGCCTGTGGCATCTGGGCAGGGTGCAGCCCCAGCCCTCCGTGGCCACACGGGCTGTGCCGGGGGCCACGGAGTCGCCCAGGCTGGCAGCGTGTGCCCTGAGCCCATGAGATTCAGCCTTTGACTCACTCCCAAGGGCCATGCCCTTGGCGGACTCTGCTGCGCAATGACCTCTTTCGGGAGCAAGGTGTCCAGGTCTTAGTAATAAGCCTGGTCTGAACTTCACAGTGAAACAGCTGCGTGTCTTGGATCTGGGGGCACGGCACGGTTCCCCTTATCCCAAAACGCCTGCCCCCCCCCCCAGAACAATCTCTCATGCCTTCAGGGGCAGCTCTCCTGGCTTTCAGAACCGCCAGCCTCTAGCTGGGCGAGGAGGGTCAGCCCCGCTTTTTAGATCAGCAAACCGAGGCTCCAAGGGGCGTGGGAGTGCTGGGCCGCACGGCGGGCCAAGCAGAGGCAGAGCTGGACGAGCTGGCGAGAGCGGCCACGCCCCGTAGCGTCCTGCGAGGGGCACCGAGTGCCAGCAGCGGGACTGGGCCTGGCGCCGTGGCCGACGGGAGCCTCTCCCAGCCACTCCGCAGGAGCTCATGGGCCCCGAACCCTCCCACAGAAACCCTTTGGAAGCAAAGCTGATGACCTCAGCACATTTTTTCCAAACACACCCTTCCTCCCTCTCCCCAAATCTCAGTGTCTTTGGGTTCCTTCCCTGCGGAGAGGCCAAGCCAGGCCTGAGGGCCCTGGAAGGGGGCTCCCTCCCAGAGGCTGCTGTCGGCCTCCACCCCTCCCCAGCCACCGTTCTGGCCTCTTCAGCTGGGACATTCGGCAGGGAAACCACAAGTAATCTATTTGTTTAGAAGAACATCAGTCTGCGTTTCCATGGCAACAGCCTCTGGAGCCAGCTGACGGGCAGGGCCAGCCAGCCCCATCTCCAGTGGGCGCCGAGGAAAGGGGTCCGCTGTGGTTTCCGAGGTTCCAGGATCCCCGGCTGGCCGTCGGGGGTCCTCCAGCACGCAGAGGCCAGGCCGGGGGATCTCAGGAACCCACTGACCAAGGGGAGCAGGACGGGGGCTGGGGAGGGTGAGGTCAGAGACCCAGAGCGAGCCCCCACCCCAGCCGTGGAGGATCGGCGGCGGCGGGGTACAGACGCGCACCGGGAGCGTCACCTGACCGCTCAGCCTCAGCCTGGCCGCCTTGCAAGGCTGCACCCTGAGAAGGGGCTGGTGGGGAAACAGAGGCAGGAACCCTCGGCTCGCCCCGCACACAGCAGGGCTCTGGTCGCAGAGCCCGTGTCTTCTCTTCTCTCGCCTCCAGGGCTCCCTGTCCCCCGTGCGGACACCCCTAGGGGCCTCTGCCTGGCTGCTTCTAAGAGGCAGAGGAGGGGCTTTAGTCCCGAGGGGACTCCTCAGAACGACAGAGGCCACGGTCTCCCGGACGCTGCTTCCAGCCTTCTGTGCCCCTCTCACTCCTTCCCATCCCGCTTCTAGAAAAGGGAGGCCCCTGGGAGGGGGGCGGGGGCAGGCCATCCCAACTGTGCCCGAGATGCCCTCTTGGCGGCGTTGTGGACACGGTGGTGACTTGTGCCTCCCAGAGCCCTGCCACGCCACGGCGCCCAGACCGCCCAGGTCGGCCTCCAGCGCCTGAGCACGATGGCGCCCTGACTCCACTGCAGGGCAGCACAGGACTTCAGGGGGTGGTGCAGTGTCCTGGGGACCCTGGAGCCAGGCGCAGGCCTGCAGAGGGCCCCAGGCTCCTCGGGGTCAGGCCCTGAGCGCGTGGCGGGAAACGGCAGTGAGGGGCTGCGGTTCGGGACCTCGCGGGCTCCGGGAGGAGAACTCTGTGTGGACAAGTGGCCACAGAGCCACCCAGCGCCATCGTCCCTGCGACCCAGGAAGTCTGTAGCGGGCAGCCAGGTTCCCAGGAGAGGCGGAGGCCTGTCCTGAGTTGGGGAGCAGTGCGGAGCCCGAGGGCAGTCTGCCATGAGCGGACGGGGGGGGGGGTGCAGAGGCCAGGCCGGGGCCAGCAGGGAACGTGGCTGAAATCGGGGAGGAGGCTGGCCCTGCGCCGCAGCGGGCGGTGGGGCCGGAGGGGGCGAAGGAGCAACAGCTCCGCACTAACAGTCAACAAGAGGAAAAGGAGCCTCCGTCTTTCTCTCATTTCTGGGAAGTTCCATGTCCCTACTTTTTCATTAAAAAAAGGGCTTGTGGTACCTTACGTAACACACACTATACCACAGATTTTGGGGAGCCGAGGAAAGCAAGGGGGGCAGGAAACAGAAGACAAAGCAGAGGTGAGGTAGGGATCAAGAGATATGCCGTAAGGTCCTCTGTGCTGTTTGAAGCTGCAGCAGATTTGAGTCCGAGCCCCCTGGCAGCCAATGCAAGAAGGAAAACACACTCGCCCTCCAATTCACAAGGCACGTGGGATGAAACAAACAAGCTGCCGGGAGATGCCGGGCTTGCGCTCATTCTGCAAAGGAAGCGGAGTCTCTTACCAAGATGGTCTTGATGTTGCCCACATGCACAGCAGCTGGGTAACCTCCCTGCAGAAACGGAGCGAGGCCTCTCGTGTTAACTCGAAGCGTCCCGGGGACGGGAGTATGGCTCAGAAAGACCCTCTGCCAGGGGTAAACCTGGGCACACAGGCACACAGCCGTCTGGTGGCCAGGCGTGGGGCACACCTGAACCCGAACCTCACAGCTCCCCACACCTGCAAGGTGCAGCAAAGCCCCGCCCCTTTCCCTGCGGGGAGCAGGTGGGCGGTGAGTGGGTGGGAAGCGCCGCCAGGGAACCTGGTGCTCACACTTGGCCCCGCGCTGGCATCACCTGGGAGCTGACGCAGACCCTGGCCCTGGCTGCCGCCCCAGGTCTGATCTAATCTGCTCCGGGTGCGGCCCGGGCAGGAGAAGAGTCGTAGGTTCCCAGGTGATCCCAGCGTGCAGCCAAGGTTGAGCCCGGGCCCCAGGTGAGCTGGGTTCCCTGGCTTCCGTGCAAAGCTCAGGGCTGGCAGTTTGGCAAGTGTCCCGTGTTAGAGAACAGGGTGGCACCCTGAGGAGCCCAGTTCCCAGGGAACAAGGGGAGGGAGGGCACCCCCATTAGCAGCAGGGCTGTAGGGCAGGCCACCCACCTCGGAATGAGGCTTAACCAAAAGCTAGGGGGTCCTCTAAAAATAATCTGGACTCTGCACCAAGCCTCAGTACCATGGGTGATGGGACCTCGGTTTTGCTCCCTGGATAAGCTTTTCCCGAAGGTCCTGCTCCACACCACGTGGATTTCGTGGAATTTCGGGGGAAGGTGTCCCGTGGGCAAAGAGCTTAAGGAGCGCCTGGCAGCAAACCTCGGCCAGCCCCCCAACCAGGGCCAGGGATGCTGACCGACCACGGCACGTTCCCAGAGGCCCATGCGGGCTTCCCCAAACTCTCTGGCCATGAAACCCCGTTTCCCAGATCCGCCGTTTTCAGGAACTGGTCTCACGGATCTGCTTCCCCAGCACGCTTGTTCACAAAAGGGGCTGTCATCATTCCGGCCAAAGCCAGGGGTTTTTTTTCCACTCCTTTATGAAAGAAATCTCAGGGCCTGGCAGGCACAGCTCTGAACGCCAAAGCTGCTGGTGGGCCTTCCGAGGGTGAGTGCCAGGAACCCGCAGGCGCCCGAGCTCGGACCAGACCGGTCAGCACTCCGCTGGTGCGATGTTGAAAGCGGTACACGAAAAGCGGCGGTCCAGGTTTGGGACCCGTTGCACCTGTGCCGTTCTTCCCGACGAGACTTAGATACGAGGCCCGATCAGCTTTGAAGGAGATTTCCAGCCGGCGACAAAATAATCATGTCGTTAGAGGGGTTGATAGTTGCCACACAGCAACAACCCTGAAAAATGAGTAAGGAGAAAAACACTATGAAGCAATAGGAAATGACAAGGAGCAAGAAAAAAAAACGAAATAGTAAGAAATAGTTGCGCTGCACGGCCAGCGTTTCGCTGCAGTAACAAACAGCCCCCAGACTTCCCCAGTTAGCGGATGGAAACTAACAAAAACTATCCCCTGCTCAGGCAGCGGGGGGAGGGGCAGTGCGGAGTCTGGACGCCTGGCCCCCAAACAGGCTTCAGGGACGGGTGGCCATGGAAGGCTGTGCAGACTCCTCTCTGCAGGTCACACCAGGGACATGTGACCCTCCCCTGGAGGCAGCAGGAGAAACGCCCCCCTTGGGGCCAGCCCCAGAGGCCACCTCGGAAAAGACTCAACCTCCTCGTCAACACAAACAAAAACAAAAACAAATGCCAACAGCAAGGAGAGCGTACGTGATGGTTTTCCAAAGATTACAAAAACACCTTTTTTTCCCTCAAGTACTAAGAGAAAAATGTATTTTATTCTAAATCCAGGTCTGCAAAGACTCCGCAGCCCACAGATCAAACCAGCTGTCTTCCTGTGCAGCTGGGAGCTAAGATTGGTTCTTGAATAACTTCTAATGATTGAAAATTTTATTTTTAAAATTTATTTTCTATGTGCTTGAAAAAAATCAAAAGACACCCTGGCTGGAGTGGCTCAGTTGGTTGGAGCATTGTCCCATGACCAAAGAGTCGTGGGTTCGATCCCCGGTCCGGGCACGTACAGGAGGCAACTGATCGATGCTTCTCTACCACAGGGATGTTCTCTCTCCTCCCTCTCCCCACAAAACAAGCAAAGACGGGCGACATATAAGCAAACCCTGTGATCTCTGGAGGCAGAAATCGAGGACCAGGGACGAGCACGGAGAACTTCGGGGTGACTGGAGCCCACGGTCGGGGGAGGGAGAGGGGGAGGAGGGAGATGGTGCTGGGAAGGAAGCTGGGGTGCCCTCGAAGCAGCCCCGGGCCTGGGCAGGGCTGCAGAAGCCTGGCTCACGAGCTGAAACGCCGAGAGCACTCCCTGTCCGCAGCAGCAGTGACCATAACCGCGTCGCTGAGCGGCCCAGGCCGGCTCTCGACCAAGTCCCGGACCAACCATGCCGAACCTTGCCACAGCCCGGTGAGGCGGGCGCCGTCCTCGCCTGCCCTGTATGGGGGGTGACGGGGCCCGAGCAGGACCGCAGGGTGGTCGTGGGCAGAGGCTGGTGTTATTTTCCATCGGATCACCCGGAATGAAAGCGAGGGACACAGAGCCCCCGCCCTGTGCGTGGGCGGGCGACTGCCACCGTGACTGCGGGGCAGAGGGACACAGAGGGTGACAAAATGTAGCACTGGAGGGCGGGGGGCAGCTTCAGGTAACCAGGCACCGTGTCGACAGCAATGCAGACCCAGGTCGCTGACCCAAATTCTGAAATTCGAAAAGTCCTGAATCCCAGAATTTTCTCGCGGCTCACCCGGCATCGAAACCAGACCCGAGCCGAAATGCGGGGGCAGCAGCGCCTGGCCTGGGCGGTCAGTCCTCTGGCTCCTTCGGGGTGAGTGCGCCTGTGATGTGTGGGTTTGACAGCAGGGCACCGCGGTCCCCACGGGGAGGACTGCGCAGGAGATGCTGTTCACACCCGGTTACCCTTCTAAAACCCGAAGAGTCCTGTCTTTTGGCAAAAGGGCCGTCTTTGGTCCTGCGGAGGGAGCCCGCCGTCGGTCCAGGGGTCCTAGTTCTGGGTCCGCCTGCCACTCCCTGTCATGGATGGAGGGCGAGGGTGCTTCCGGCAGGAGGAGTGTGAGCAGAAGCGCTGACCCCGCCCCCCAGGCCAGGCCGCTAGCAGGCGCACGGGGGAGAGAGGGGTGCTGCTGGGGACGCCTTGGCGTTTCCGGCACCGACGGCCCTTGCGCAAGGGTTGGGCTCGCCAGCCTGTGGGCGTGGATTTGGGTGCCAGGGGCCCGGGGCCCCCACCAAACTGCTGTGTGACCCTGAGCAGCTGTCTCCCCCTCTCTGAACCTCAGTTTTCTCTCCTCATAAAATGCAGACCCAGGCAAAGGCCAGCAGGCCTGCGCCCTGGTACCACCTCAGACACACTGAGCCAGACACGGCATGTTCTCGGCCCCGCCCCCAGCCCCTCGGGGCCCCGGGTTGGGGCGCCAGGCACCCCTGTGTCTCTGCGCCCCTCTCTTTAATTGGAAGGGTGGGCAGGCCTCGCCTTTGTCATTCTCCGTGACAGGTGCTGCTTCTCGGGGTAGAGTTCAGAGCCGTTCCGGAGCCTCCATTCCCACGGGCGGGGGCCCCGGGAGCGCCCCGCGCCCACCCGCCCGCCTGCGGTCGGGGCCCCAGCGCCGCGCCTGCCCACTCGCACCCCCGGGGTGGGGCGGATTTCCACGGGGCTTACGGTGATGTATATAATGGGAAACCCCCGCTTTCCCGCGACATTGTTCTCCTGACAGAAGGAAGAAAGAAGGCCCTAAATCTCCTCTCATCGTAAGTAATGATGGAGCCGCCGCCGCGGCCCCATCCGCAGCGCCCTCGACCGCGACAAAGTGCTCTATTGTCACCCATTACACTTCCCTCAAAGAGCCTTCAGCCTCGCACAAGGCCAGCGCCACACCCTAACTGGATCTTCCTCATTGTCTGCCCCGAGGGAGACGGGAGGTGTCAGTCTGAATGGCGCCCCTTCAATACTTCCCAGGGGGCTGCTGGGGCTCTGGCCTGGATAAAGCCGCCCCCACGCTTTCTCAGGCCCCTCGGCCCGGGATGAAAGCTGCCCGCGCCCGCCGGGCAGCCACCACGCCACCTGGCCCACGGGGACCGGCCCACTGTGCCGGCCAGGCTGGTGGCCGTCCCCTCCTCCCATGTGGGCTTGCAGGGGGGGACAGTGGGGGTGGGAGGGCTCGGGCAGGGTGGGCACAGGGGCGCGGGGCATGTGGGGGAGCCGGAGAGGAGTCCGGGGGTCTCCTTAGGAGCTGTGGGCAATCGGGAGGGCGCCCTGCCCAGCCGTGCCCGGGACCAGGAAGCAGCAGCTCCCACCAGTCGGAGCTGCAGAGGCTTTTATTTCACTTTATTATTATTATTTTTTTATCCTCACCCGAGGACATGCTTATTGATTTTAGAGAGGGGAAGAGAGAGAAGCATCAGTGTCTCACACGCGGCCCAATTGGGGACCTGGCCCACAACCCAGGCATGTGCCCTGACTGGGGATTGAACCCACGACTTTTCAGTTTACAGGGCAGCGCTCCAACCAGCTGAGCCACACCTGCTGGGGCTCACAGAGCTTTCGTTACTCCCAAGTGTCCTGTTAACAAAGTCAAAACCAGCGAAGCACACTCTGTTACTCATCTGCCCAGTCGTCATTCACTCCCTCGCCCCCTCGCACACTCATCCACTCCCACTTTGCCCAACGCTTCATCCAGCGGGGGGGTGGGGCACTACTGCCTGCCCCCCTGGGGCTCGGCGAGGGGGCATCTGCCAGCATCGGGGGCCCCCTGGATGCCGCGCTCCCGAGCAGGACAGGCTTCATGAATGGGGGTCCCCGTGCCGCATGGCAATGCAGAATCCAGTTCAAAAAAAAAAAGGAATCATATGGACAGGACAATGCGGCGTTGAACCTGGCGCAGAGGTCCTCTGGGTGCTGGCCCTGGGTGACCGCATGGTCCCCACCGCCCCGATCTCAGCGGAGTCCGGGGACTGACCCTGGCTCCAGAGCACGCAGACCCCCAGCCCCAGCCCAGCGCCCCGGGCTCTGGCAGAGCCGCCACGCCCTCACGGCGTGGGCACCTGCTCTTCTGCCGCCCGCCTGTCGCCAGTGCCCCTCGGGGCTCCCGGTGCCATGGGCCTCCGAGCCTCACACCCCAGGACGTGGTCGTCCCTGCGACTGCCGCTCGCTGCCCCTCACCCCAGAGAGGGAGCAGGGCCAGGCCTCAGCAAGACCCAAGAAGGGGGGTCTGTCCCCTGAGAGCCGACCGTGCCCCCAGGCACATCCGCTCCCCAGGGACCTGGTTCTCCACGGCCCAGCCTCTGGCCACTGTAGGGCCTGAGCCTTGGCAACAGGACAGGCGTTGTCTCAGGAATTTGTCCCCGTCCTCGAAGGCACAGACGGGTCACTGAGGTCATGCCCAGCCTGGGAGACGCAGAGATGACAGGGCAGAGGCAGTGTGGAGGCGGGGAGCTCCCCCAAACTGGCAGCTCCTCCCGGCAATTCTCGCTGCTCCTGGGGCACACTGAGGCAAGCATCTGCCCGTCTGCACCTTCTGCATCCGTGTGATGGCGCTTTGCAGCATCTCCATCAAGGAGGAGTGGGTCTTCCTGTCCCCCTGAATCTGGGCCCACCTGTGGCTTACGTCGCCCCAAGTGGCAGAGCGCCAGCTCTGAGCCCAGGCCCCCACACCCCCAGCCCAGAGCCCGCTCGCAGCCCCCGTGCGGCCCTGCCCCTGCGGGACAACGAGGGACTGTGGGGAAGGGCCGGGCTGGCCCCGAGGTCCCCGCCGAGTCCCGAGGATGCCGCAGGCTCCAGGCCAGATCAGCGAAGGCTCGCCCTGATCCTCTGCCGCTGGCGGACACAGCAGTGAGCCGGCCGAGCCAGAAAGCCGCCCCGCTGAGCCCAGCCTCGCTGCCAACCGCAGACAGGGTGGCCGTGTGAAGGCCCGTGTTCGGGGCTGCTCTGCAGGGAGCAGCTGACGGCCGCAGTGCCGGGCAGCGAAGGGGACCCTTGTCCACATGACAGCCGTGTGTCCTCTCTTCTCCGGACCCCTCTGCCCCCACGGGAGCCCGTCCTACGCATGGCAGCCCGCAGGCAGGCTGCACAACTCCACGTCCCGGTGTCCTTTCCACGTCCCGGTGTCCTTTCCTCACTCCCACGATCTCTGCAGGGGCCCGGCCAGGTCCAGGGTGCAGGGCGGGGGACTGGGTCACGTGTAGCTCCTCGTGCAGAGGTGGGGACAGACGAGAGAGACAAGGCCCGGTGGCATTGAGTCTGCTCTCACCCGGGGAACCTACGGGAACACCGGGAGGGACGGCCACCACCACGCCAGGAAGAGATGCCGCCAGGACAGGGCCCAGGGCCAGCTGCTCAGCCCCCAGCCGGTCCCTGCTTCCCTGTGGCCCCCAGGACCCTGAAGGCAAACTGGGGGTGCACTGCCTCCGCACCCCACAGCCCCCAGGCCCGCCCCTGGGTGCAGGCCGGCCCGCCATCCTGGAGGAGACTGGACTGAACTGAACCGAGTGAACTAAACTTAATTGGAACGAACTAAATGAAGCAGTGAAATCACACTTGGCCGCTCGCAGGGTGGGGGCACAGCGCGTCTCCAACCGTGACCGCAGGCGGGGACCACTCTTTCTCCCTCTGGGACCCCCAGCTCCGGGCTGCAGGCAGGGGCAGGGTGGGGTGTCTGGCGGACTCAGGCCGACCGTGCTTGTGGAGATGGCCTGCCGTCTCCGTCAGAGACCGCTGGAACGGGGGGGCTGCCCGCTCGTCTCCTGCACCCTTTCATTCCCCACACTGGGGAGGGGGTCCTGCGTGGCAGAGACTGTTCTAGGCCCTGGGGTGAGAAGGGCAGGAAGACCACCTGCGGACCGCCAAGAGGTCACTGTCCAGAGCTGCGATTTCCAGCCTTGGTCACCTCCTGGCGCTCAAACTAACTCCTACAGCTCTGCAGCGCACCAGAATGTGCATTTTATTTTTTTGCTGATCTGACCGAAAAATAGGTATAATTTTGATTTATTCCCACCGGACAGCTATTAGATAACAACAGTTACGTTGGCTGTTGTCATTTTTCGGCTGGAAGGTCAGCGGGAGAAGAGGCCAGCGCCCTAACCAAGGGGTCAGGTCCAGTTTGCGCGTCCCTGCGGCGTCCTGGCTGGCACGGCTGCTCTGGGGGACAGCCGGCGTGTGTCCGTTCACAGGTGGGTGGGGAGGGACCGACGGCAGGCTTGGGGCGCAGGTACGAAGGGGGAGCCCCGGTGTGGGCCTGCGCCCGGGAAGGCCTCCCGGGCGAGGGGACCCTCGGCCTCTGCCGCGTGTGCTAGGCGGAGAGGCAGGGCCGGAGAAGGTGGGGCCCACACTGAGGGGGAGGCCGAGCACGTGCGTGTGCAGGGACACGGGCTGGGATGAGGCGGAGGAGGGGCCGGGCCCACCTGGGGAGGCTCTGCTTCCTGGCTTGCAGGCGGTCCTGTCATTGTGCCGTCACTAGGCACAGAGAGAGAAGCAGCAGCGAGCTCTCTCGAGTCTCCCTCGAGGGCACTGACCCTGTGGTGGGTCCAGTCACGGGGGCCCGCCCTCCCGGCCCGATCACCCCGAAGGCCGCACCCCCTGCTGCCCTCCCCTGGGGGATTAGGGCGGCCCTGGGTGGCTTCCGGGGAACACAAGCATCAGTGCTCAGGCAGAACGTGGACTCAAATCCTCGCTCCAGGCTCTGCGCCCGGGGAAGCCGACCGGGACACACTCGCAGCCTCCTGCCCAGGCGCAGGGCCGGCGGTGGTGGGTTCCTGGGTGGGCCAGGCTGCAGGGCTCAGGGCCTGGGCCCTGGAATGTTCTCTTCAGCCTGATGTTCACCAGCCCTGTGACCTCCGGCAAGCCTGCTGACCTAGAATGCGGGACAGTGGACCTGCCTCCTCCTGGGGCCCAGGTCACGTAAACAAGGGGACCCCCATCCCATGCCCGGTGCCTGCTAGGTGCGCAGATGCCGTGGCCGTGATGCCGGAGGCTTCTCGGCGATTTCGGACAGGGCCAACCCAACACTGCTGCGCCTCCCTCCCCTGGGAGGGGGAGTGCCCCGCCCCTGCCCCTCCGCCCTCCTGCCCCTCCTGGGAGCCCAGCCCTGGCCCTGGCGCGTCCGACACCTGCTGGTGGGCGGTGGGAGCACGTGCCCGGGGCGGGGGTCTGCGTCCTCCGTCCTCACCGCACGCTGATCTAATCAATAGCGCCCTCCTCCCCTAGGCCTGCCAGGCCGGGTGGCCGTGACCCGTTCTTCACCCCAAGTGTCCCCCATCACTGCCGCCTCCCCTTCTTTCTTCCCCAGACCTCCAGGGTAGACCGTTTGGGCAAGAGTCCATCTCTGACGTGGTCCTTCTGTACAGAGGGTCGTGGGCCTGTCAGTTCGGACCACCCGAATCCAGAGTGATGATAAAACCTGTCCCTCCAAATTAGGCCAGAGCCCCCGGAGCCCGGCTGATTGCCTCTGGTGCACGCCGAGGACAAAGGCCCCAAGCGGGTCCTGGAGGGTCATTAACATGGATTGAGGGCCATTGTCTCTTCAAATGAGGCCACGGGGGGCTCCTTGGGGAAGCACAGAGCGCGTCCACACGGCCAAGGGGTGCTGGGCTCTGCGGCTGGAGAAAGCAGCCTCGCCGAGGACAGCCCTGGGGAGGGCCCGCGGACGCCGAGCACGAATTCTCAGCTTCTTGCAGGGCCTCGGTCTCCCAAACCCACCTGGAGAGGGACAGTGGGGACCTACGTGCCTGCACAGACCGAGCCCCTGCCCTGGGTGCAGCCCGGGTCCTGCAGCCTCGCCGGTGGAGAGCAGAGGGTCAGCGCTGTGCAGCCCCCAGGCAGCCCGGGGCCAGGTGGGGACCCCAGGCTCTGAGAGGGGAGGGGACGGCCCACGACCGCTGCGCCAGCAGCCTCCCTGGGGCCCAGACCCCAGCACCTCCTCCTGAACAACTTCCAGAGGGCTTTTGCTTTCTGTATACACTTCAGGAACGAATGAATGAGCCAACCAATCGAACAATATATTAATGAGTCAATAGATTAAGAAATAAAAACAATGTGGCTATGGTCCCAGTTGAAGTCCAGGTTCCTGCAGACTTCAGCCGCCGCCTGCCTGCCCAGCCTGTTTACTGGAGTGCTTCCCTGAAGGCGTCCTCTGCATGGCGGCCTCGGGCTGAGGGGCGTGTGTGTGTCCCCGGCCGGGCTGGCCGGCACGCGTGGCACCAGCCCCGTCACTGCGGGCCCCGTGCCGGAGCACCGGTGTACGGGGCGTGGCCGGGAGCGGGTCCCAGGGCTCCTGCGGCCTCTGTCTGTGCTTTCGTTGTCCCTGACCTGCTGGGTCAGACCCTAGACGCAGGGCCACCTCCTCCGTGAAGGCCCCCGCACAGCCGGGAGGCACCGAGTGTGAAGAACCTTCTACTGCGCGTGACTTATCTGGGGACACACCTTCTCTGTCGTGGCTGGCCCGGAGTGACTTGAGAAAGAGGCCTGAGTCCAAGTCTCTGACACCCTCTTGTCCTGGGCCAGTGTGGGGCACGGGGTGGGGGCAGCAAAGGAGCCTTCACAGGCAGGTCTCGCGCACCGGGAACTTCTCCTTCCAGATGCTGGGTCCTACTGACCTCCCAGCAAACAGCGGGTACAGTATCCGGGTCCCGAGGAGGAAATAGAGCCAGAGGCGAAAGGCCCCACCAAGGGCACGCAGACCGTGGGTTCCCGGGACTCAGATCCCACCGGAAGGTCCCTCGGCTCGGCCTCCCTCCCCCCTTCAAGGTTGGCTAGACCGGAGAATGAATGAGCCAGGGTGTGGGAGTTCTCGGGGTTGAGGCTGGTGGTGCCGCTGACCCTGCTGGACTTAAACAACATTCATTGGACAAATATTTGTCCCAGACACCAGGGGAGCCAGGGAGGCTCCACCCCTCGCTCCAGGTGGCTGCTGATGAGGAGGGACCAGCAGAAGGGGCTGTGGGCCGCAGGGGCAGGGAGGGGGGCAGGCACTTGCTGCAGACGCTGGCCTGAGGCGGAGGGACCCCTGTTTCACGGGGGGCAGGGGCGCAGGGGTCCGGCCCTGCAGCGCCTCCGCCGGTGACTCAGCAGCAGACTGGCCGGCGCCCGCTGCCCTGCTCACACGCTGACCCCTCTGCCTGCCAGAGCCAATATTTGAGGTCAGGAGGCCAGCACGCTGTCTATGAGCAGACCGCAGGTGCCCGCGGGGTCCCCCTCTGGGCCGTCGGCTGCCTCTCCGCTTCCCGAGGTCGGCCAGGGCGTTCCTGGACCAGCCTGGTGGGGCGGGTCCTGCGCCTGCCACCTTAGCTGCAGCGGGGAGCTCGCCAGGAGGGGCGGGCGAGTGGGCATCTCTCACGGAGGGCTCCCAGGCATTCCTGCCTGGAGGGGCTGAGAGGGCATGACCTCTCACCTGGGGCCGCCTTCTGAGCCACACAGGCAGGCAGGACAGCAGTATTCCCCCCACATTTCAGAAGGGCAAACTGAGGCCTGGAGAGAGGGAGAGCTCTGCCCTTGGGCTCCCAGGCCGGGGTCCAGACTCTCCCTCCAGCGTGTGGCTCCTACGAGGACTGCCGGTCACCTCTGCCCAATGCCAAGGGGGGGACCCGCATCCCTGGTGACTTGGGGGGTGGCACAGTTTGGAAATAAATCCTGCCCAAAGCAGGACGCATGCTCCCGCTACTCAGACCATCTCAGAGCCAGGTGTCGGGCTAGCAGCTGGGTGCCGGCGGGGGAGGGGGAGGGCACTGGAGCACCCTGAGCCGACCCCTCTTCTGCCTCCACCCCGGTCCTCCCAGCTCGGCCAGCACCGCGACGTCCCTCTTTCCCCGGCATCAGCCTCGGTCTCCAGGTACCGCCTGCACTCGGGCTGTGCTGGAACCGGACGATGACACTGCACAGCAGCCCCCCGGCCTCCAAGGCTCTGGGACTTATGACCCGGGGAAGCCCGAATGCCTGGTGGGACCCTGGGGGCCCTCGGGTCCTTCCTGGGACGCCCTGGGGAAGCTTCCCGAGGACGAGTCTGCGGGGACCGGAGGCGCGGCTGCTGAGGCCATCCGCAGGGCTGGACAACGCTCCCCTGATGGGAGGGAGGCTGGGGCTCCGAGGCGGGGCTCCTCACGCCTGCCCGCCCCAGGACCTCTGCCAGCTGTGTGCCCTGGCCCAGGCTCCCAGCCCTGCCCGCCGTCCCCACGGGCTGGGAGCCGGGCAGCAGGAAAATGCAAGTCAGCACTGCCCACCACATTCCTGAGGTCCTCTCCTGGCAGCGGCCGCCCCCCCTTCCGCCTAACCTGGGAGCCACGCTGGTGGGCCGGCCCGGCCCTGCCGCCTCCGCTCCCCGCAGCCCCCGCCCCAGGAACACCCTCGCCAGCCGCGGGCCCGGCAGCGCTGGAGGCCCGAGCCAAGCCGAGGCTTTCAAGTCCGTTCCCAGGGGCCCCGAGGCTGCCGCCGCCTCCGGCAGGCCGGGTATTTTGGGGGACGTCCCCTAAATGAAAACAGGGCAGGAATGCTGGAGGCTGAGCGTGGTGTCCCCGAGGGCTGGGTGCGGCCCTTGGAGCCGGGCAGAGGAGAGAAGGGGGAGAAGGAGGCAGCGAGCAGAGGGCTGGGGAGGAGGACCGGGCAGGGGCCCTGAGAGTGGCTGGGACGGTGACGGCGGAAGGGGAGGGGGCCCGTGAGCGGCTCAGGCCTCGGGGGTCCTCAGAACCACTGGTGGGCACAGGGGGCCCATCCCTTGGGGGCCCCGCTCACCCTCTCTGCACCCCCTCTTCCCATCTGTGCAATGAGACATGACATTCTGAAGCCTCGCGGGGCGGGCCGGGTGGAGGGCTGACCGGACGCGGGCTCCGGCCTCCAGCCCACACGTTCCAGCCCGTCCTGTGTGTCATCTGCGTGTGCTGGTCCTGGCGCAGTGTCCTCTTGGGGTCCTGCTGCCCCCGGGTCACAGCACGAAGACCCCCTGGGTGCCCTCAGGGGGCCCACGTGTCCCAGG
This sequence comes from Trachops cirrhosus, assembly GCA_028533065.1. Taxonomy (NCBI): domain Eukaryota; kingdom Metazoa; phylum Chordata; class Mammalia; order Chiroptera; family Phyllostomidae; genus Trachops; species Trachops cirrhosus. Next base: position 2,392,213 of record CM052543.1, on the reverse strand, counting down.
AGGAGCCAGAAGCTCTAACTCAGGCCCCCTGCACTGCCCCCCCTCATCCTCTGAGATCCCAACAACCAGCATGCCCCTCTGGCCTCACCTTCCCAGGCCCTGTGAAGGTCAACACAGATGCACCTTGGAGGTCAACATTCTACAGAGGGGGAAACTGAGGCAAGGACGTGGAGACCATGTGCCAGGCCAGGGCCCCAGCCCCTCCCGGCCCCAAGGCGGGCGGTTCCCGTCTTCCTGGCCCCTGCCCTGCCACTGTGGGGTCACAGCGCCAGCCCCGCCCCCCTCTGCCTGAGCCTGGCCTGGTCCCGGTGGCTCGAGTGTCCCCTCCTGGGAAGCCCTTTGGTCCCCTTGGTCCCCGAGAGCATCGCAGCACGCGGTGGACCAGGGGTCCAGGCCCTGAGGACTCCCCAGCACAGCCGCTCCCGGTCCCCGAGCTCCTGCTTTGTATGCCAGGACTGGCCCAGGCCCTGTGGGAGGGGCGGGGGGGGCAGGACACAGTGAGACTCCGAGAGGTGACTGACGCCAAGGTCCTGGGCCTACGAAGCCCAGGCACCGGAGCGGTCTTGACTCCCAGGCCCTCTGGGCCGCCGCAGGCCACGCCACGAAGCCGTCCTCCCCAGTGGGCATCGCACCCAGCGCAGCAGGAGGGCGCAGAGCAGGGCCTTCGTCCCGCCCTTCGGAAGGGCCCGCGGCCCTGGCTGAGCCGTCCCGGTGTCGTCTGGGCCCCGCCGCCGCCCAGGCAGAGGTGGTCGATGACCGCGGCCCAAGGGGGCCCGTCACAGTGGCTAGCTGTGTGGCCTGTCGGGGCCACCGCCCCGCTCCGCCATCAGGGTCTGGGCCCTGGGAACCTGCGTGGCAGCCACGGGGCCCCCTCGGGGGACAGGGCCCTGGGATCCCTGAGTGGTGACCCATTGTGGTCTGAGCGCACAGGGCCCCCCGTCACCAGCCGGTGGGGGTCACGGACGGCACGAGGGGCAGGCGGAGGGGCCAGGCCGGGGCCCAGGGCAACGCACGCCCAGCCCCTCCCAGCTCCGACCTCGGGCTGATCCCCCCGGGACTCCGTGTTCACATCCCCACAGTGGGGCTCAGCGGGCTCACCCTCCCCGCCCCACGGCTCGTGGGGCCGGCACGTGACATAAAAGGAGACAATCTCCCGTCTCCTTCGCAGTGCGCTGAGGACGGAGCTGATCTCAGAAGCGAGAGGCCGTTTGCAGACGCCTCTGGGGTGGGGTGAGCAAAGCCAGGCCACCCGCAGAGAGGGGCTGCAGTGTAGGGGGGAGGGGGAGGCCTGGCATATGGCACCGCGACCTCAGGACACGCGCTTTCCCTCTCGGAGGGGTGGCCTCCCGGAGACCAGCGGCCCGCAGTCAGTCTGGCAGCACCGGCCCCGGCGCAGGCAGAGTGGGCCCAGGGCAGTGCCTGGGCGCTGTCCCCCGCCCGGCAGCAGCAGGGACCCCGGGACAGCACCAGCCACTGGAGCAGCCTGGGGCCGCTTTCTCACAGGCTGCTCAAGCTGGTATTTTTAGCCCCGGAGCCCGAGGCTCCGGGACAAGAATAGCCTCGGGCAGTGGGAAAGGCCGAGTGGGGGGCGGGCCATGCTGCGGGGACTCTGTCTGCTCCTGCGGCGTCCATCCGGCCCAGAAGAGAGAGGCCAGCTCACAAGATCGAAATGGCAAAATGCAACATGGAGGCTTTCGGTGGCCACTCCCCCGAGGGGCCGTGACCGGAGAAGGGGTGGCTGTCCTCACAGAGGGCCCCGCTGGCTCCGGGCCACCTTGCCCTGTGTGGCCCCGGGCCCCAGTGCTCACCGGGCCACAGGGTGTGCTCCCGAGGCAGGGCGGGGGGCCAGGGCGTGCTGGCACCTGATCCCACTGGGGGCTCCAGCCAGGGTGGGGGTGCCCATCGCAGGTCACCCAGCCAGACGCCTGTGCACAGCCAGCTCCTGGGGGTGTCAGAGTTCTGTCCCAGGCTGGTCAGTCACCGTCCCGCCCCTCCCCCCCAATCCATCTCCCTCGGGGTGGTTCCTGGACATCCTTGCTTCCCCACCCCGACCCGGCGCACCTCCGGCTCTGTCCGAATCCTCGGCCTCCGTCACACAGGGTCCACCGCTGACCCAGCCAGCTGGCCTTGGTCCCAGAGTCGAAAGCTCTGGAGAGCGGGACTCCCAGGCTTGGACACGTCGGCACTCAGTGGAGACAAAGAACCCGAAAAGCCAAGGACACCCCAAGATTCACAGAGTCAGCCCCTTCCTTGGCTCTGAAACCTTCGGCGCTCCCCAGCACCCGCAGTGGCTGGAAACACGGAGAGTGGTGAAACCGTGCCCCCTGCCCGCGGGGAGGGCGAAGACACTGAAGCGGATGACAGCAGAGACACCCAGCGCGCAGCTGAGGGGGCCCTGAGGCCGGCCCGGAAGCTGCCTCCCAGGGCTGCCCCTCAGCAGAGGTCTCCCCCGCAGTGGAGACACCCAGGCACCAGCTGGGGCACTGGGGGCAGAGGGGGAAGGGCCAGAGGGCCTGGTGGGCCCTGGGACACCGCCACGCTCCACCGGTGCAGCTCGAGTCCCCGGCTGCCGTCAGGAGGCCTGGGAACCCGCGTCAGGCGGGCGTGGAGCAGGGGCCTCTCCCAGCCCCTCCGCCCTGCCCCGCCCCAACCCAGGCTCTGCCCAGCTGGGCGCCCTGGAACCCATTCGTCCTTCAGCTCCTCGTGCGGCCAGCGGTGTTCATCCGAGCTCCCTGAGCACCAGCTGTGTGCCCGCTGCCTGAGGCATGAAGACATGGAGGACCCCAGGACCTGACCCTCAGGACCCCCGGCTTGGCGGAAGAGCCGAGTGAGGGGACTGAGAAGGGCACCTGATCATCCCAGTGAGAGCGATAGCAAAGGTGGGGGCCCTGAGGCTCCAGGGTGGGGCGCAGGGCAGGGACACGTCCCAAAGCAGGTGACGTAGATTCTGGCCGGAGGCAGGTGGGAGAGGAAACGACAGGGCTGTGAGATGCTGGGGCCGCACCAGGCGCCCCGTGAGTGAGGCCAGCACCGTTCCCTGCCGTGTGCCTGCAAGGCCGCCTCCCAACTCGAACTTGGTCCTGAAGTGCATCTCCCTCGCACCAACATCACAAGACCCCGGACCAGGCACGGGCAAACACTGCCGTGTGAGTGAGAGAGCCAGCGAGGGGCCCGATACAGACGGCTCCTGGAAGGCGGAGCCAGCCCAGGGGACAATGTGTCTTTGGGTGGCAGGGTGGAGAGCGGATTCTGACCTCCTGGCAAGCTGGGGTGGGGTCTCCCTGCTCCGCCCGCAGCCAGCCCGGGGCCACCGGCACAAAAGCCCCAAGGGGCACCTAGCTCGGCCAGGGCTCTGTTCTCTTCTCCTAGGGAAGCCGCCCGGGCCCTCCCCTGGGCGTCTGGAAGGAGCGAGCCGCACCCACGCCCAACCGCACCCCGGGGGGCCCGTGTCGGCCTCCAGGCTGTGAGAGAACGCACGGGCGCCGTTGTAAGGCACCGTGGTTGCAGCCATCCGTCAGGGCGGCCACAGGGAGCCCATGCAGGGCCCAGCGTGCCTCCATGACCTCCACGCTCCCGTGGGGGCGGCCTGCTGACCGTCTGTGGTCAGTGGATGGAGGCGGGAGCAGGGCATCCTGGAGAATGCTGGGCCCACCCCTGGGGTGGCCCGTGGCGTCACAGCAAGAGGCACGGAGCAGAGTCGCCCGTGGTGACCCAGAGAAGGTGGCCGGTGAAAGAAGCCGCACCCGGACGGGGGTCAGTCCCTCGCTCATGATGCAGACGGCGCCTCAGACCCGGCAATACCCCGGCCACGCTGCTGTGCGCGTCGGTAACTCGCCGCTCTCCGTGGCTGGGTGCGCGATTGTGACTTGTTTTGGCCGAGGGCTGGGTTAGAGCTGCAGTGGAGGAAGGGCGTCCGACTTCCATGTCGGCACTGTTTCCGTAACATTAGTCAAAAGGACGTCAGCAAACGCTGGGACCCCCAGCGTCATCCCCTTTCGAGGGTCTTCAGGAAGACTCCCGTCCAGAGCTGTCAGGAGGTGGGGTGCTTGGATTCCCTTTCTCTTTTAAATTAATAGACGTGCTTAAAAAGACTGTATTTGTTTATTTTTACAGAGAGGGGAAGGGCAGGAGGAAGAGAGGCAGAGAAACATCGATCGGCTGCCTTTCTCACACCCCACACTGGGGACCTGGCCTGCAACCCAGGCCTGTGCCCTGACCAGGAATCGAACCGGCGACCTTTCCGTCTGCGGGACAGCGCCCCACCCACTGAGCCACACTGGGCAGGGCCAGCCGTCATCTTCTGGAGAAGTTTTAGCTTTACAAAGCACGGAGAGCCCCCTGCATGCTCCCCCAGACCCAAGCTCCCCTGCCACAGAGAGCTGCCATTGTCGTCACACTCGCTACATTGTAACATCGGGGATCCAGCGTCACAGCACCTTGGGCAACAGGAGTGGCTGAGATGACGATGCTGGTGGCCAGCCAGCCTCCAGGGGACGGGACACCCTGCCCCCAGGACTCTGACAACAGTAGTAAGCTGATGGATGAGGGTGGCCCTGGTATCCCAAGTCCTGCCACGCCAGCCGCCTCTTTTCCTGCTGACCGAGGGCAGCTGCTGTTGGCTGGAGAAGGGGGCTGGTCCGCAATCTTTCAGTGCAAATGGCAGAAAGCCAGCTCAAACTGGCTACTGCTTAAGGGAGAGTCAGGTGAGGTAGAACAGCTTCAGGCGTGGCTGGTTCCAGGAGCTGGTCTTAGAACTTGGTGTTTCCTCCCCTCAGCTATTCTTTCCTCTATGTGGGCATCATTCTCGGGCGGACTTGCCCCTCCCCTCATTCCTTCTGCTCCCAGCAAACAGAAGCTGACTCTTACCAAGAGTTTGACCTATGGGGCTTACTCTCACTGGCCCTTACTGCCCTGGCCTGGGTCAGGGGTCCAACTCTCCACCTAGGGGCAGATCGGTCCCATTGAACTCCAGGCTGAGTATGGGGTGGGGCAGGGCTGTCCCCCACAATGTCAGGGTGTCATGCCCAGAAGCGACTGAAACACTCCATGGACATCCGTGCTTATTGCGGGCACGACCGAAGGGGTGGCAGTCGGTGATGGAACATGCTGGAAGCGGTAGGAGAGTGGGGTTCAGGTCCTGGCGGTCTCTCTGTGTGACTCAGGCTGGTCCCCACGTCTCTGAGTCCCAGCCTCGTTCGGGTTCCCTGTTGCCCTGTAACGAACCACCTGGTGCAATGCCAACAACCACCGGCTCCTCGTCCCCGGGCGCCCGGCCCGAAGTCAGCGCAGGGCCCGCAGGGGTGCGTCGCCTCTCTGTGCAGTGCGGGCAGCTGGAGCAGGGGCTGGGGTCCACGGGCACCCTCTGTGCTGCGTCAGCACCTTCCCTGCCCATCTAGACCTGCTCCAACGGGAAGTTTAGGCTAAAAGCTCACGTGTGTTTAAGGACCCAGCCCCCCCGCGGGCAAGTGGCAGGTGCTCAGCAAACAGGGGCTTGGAATCGGGGGCCAGCTCGGTCCCTGTCGCTCTGGACCCCAGGTGAGTTGGCACTGCCATGTGACCCTGCACGGCGGTGCTCACGTACGTCCTTATCACGAGGAATAGATGGAAAGCCATGGATCCGGGCTCTGCTGGGCCTGGGGCACGTCCTGGCCGCCACCTCCTGGCCGCAGGGCCAGGGGCTTTGCAACGCTGGCCACTCCGGCTCTGTCCTGCGACCAGACACGGTGCCACTGTGCCCAGCTCCCTCCCGCCCTGCCCCTGCCTGGGTACCCTCGAAGGGGCCGGAGAGGCCCTGCTCGCAGAACTGAGACTAGTTCCCACCAGACGCACATCCCGACACTCGGAGTCAGGATCCCCCTGTGTCACAGCAGGAGTAATCCGGTGACCACTGCTGAGTCCAGGCTCAGTGGCCTGGGCCCAGCCTCACGTGGGCTGCCCACACGGCCTCCCCGGGGGGAGCTTTACGGTCCCACTTCACGGGGCAAGGGACAGAGGACCAGAGGGGCTGATCGCCTGCCCCAAGTCACAGCTGGATTTTAAAGCTGCAGCTTGAAACCTGTGCTTTCCACCATCCTTCCCAAACAGCTGTGACGGTGTCCCAGAGTGGGGACACGACCAACCCAAGGCCACGCAGCTTGGGGACGGTGGGTCAGCCTTAGACCTACCTGTACGGGATGGTCTGAGGCTGGGGGACCCTCTGCCACAGAGAATAGAGGGACCAGGACTGGCTGGTGGCTCTGGGAACTGCCTCAATATGAGAGCAACGCCCCTGACCTGACCCCTCATCACATCCCCACTGAGGTCTGGCCGCAGGGAAATCCAGGTGGGCTCCCCGCTCCCCACCTGCCTGCCCCAGACCCCAGCGGCATGCACGCCAGCCCGAACTGGCTGGACAGCACCGGGGGTGGCGGTGGCTCCGGCTCCCGTGCATGTGCGTGTTGAGGGCAACAGCACCCCTTGATCTGCCGGGCAGCGTGTCCAGCCTCCCCGCCCACCGCGCCCATACCTGGCCCCGCCCCAACCCTTGCTCCAGCCAGACCGGACATCCCCCAGGGCCTCCCAGGTGCCCCTCCTCACTTCCCCCGCGTGGCTGCATGCCTTCTGCCCCTCAGCACCCTCTCCCCCGTCCCTCCCCCGCTCAGGGTGGGGTGTCCCTGCTCACCCACATCTGCACCCAAAGCTGCTCCTCTGGGTCCCACGGCACCTGGGCAAGGGCTGAGTCTGAGTCTCCTTGGTATCTAAGGTCTGCCCAGCGCCTGGCATGTGGCTGACGTTCACCTGGTTTTTATTGGATAGAGGGAAGGAAGGGAGGGGGGAGGAAGAAGATAGACAAATAGAAGAATAAACAGATGAAAATGGGCAGATGGGTGTAAAAAGAACAAAAGGATGACTGGAGGGTGGATTTTGGATGAACGGAGGCTGGAAGATGAATGGTGATGGACAGACGGCTGCGGACGGACAGATAGACAGATGAATGGCAGAAGGTTGGTGGGTAGATGGAGGGAGGGAGGGAGAGATGGGTGGATGGGTGGATGGACGGGTGGTGAATGAATCGGTAAGTAGCAGGTGCTTTTGTCGGGTTCGGGGCGATGGGACTCGGGCTGTGTCCTCCCCTTGAACGAGCGAGGTGACCTCTGGGACCACTGCGTGCCGGACACAGGGCACCCGTGCTGACCTGAACTGAACCGTCCCACCCGGGGAGGCGAGGACCAGCGTACAGCCCTGCCCCTCCCCGGGGGATGCTGTCACCACTGGCAGCTGGAACCGAGCGCCAAAACGGGACGGCCGGGGATCCTGCACACCTTGAAATCCCCTGCCCCGTATGGAAAGCACCAGAATCCTGGGGATTTTTCTGGAGTGGATCTTGTTTTGCCAACGAGAAAGAGTCGCAGTTGTATACAGGAGTCAGAGGAGAATTTCCAAAGCGGCGGTGACCTGCTGAATCGAGAGCTTCTGTCACTCCCTGGGACCACCTGTCACCACAGGCACCCACCTTGGCCGAGCAGCCCCACTGTCCGTCCAGCAGAGGTGCCACCCCCTCGCAGGGCCCCTCTCTGCCCTCTGGGACCGCACTTCCCATAGAAACAGCTCTGACCAAGAGGCCCCCACACCCAGCCCTCACCGGCCCATTGCAGGTGCGGCTGCCAGGGACCATGTCTACTGCAAGGGACAGCAAGGCCGCTGGCCCTCATTACATCCCCACTGAACGTCCTTCCCCTCCTTCACGGAGCTCCTTTCCTTGGCCCTGTCCCCAGAGTCTGGGGTGGAAGAGGAGGGCTTTGGGGTCCTCCACAAAAATGCCAGAGCACAGTAGTCAACACATGTATTCCTTATTAAGTTCAGAATCAGGCTACAACACAGCACGTACAACAGACTCATGTGCAAAAGAAATAAAGACCAGAAGACCACAGAGAGCAGGTCCCCTACCGACCGACCTCCACCCCTACGAAGCCGAGCCACAACCCGGCTCTCGCTGTATGCGTCTCCACCGACGCCCGGGCCCTGCTGACCACTCCCAGCTGGGGCTGCCCCAGGGCACCCTCCCAGCTCTCCCACCTGCACACCCACCGAAACTCTACAGTTAACATTGTGAGGAATTGCCTAACTGTTTTCCAGATTGACTGCACTGACCAGCAACGGGCGAAGAGTTCCAATGTCTCCACATCCTTATCAACACTTATTATTGTCTGTCTTTTCTTTTAGCCATCCCAGTGGCTGGAGAGTGGTATCACTTCGTGGTTTTCATTTGCATTTCCCTAATGATGAGTAATGCCGGGCATCTTTTCAGATGCTTACTGGCCACGTGAGTATCTTCTTTGAAGAAAGGAGAGAGCCTGGATGGAGGCAGTAGGGAGACTTGGGGGCCCTTCAAAGACTCTGGTGGCTGAGAGTGGGAAGGGACGCTGTTGAGGGTCTGAGCTGGGGAGTGACACCCTGTTTTCCGAGTGCAGACCAGACTGAAGGGAGCAGAGAGCCCTCCAGGCCAGTGAGGCTGGCGGTGATACAACCCAGCGATGGTGGGGACACAGGGCTGGACACAGGGCAGTGGCCACAAGTGGCCAGGCTGTGTGTGTATTTCAAGTCGGTTGAGGACAGGCCCCCAGCACTTGCTGACAGACGGAATGTGCGTGCGAGAGAAGAAAGTCTCCAAGATTTGGCCCAAATGACTGAGAATCGACAGGCCGCCACCGGACTGGGGGAGACCTGTGGGGGTGGATGGGAGGAGATCGGGACGTGGGTGGCGGCACCCCCGAGACGCCCAGTGGGGGATGCAAGCAGGGTCCCACGCGTGTGGCTTACGGGAAAGGACCGGATCGCTTGGAAGGTCTCGCCGGTCGGACGAAACAGCAGGCCCAGCCGCCACTGGCTCCGTGCCGTCAGAAGCAAGCTAATTAGCACTTGTTAACTGCGGCGAAGTCCGGAAAAGACGTGACCGGGGCCGGCAGCCGCCATGCACTTCGGTTCTGGTCGCGTGGAAGCCTCCTCGCCCAGGAGGCACTGATTCACCCGATTTCGTCACCGGCGCCGGGGTGGGCAGCGTCTCGGCTGCAAAGCCGAGCGGAGAGCTGGGGGCTGCAGGCGTGGGGACAGCTTGCAGCTCGCTCTGCCGGGACCCGCAGGACCCCTGGCTTTTAGATGTTGTGCCCCCCAAAACATATGTTCTGTCCTACCTCCCAGAACCTGTGAATGGGCCCCCATCTGGAAACGGGGCCTTTGCAGATGTCACGCCCCTGCCAGCGAAGACGCGGCACATTGGGATGAGGTCATGCTGGGCTGGATTGCCGTGGGCGCGACTCCAGGATAGAAGAGGGGAGTGTGGACACAGACCCAGAGGAGGCGCGCAGGCGAGGAGGCCACGTGACCACGGAGGCCGAGGCTGGAGTGACGTGGCCACGAGCCAGGGTACGTGGGAGACTGTTGCTCTTTCCAGCGAAGTGGATTGGGGGTGATCTCTGGTTGAGGTTTAGGTGAAGCAGGTGCTCAGGTCCCCACAGGGTCTGCGCCCATGGAGTCTCTCCCGGCCCCCAGAGCACGGTGGGGAGAGGCGGCCGCTGGCTCAGGCCCCGGTGTCTGCGCACCAGCCTGGCTCAGCGGTGCCTGTGCTCCAGCCTGTCCCACCACAGCCACGGCCACGGGCGTCAGATGGCACGCCGGTCAGGCGCTAGTCTCAGCCCTTGCCGCAAAGCGCCCGGTCTCCCAGAAAGGACGCAGAGGCCCTGTGCCCTCCGAGGCCACCCGGCAGAGGACACACAACTCCCAGGCTCCGGCTGGGCCCATCGTTGGGGGACACACACAATTGTGGACGAACCTCCATGGCTGCAGATTCGTCCATGAGACGCTTCACACCGGGCGGTCTGGGGGCCAGGGCTCTGCTCACAAAGCCGTGACAAGGACAGGGGACCAGGGCATCCCCCACCCAACCGGCCAGCCGGTCTGGACAACCAACCTCAGGGACAGTTCGCCGAGGTTGCGGGGGGAGCTGAGGTGACCTCCTCCGTGGGTATTCTCCTGTGTCACCCGAAGGTTGGAATATTTCTGTGTCCATGTATTGCAAATCCTCTTCTGCTTGCTCTGTTAACTTCATTTCCGCAGGTGCTAGTTTTTCTGTTTGCTGGGCCAAGTGTTCCCAGAATGCAAATGCCTGGTGATCTCTGGTTGCCGGGTAAGCATTTTAGCAGGGATGGCCTGTCCCTTGACGTACCCCTCCACCAGGACAGTGTTGGGGGCAGGGAAGTGGACATATTCCCCTCCTTCCTGGGCCCTGCCTCTCTGGAGCCTGCACTCACCCTCATGACTACTGATAAAGCAATGCTCAGGACTTCTGTTCACTAAGACGGGCCAATGAGGGGCCAATGAGGGATGCGGAGGCAAAGCCTGGAACTCCTGCAGCTCCTTTGTTGCTATGAGGCAGCCCGTCCTGATGGCAGCTCCAACACAAAGAGGCAGGCAGAGCAAGAGAACTGCTGAAGAGTGGAGCCAGAACTCGGTTCCACGGCACTCAAAGCCCCCCTGCCACCAGACTTAGCTGGCTTTCCTGATGGATTTGCTGTCCATTCCAGACCTGAAGATTTGGGCCCGGTAACATGTAATAGCCCTCTCTGCCCAGTGCCCCAAGATTTGATCTTGGAAACCCTTTTTCTTCTGGGTCTGCCATATGGTCTAGAGAGAAAGGCATGTGTCCAAGGTCACCAGCTTATTATTGTCCAATCCAGGATTCGAACCTGGGCCTCTGCTCCCCAGGCCATATGGCATTTCTGAACAGAAACTCAGCCAGCTGGCCTGCCCGGCCTGGCCAATTGAACGAGCTGCTAAATTGATACTTTGCAAAGCATGCATGTTTCCAATTGCAGAGCGCGGTTGTGACTTTGAAGCCGCGCGCAGCCTCCCCCTGATGTGGTGAGGCGCGGAGGTGGCTGGCCTGGTATGGAGAGGGATCTTAGAAAACCCTCCGCAGAAGCCCCAGGGCACCCGCTCGCTGGAAGCAGATCAGAAAGCCGCCTCCCCCCGCGAGGCCGCAGGCGGCTGGCTCCCCACTTGAAAAGGACCCTGTATCAATTTCACTTTTTTTCCTCCTTGGTGCCTCCCTAATGAGACAATGTTAGAGTTGAAAATAAATAGATGCGTGACTGGGTAAACAGATAAATAGATAAATAAAGCGTGGGTTTCTTCCAGGGACGCAGGCCTCTCCCCTCGCAGGCGCTGGCGGAGGCGTAGGTTTCCAGGGCCGGCTGCCGATCTCGCGAGGCCCTGGGAGGTGCCGGTAAGAACACCTCCGCCGCCCACCTTGCCTGCTCACCTGCGGGGACGGGCCTGTGCTTCGCTCCCTCCCATTGAGTCTTCACGGCCGACTGGGGAACGGGTAGGCTAGTCTCCTGATGGCGTTTGGTCAGGAAACAGGAGTGGTCGTGCTACAGAGGGATGGAGGGTTGGGGGGTGCGGCAGGGTCGCCTGGACAACGAGGGCAGCGGGCCTCCTGTCGGACAGAGCCCAGCAAAGATGGAGGATCGATGGGCACCGAGGGGCTTGCAAAGAAGCGATAACAATGGCAGATCTGGAACCCAGTTCAGAGGTGAGCGGGGAGGGACAGGGAGGGCAGGATCACTGGTGCCTGAAGTTTGCGATGGAGAAGGAGGCGGAGGTGGGACGGGTAAGCAGAGGGGAGGAGGTGGCGGGTCTGGCTGGCCAGGCCCACCCACAAGGATATAAAGTAACCAGGGAGAAGTGGCGGTGAGCCCAGGACTGAAAGTCTCCCAGGAAGGAGGGACGACCTGGGGTCTGTAGACGACCCCAGCACAGAAAGCAGCCTGGTGGGCCACTGTCTGTGCTGCCGGAGAAGGTGCTGGAAGAGCAATGAGGATGGAGGAGAAGACCTACCCCCTTTCCAGCCCAGGGCAGATGTGGGCGAGTAGCAGTGCCCGCCGTGTGCCCAGGGGACAGGCAGCTTCAGGCCAAGAAGGAGAAGGGACCCGCCCTACAAAGAGCCCCGCCCCCCACCCACCTCTGCACCCCCTTTCTGCACCTCTGCCGGTGGTTCTTAGGCTCCACACGTGCGGGGGGCCCGTGGGGGTTCCCCCATTCAGCACCCTGGGCACATTGCGGTCAGTGAGGGAAGGCTCAGCAGATGGAATCCCAGCCCCAGCCCGCTCAGCCCTGGGGGACGGCCACCCGCTCAGGCAAGCACAGGCTGTGGCTTTTCCCTCCTGTCCCGTGGCCCCCCTCCCTCACGCGGCCCTCCTGGCGTCACCTCCCGAATGAACTGCCCGCCCTGCAGGTCCCTGTCTCAGGCTCCGCTTTGGGAGGAACCCAAACCAAACAGGGGGGCCAGGTGGGTGCCTGGCGGAGGTCCCCAGGGCTGCTGCGGGGAGGTGCGGGAGACGCTGAGGACGGAGGCCGTAGAGGGGGAGCGGGCCTCAGGCGAGCGTCCAGGGTCTCACGTCCCCGCGGGGATGACGTGCCCATGGGGCAGGGGAGGGGGCCAGGGGTTTGGCCCTGAACACCCAGGCAGAGGTGGGGTGCGTGCGTGGGAGGGAGCTGCGGCCCCCCACTCCCCATGGCCGGGCTCCCGGGGAGCACACCCAGCTCTCACCGTCTGGTCACGGAGACCGGGATCCTCATCCCAGTGGGACGGAAGGCAAGTCCTTTCCTTCCCCGTGTAAGAATGTCATTGCTCCTTATTTAGATGAAAAAGCACTCTCTTACCAAACATGCTTGCACCACACACCCCAGCCGTCTCACTCCTCGGTCTTTACCCGAAGGAAGTGAACCCTCGAGTCCACGGCACAGGGCTGCGCCTGCGCGGCTCTGTCCCTGACCGCGCAGCTCGGAGCCAGCCAGGGCGCCCCGCAGTCCTTGGTGCGTGAACCGCTGTGTCCCATCCGGACGGGGACTTCTCTTCATCACAGACAAGAATGAGCTACAAGGCCGTGAAAAGACAAGACAGGGGGTGCGTATTGCTAAGCGAAAGAGGCCGATCTGGAAAGGCTGCATGGTGCGCGATGCCAGTTACGCGGCATTCTGGAAAAGGCAGCACCGTGGGGACAGCGAGATGCTCGGGGTGGCAGAGGTGGGGGGGGGGAGCAGGCGGAGCGCAGAGGGCGTTCAGGGCAGTGGAACCGGGCTGTCTCATCCTGAGTGGTGGACACGGGTCCTTAGGCCGTCGTCCGCACCCACAGAGCGTCCGACGCCAAGAGTGACCCTCGTGGCAGCTGTGGACTTGGGTCCGGTGACCCGTCGGCATCAGCTTGTTTGACGCACGCATCGTGCCGATGTGTGATGCTAGTAACGGGAAACTGTGTTGGGGGTATTCTCTGAGCTTTCTGCTCAATTTTTCTGTGAGCCTAAAACCACTGTAGAAAAAAAAGTCTAGTAATTTAAAAAGACCACTAACACCTGATCCCCTCCAGCCCCTGCTATTGGCGGCCACGGCAGCTGCGGTGGAACTCTGCGGGCCCCGCCCCCTCTGGTTGGTCAGAATCCCCACCCCACCCAGACCCACTCGCTGTCACCCACAGGACCTCGAGCCTGGCTGGTCTGCAGCTCAGACACCGTCCAGGGGCGGTGGCAGCTGTCGGTCAAGGGCTTGGTCAGGTGTCAGAGGCCAAAGGTGGTGCAGGAGTCTGGTGGGGCCTGCGGAGGCTCCTGGGCCGCACCCACAGGAGGGGACCCGCTCCGTCCTCCGTCCCTGGGACATGCCTGGGAGCTCAGGTTGCATCTCCACGCTGGCTGGCGTGCAGTGAGACAGAGAGGCCCTTGGTGCCCACCCCGCCCCTGGATCGGGAACAAAGCTCTCCTTTGACGAGCCTTCCAGGGACCGAGTCACATTCCCACGGGACCCGGCTTGGCCCCCTGTCCAAATGCAAGTTGTCAGGGACCTGACCCAAGGGACAGACCGCGCTGTTATCAGCCACCAGCCGGGCCTCGAGGAGGCTTATCAGAGGCTCTGGTTACCCACGGGGCATGCTCGGCGGCCGCCCGCTCTGCCCCCCAGCCCCGCCCAGCCTGGCCTGGCCCCACAGGCTCCCAGTCACTCATCCAAGGGGATCACTTGCCCCTTCCTGGAGCCCCGGGGGTCTGGGCGGGTGCCCCAGGGACCACCTGGAGGAGGGGGCTCCAGGCCCCCAATTCCCTTCGTAACTGTTATACCAGGAAACCTTCTGAGGTTCTTTAAAAACCATCACTGACTACAGCAGGGATGCGCCTTGAGGAGAGCGTGCCGGGTGAACCAGCCAGTCGCAGAGAGACAGTCCTGTGTGATTTCGCTCTGCGAGGTCCCCACTGAAGAAGCGCCTACACTCGAGGTGTCTGGTTGAAGGGCGGGTGCCGGGGAGGGGGAGGAAGGAATGGGCGCTAGCGGAGCTGTTTTAAATGAAAATTGTATCTACTTACGGGACCGACATGACGGCTGGATGTAGGGAAGGGAGGGTTACTCCAGTCGAGCAAACAAACCTCTGCCCCCACAGGGCTACCTGTGTTTGCACAAGAGCCCCTGAAAGCTTCCGTCTCAGCAAACCCGCCCTCTCGATACAATGTTACTAACTAGCGTCCTCATGCGCAGCCTCAGATCCCTAAACCCTTCGTCCTGCAAAACTAACTTGATGCCCTTTGACTGAAAACTCTGCATCCCCCT
>CM052543.1:2301769-2377087 GCA_028533065.1 Trachops cirrhosus | reverse complement strand
CTGCGCAGCCGTGCAGGAGGCCTCTCCAGGCGAGAGCGAAGCCCTGGTAGCACCCGATCTGTGAAGCCACAAAACGTTCAAGAGTGAAATTAAGAAGCAACCACCTACGCGTGACCCGCTCGTCACGTTCTCTACACGGGGGGGGGGGGGGGGGGGCGGGCGCAGGGCAGTGGGGCGTCTCGTGCTGCCGCTCCAGGAGCTCCAGGAGCTCGTGCTGAGCGTCGGGCAGCGGCACAGGGGGCCGGGCACCAGCGGGTGGCCAGCCTCCAGGCCGGTCCGCCCACGGCCGAGGCGACCAGTGTGCCCAGGGGCACGGAGGGAGAGGCGTCTGAGGCTGGACGTGACAGACAGCGTCGCCTCTGCCTTGCGGTCTTGGACCCCTCGCTCCAGTGTCGTGGGGACACTGCAGCAGCCCCACGGGCGGGTCCAGGGCGAGAACGCCGGCTGGGTGACTCCCCTCACAAGCGGCTCCTGCGGCCCCAGTCAGGCCCGGCTGGCCCGACGCCGTCCGAACCATGAGCGCCCGGCTCAGCGGCTCTGGACCCTGCTCCCTGACCCTCAGAACCGGGTGAGAGCCCACGTCTGCTGACTCGAGCCCACGCATTGTGTGGTGACTCGTTCTGCAGCGACAGACACCGAACGGTCTCGGCTGCCTGGTCGGTGCGCGCGGGGCCAGCTGTCCGTGAGCGGCAGCCAGTGCAGGGCGAAGGGCGGGAGAGAGGGGACGTCACGGAACTTCACCCCCCGTGAGAACGGGGTATTTTCACAGGACACAGAGCACCCACCCTCTGGGTGAGGACCCAGCGGGCCAAAGACAGAGGTGGCACCATGACGCACGGATGGACGGGGTGCCCGAGGACCCCTCTTCTCGGCCCCCAGCCGCACGCACAGCGCACGACCTCCGCCAGCAACGCGCCGTCAGCTCTGCACTGGGACCCTCTCTCCCTCAGTGCCCCGCCTGGCTGCCTTCGCCGCACGGGGCCTCAAGGGCCGGCCCAGCCAGTCTTCCTCCCATCGTTGGGGAGTTACGAACGGCGCCTGGAAAGGACGCCCCTGGACACGGGGCTCCCGCTCACCTCGGACCCGATTCTAGCTCCATACAGCGTCCCGTGCTGTCTGCCCTCGATGACGCCCAGGCTACTGCCTTCCTCGTAGCCTTCCTGGTACCCTTCCCCGCGGAACCTGCGCCGGAGCAGAAGCCAGCTGGATCAAGTAAGCAGGACAAAGAGCGCTCTTCCTGGAAAAACTTCCCCTCCCCTGTTACCCAGACCCAGCAAAACAAGGCCCAGAATAGCAGAAAAATTACAGTATGTTATTTTTTTATTTTACTCTATTGTTATTGATTGATTTTCGAGAGGGAGAAAGGTGTGGGGAGAGGGGGACATGGACTTGTTCCACTCATCCATGCATTCAGTGGTTGCTTCCTATGCGTGCCCTGACCAGGGATCGAACCCACAACCACGGTGGATCGGGACTACACTCTAACCAACGGAGCTCCCCAGCCGGGGCACAAAGGACAGAATCTAAGTCAGAAAATGCAGCTCCCGATCCCCGCTGCAGCCCCAAGTCTGCCCGCCGGCCAGTCTCTCTGCCTCTGGACGCCCAACATGCCTCTGGTGCAGGGCAGCGTCGGCTCACTGGCGAGTCCCCAACCTCGTGGGACACCAGAAACACGCAGGGAAGTGTCGACGCTACACATTCAAGCGCCTCACCCTGATACTCGGTAGGTCTGGGGTACCACCCAGGGATCTACTTTCTGGAACCTCCTAGGTGACTGCAGCCCGCAGCCCAAGCCCTGTGAGTCTGTAAGAGACGCTACTCAGCCCACTGCTCCGAAGAACTCTGCCACACACACACAGAGCTTCCCCTCACGTCCGAATAGACTGGCAGAGAAGAATGCCATCGGATCACTGCAAAGGGTACAGTGACTGTGGTGTGCAGTAAAGGCTCTGACTGTGAGGGCTTGAGAGTAGAAACGGCACCTTCTTAACCTGCAGTCAACAAAGGGGAAAGGAGCTGGCTGGAGTCCCTAGTACGGCAGACCCCGCAGGTCCTGCCTGTTGGTTGTGCGACCCTGGACAGTGACCCCGCCTCATCTGCATGGCGGGGTGAATAATAGGAGCTATTATAACAGATAAAGGGGAGGCAACTCTCAAGTCCGTGTCGGATTCACAATAAGCTCTAAATAAATGTCAGCGACTGGCTGACATCTCTCGCTGTCTTAGACAGGCACAAAGCAATTCACAACCCCCTGGTCACCGCCCCCGGCGCTCCCCAAGGGCTCAGGAGGGAAAGGGGTGACGTCTGACACATTTATCAGCAGGTCCATGAATGCTGCCGTATGTCCCACCACGGAGGAACAAGAAAAAGGGGCAGTGCCCAGATGGCAAAGGTCTGTCCCGGCCGGCGTCCCTAGAGGAAGGCAGTCGTCGGCCCGAGCAGATGCTGGGGGCAGCCGCGGACGGGGGAGGCGGGTCTGCGGGAGCAGCTGGGCACGTGGCGCCCGCCCCAGCAGCCGAGGGGTGAAAAAGGATCAATAGCGTCTCGGCCCCACACGTGTCCGCCGCCCTCAGGGCCACAGAGCGCTCCTCCAAGGCCCACGCCCACGAGACCCCAGGCCCTAGCGGCCACCGCAGCCCAACAGCTAAGAGCAGACCTGACAGGGCGAGGACCCACCTGTCATCCGCCATCACGATGGCATCAAACAGGTCCTCACTCCCGGCCATGGCGGCAGCCCGGCCCGACCCTACTCGCGAGCTGCGCCAGCGGGCGCTGCGGCCACCGCGGCCCCCACCGCGCAAGACCCAGGCACAGACTCACCGGTTCCGAGGAAGTGAAACCCACTTCCGGGGACGGCTGCGCGGAGCATGCTGGGTAAGGACGGCACGCGGCAGGGTCCAGTAAGCACCGGCGCGGATCCTGGATGAGTGCGCTGGGACGGGGCTGGGCGGGGCTAGGAAGGCACGAGGCCCCGCCCCCGGCCCCTGCAGCCCCTCCCTTCGCCCCCGCAGCCGCCTCCCTTCGCCTCCGGAGTAGGCCTGCAGGTTCCAGCTAGGGGTATCCACGTGGCCTTAAAGGTGGGCGCGTGGCCCGTGTTTTCGGGTTACAAAGCCCAGCGGGTGGAACCCAAGTGCCTTGAGTGGCTCGGGAAGAAACTGGGATAGCGAGGGTCGGGACCAGCAGGCTCGGCCCCGGGGATTTTGAAATGAAAACTTCCAGCAGGGGCAATTCCCGGGGTGGCGACAGGACCCTGTCCCACGTGCTCTCTGACCCCCACGCACAGCTGGAGGACTCTTTCCAGCGTGACGTTTGACTTCAAACCCCAGACTAAAATGCCACCAAGTCCACATTGCCAGTAACCCAGGGTCCCCGGGCGTTGGTTCAGGAGACGCAAGGCCTCCACGGTGTCAGGGTAGCAGCCCGGCCGTCCTAACGCTGGTTGGGACTGGCACTAATAAATGTTGCCATCGCTCTTGAAATGTTAAGTTATATGAAAACTGGAAATAGAAGTTTTTGTATTCTTTTTCCGCCCCTGGCTGCTGTTTTTCAATCAAAAGCAGAGTAATTCATAATTCACACCGAGTCCAGAATCCAACCGCCCTGGAGGGTTTGTGAGGAAGAGCAGCTGGCGCCCCCACTCCCGCTGGAGGTATCTCCACCCCCACTTTTCAAAACGCCGTTAACGAGGTTCACTTCCACCAATCTTCCTTTCCGTGAGAAAGACTTTCCAAACACGATTTTTGAAACCGCGCTTCGCACTGTCCGCGGCAGTGGAACGCAGGCGCGGGTACTAGAGTCATTCTCGTTCTCCGTAAAGTAAGACAGAAACCGCGTACGCCTTTGCCACGTGCCCACTGAAAATTCTCCACGCGCCTAACCCGTGCAATAAAACGGGAAACAGAAGCACGAAGTCCGAGAGTCAGAAAGAAGACGCTGAAGCATCAGTATTCGTAGGTGTGTGATGGCCCATCTAGAAATCCCAAAGTAAGCATTTAAGACATTCCCAGGATTGGTTGTGGAGTTCAGCAAAAAAAAGCACTTGCTGTCTGTTGTTCTAACACTAGTTAGTGGCGGCCAGGCAGGAAGGGCGGGGAATCCGCTTTGCGATGGTCACAATAAATTGCTCAGAAGTAAGGTTTGAGCCGAATCTGCGTGAAGAAGACTACGGACGCCCCCTGACCCTGGGAAGGAGCAGGTGCAACCAGAATTGCACATGATCTGGGGGCAGTGCGTAGCAATTCTGAATTTCATCTGCAAGAATAAACTGCTAAGACTTACTAAGGTGTTTCTGAAAAAGCATGACGTGGAAAACTTGTCATACCGGGTGCGAAAGTGTAAAGTTTCGATTGAAATATTGTAGTGTGTTCGTTCAAGAAGAGGCAGATGAATGCGAGGGAGTAGAATGGCCCAGCAGGAGACTCTAGAACTCGTAAAACTCGATCGCGTGATGTGAAGAAGCAGCACAAACAGAGAGAAAGCAATACACGTCAGCCACGATAATGGGGACATGAGCCGGGAACAGTCAAGTTCCCTTTGTATCTCACAGCATTCGTTAAAGCAGTTCCAGACAATTAAAGACAGCTTTTTAGCGGGCGTTTAAGAATCTAGGTGGAACATCCAGGTGAGTATGGACACACATTTTTAATACGGGAAAAGCCAGGGAGAAAACCACGAAGGGAAAACCGTTACTTTCTCACGGGAAGGTGCAAACCGCCGCATTCCCAATGTGCTGATAAAATTGGAAACCAGCTGTCATGGCGGGCTTGCTGAGGAAGACTCCTGGCCTTGTGGGG
Source organism: Trachops cirrhosus (assembly GCA_028533065.1). Taxonomy (NCBI): domain Eukaryota; kingdom Metazoa; phylum Chordata; class Mammalia; order Chiroptera; family Phyllostomidae; genus Trachops; species Trachops cirrhosus. The sequence goes on along the minus strand of CM052543.1, from coordinate 2,372,294 downwards.
TTGGTGGTATGTGAGAGTCCGCGTGAGAGGCTAAGAATATTGTACACAAAAATTCTTGATGTTCTTCAGCAAATTCCTAAAAATGCAGCATATAGAGAGTACACAGAACAGATTACAAATGAGAGACTGGATATGGTTAAAGCGGAACCAGATGTTAAAATATCAGAAGACCAACCTCAGGGTGGCCAAATAGAAGAGGTGATTCTTCAGGCTGAAAATGAACTAAGTCTGGTCAGAAAAATGATACCATGGAAACCGTGGGAGGTATTGGTGGAAGAGCCTCCTGCCGACCAGTGGAAATGGCCAGTATAATCATCATCAAATGACTTGTGTGCTGAAGGGAAACTGATGTAATTAAATGTTCTGTTATATCAAAAATACGTCCATATTATTGATATCTAATAATCAAGAAAACTGATGTAGAATATATTTAGGAGACTTGTTAAAACTGATGATTGTGATAATAGGGACTTGTGAAATAGTTTTTGTTAAGGCACTCATTCAAATTATCTCAAAGACATTTTATAAAATAGAGGTTCTAGAAGGTGTGAAAATTAATTGGAAAAATTTCTGGGTTTCAATGCACAGACCATATATTTGATAGGTGAAATATTTTTAGTAGTATCTGACACATTTGATTTTTTATTTATTCTGACAAAACCAGGAAGAAATTTATTGCTTAAACAAATGTATAGGTAGGTCGCTGTTTGAAGTGAAGTAAGAGAAAAACCATTAAATTACAATTCACTGTACAGTTGAGGACATCGATTTTGTATTTGAAAGAAAGATTTCTTATTTACACTGGTAGTTGGGAAACTTAAACTTTTGTTGCATTTAAGGAAGTTAGCTTTCTGGCCCTTAGTCAAACGACACCAGGAGAGAGTTTCTGTAAAAGAAGAGATGATAAGAGTTCCTAAAGGTTATCCGGCACGTGGATAGGCTTTTATTCAAAACGTCTTAGTTGTATGGTTATAACTTCGAGGTGGAACCACTAAGTAGTTTTTACTGAGTTTCCAATGAGTGTAGCTGGGTATCAAGATAAAGCTGTTCAAGGAAAGAAACAATTGACAAGTTTAAGGTTAAACAAAAGTAAAATTACTTTTCAGGTGGAAAAAAAATTGGAAACCAAAAACCAATCTGGGGATGTGCTTGTCGTGACGACCATAAGTAGAGAAATCATACATTTCTTATAAAGCGCTTGCTCAGATGGATATGAAATAAATGCTCCGGGACAGGAACGGAAACGAAAAAGAACAGGGGCTGCCAGCAGTCCGCAGCAAAACAAGGCTGTCCTACGGATAATCTAAAGGAGTATATGATGCAGGTTTTACCTCTGAATACAGTTTAAAAGAAATTCTCTTTTTGTTAGAATGGAAAGATACTATCATCGCCCGCAGATGCGTAAGTTAAAGCCGCCTTTGCATCGGGCAGCACGGGAATACAGGAAGGACGTGTGAAATGTTTTTTACGGTTGACAGTGATTTCCCTTCGAGGATTTCATCTCTAGGATATAATCAGAAAAAAAAAGTGACACTTTTTTTTTTTTGCAGAGTGATGTTCGGTGCAGCGTAATCCGTAAGAGCCAGGGGAAGAAAGCCTACAGTAAAACAACGGCTCCTCCGAGGTCGTAGGACAGACGACGCACAGAAGGTTCGTAGGCAGCAGCCGAAAACAGTATTTGAAACAAAAGCAAGGTCACGAGAAATGAAAGTGCTCCCCATGCTTAAGGGGAAACAAATGAACTACATCAGCTCTAGTTCTAATTACAGCGAACAATTACGTTGCTAGAAATAATGAAAGTACACCAACTTGCTAACGTCGACTCGATCTAGAGTTTAGAACTGAGGCACTGAACTTCCACCTCTTATCTTCCCTCCATGTTTGTGCAGTGAACACGAGTTTCTCTCTTCAGCATGAAGAAGCTCAGTAAAATATATTTGGGGGGAGATGAAATTAAATAGACTGCATTCGTTTGTTCTTACAGTGTCTTTTCATTTTTAGTAGATTTTTTCATAATTGAACAAAATCACAAGACATTTGGAATGTTGGAAAAGGGCAAAACAAGCAAGCAAACGAATCTGCTCTCCCAAAACCGTGGCTGCCGATAAACTTTTACTATTATTTTTAATCCTCACTGCAGGATATGTTTTTATTGAGTTTAGAGAGAGAGGAAAGAGGAGAGAGAGAGAAACGTTGATGTGAAAGAGAAACATGGGTCGGTTGCCTCCTGTACCGGCCCCTACCGGGGTCCGCTCCTGGACCCGGGTACGTGTCTGCGCTGGGGTACCATCCCAGACCGGGGGTGCACACCTGGCCCGGGATAAACTCCTGGACCGGGGTACGCGCTGTAACTCGGGTACCCACCCAATCTGAGTACAATCCTGGACCAGGTACGCACCGACCTGGGGTACAATCACGGACAGGCTCACGCGGCTGAGCCAGGGTACACCCCAACCAGATACACGGCTGCACCAGATTATGCCTCAGTTTGGGATACGCTCCCGAGACGGGATACGGCGCTCGGGGACCAGGACACGCTCCGGAGATGGGATACTCTCCCTAGTCGGTATACGGCGCTCGGGGACCAGGGTACGCTCCCGAGACCGAATACGCTCCGGAGTCGGGATACGGTGCTCGGGGACCAGGGCACGGTCCTGAGACCGAATACGCTCCCGAGACGGGATACGGTGCTCGGGGACCAGGGCACGCTCCCGAGACCGAATACGCTCCTGAGACGGGATACGGCGCTCGGGGACCAGGGCACGGTCCCGAGTCGGGATACTCTCCCGAGACGGGATACGGCGCTCGCGGACCAGGGCACGGTCCCGAGACGGGATACTCTCCCGAGACGGGATACGGCACTCGCGGACCAGGGCACGGTCCCGAGTCGGGATACGGTGCTCGGGGACCAGGGCACGGTCCCGAGACCGAATACGCTCCCGAGTCGGGATACGGCGCTCGGGGACCAGGGTACGCTCCCGAGACCGAATACGCTCCCGAGTCGGGATACGGCGCTCCCGGACCAGGGCACGGTCCCGAGACGGGATACGGCGCTCGCGGACCAGGGCACGGTCCCGAGACGGGATACACTCCCGAGTTGGGATACGGCGCTCGCGGACCAGGGTACGCTCCCGAGACCAAATACGCTCCCGAGACGGGATACGGCGCTCGGGGACCAGGACACGCTCCCGAGACCGAATACTCTCCCATGACGGGAAATGGCGCTCGCGGACCAGGGTACGCTCCCGAGACCGAATACGCTCCCGAGTCGGGATACGGCGCTCGGGGACCAGGGTACGCTCCCGAGACCGAATACGCTCCCGAGTCGGGATACGGCGCTCGGGGACCAGGGCACGGTCCCGAGACGGGATACTCTCCCGAGACGGGATATGGCGCTCGCGGACCAGGGTACGCTCCCGAGACCGAATACGCTCCCGAGTCGGGATACGGCGCTCGGGGACCAGGGTACGCTCCCGAGACCGAATACGCTCCCGAGTCGGGATACGGCGCTCGGGGACCAGGGCACGGTCCCGAGACGGGATACTCTCCCGAGTCGGGAAATGGCGCTCGCGGACCAGGGCACGGTCCCGAGACGGGATACGGCGCTCCCGGACCAGGGCACGGTCCCGAGACGGGATACTCTCCCGAGACGGGATACGGCGCTCGCGGACCAGGGCACGGTACCGAGACGGGATACTCTCCCGAGACGGGATATGGCGCTCGCGGACCAGGGCACGGTCCCGAGACGGGATACTGCGCTCGCGGACCAGGGCACGGTACCGAGACGGGATACTCTCCCGAGTCGGGATACGGCGCTCGCGGACCAGGGCACGGTCCCGAGATGGGATACGTTCCCGGACCAGGACACACTCCCGGGTTGGGATACACCTGATCTACATACGATCCTGGACCGGGTACGCAGTGAGCCAGGGTACAATTCCTGACTGGTGCACACGCCCAAGCCTGGGTGCACCCTGACCGGGTACACGCTCGGAGCAGGTAATGCTCCCGATTTGGGATACGCTTCCAGGCCCGGATACGGCGCTCCCGGACCAGGGCACGGTCCTGGGAAGGGACACATCCCGGGTCGAGATGTATCTGCATATGGTCCCACACCGGGTACGCACTGAGCCAGGGTACGCCCAGACCGGGTGCGCGCCCAGACTGGGTTACGCTCCAGCTTTGGGGTACACCCCCAGGCCGGGATACGGGGCTCCTGGACCAGGGTACCTGACTGGGTACGATCCCGGACCGGGTAGGCGCCTGATCCAGGGCACAATCCCAGACCAGCGCACGTGCGGCAGCCAGGGTGCACCCCGACCGAGAGCACTCCCGGGCCGAGTTATGCGCCTGGCCAGGCTACCCGTCCGCGCCTGGTACATTTCCGACCGGGGAGCGATCTGCAGCCTAGGTGTGTGCCCTGATGGGGGATTTGACCCACAACATCTTGGTGTACAGAATGACACTCCAACCAACTAAGACACCCAGAAACGATGTCCCAACCAAATGAGCCACCCAACCAGAGCAATTTTTACTAATTCTGTTAGATTGTTTCCTTCATATTTTCACTTAAAAATAATCTCAGAGCCCTAGCCTGTGTGGCATGGCTGACTGGAGCATCGTCTGGTAATCAAAGTTTGTGGGTTCAATTCCCACTCAGGGCACATACCTACCTTGCAGTTCGATCCCGGTCTTGGCGTGGTCAGGCAGGGCGCATATAGGAGGCAGCCAATCAACGCTCCTCCATTCCATCGATGTTTCTCTCGCTTCCTCTCTCTCTAAAAGCAATGAAAAAATTTCCTCGGGTGAGGATAAAAAAGTAATTTCAAAACAATAATAATAACAGTGATAACTGACGAAAGTTCTGTTACAAGAGTCAGGGTGGGGCAAAAGTAGGTTTACAGTTGTTCATATGGAAAACGATACAACAATTAATAAGCAATGATGCACGCCGCGGCCACGCGGCTCAGCTGACTGCAGTGTCTCCCAGACGCCAAGAGTTTGCGGGTTCGCCCCTGGTCCGGGCACGTACCGAGGCTGTGCGTGTGGTCCCCGGTCGGGGCGAGTACAGGCGGCAACGGGATCCGATGTGTCTCCCTGGCATCGACGTTCTCGCTCTCTCTGCCTCTCTCAGAAAAACCCAATAAGCACACCCGCAGGTGAGGACAAAAATGATAATAATCAGTAACACAAGGATAAACTGTTTCGCATTCTCGCAACTGAAAATGTGCTTTTGCTCCGCCCTGTGTATAATTCCGTGTCCTTCCCCTGCCCGCTTAACATGTTACAAACATATTTCGAATAAGGGAACTCTTCTCTTATTATTACATATATAAGATGCATTCTTTGACCATAAATTTTGTCAGCGGAAAGAAAGGAAAGGAAGTTATTTCTTTGGGCATCGGGTAGCGGGTTCATGGTGAGGGGAGAAAGAACAATTACGAGATAAAACCCATGGACATAAAAGCTTGTCTGGAAATGCACAAGTCTTTGATTTCAAAATTTTTTCAAAAGGTTGTGGGTCTGATTCCGGGTCAGGGAACATACCTAGGTTGTGGGCCCCACTGGAGGGCGGGCTGCATATAGTAGGAAACCGATCAGCGTTTCTCTCACACATTGGTGTTTCTCTCTGTGTCCATCTTTCTTTCTCTCTTTCTCTCCCTCTCTCTCTCTCAAAAATCAGGGAACAACCTTGGCTGAAGGGTCTCCCGGCACACGCCTGGGTTCGGGCCAGATCCCCGGTCGGGGGCCCGCGAGAGGCAGCGGGTCTCTCTCGCACATCGATGTTTCTCTCCCTCTCTTTCTCCCTTCCTTCTCCTCTCTCTAAAAAATACAAATCTTTTAAACTGTTTTTAAAAATCAATAGACAGTTCCTTGGGTGAGGATTTAAAAAATTGTGCAAAGCTTTGAAAGTGTATGCGTGCTACATAAGTCAACGCTACTGAATCAAACGGGAAGTTTGACAATGCGGCTCTGGAGAGGTCCCTGCCCAGCCCCGTCGGTGCCTTGGTTGGGTTCCTTAAAACTTTTGAACCACATTGTTTCACATTAACGGGGGAAAGTCTAATTGTGTTCTCTGGATTTTTCAGTGTTGCATTCACAAATTGCTTTATTTTCAAATAAGGACCGTCCTTTAAAAATAGGGCCTCGAAGGGAGAAAACACACAGTTTTGAAGAGCAAATATTATTTCAAACTCCTTTTATGTTTCAAATTTGGTGCCTGTTTCAGCAACTCCTTTTTAACGAAAAAAGTAGGTGGGAAAAACCTGAAGCAATTCTCCTTGTGTCAGTGTTTGAAAAAACAGTTGTGACATTTGCTTGCGTAGATCCTGAAATTTCTCCACCTAACCGAAACGATACATTTGTCCGGGTACAGTAAAAACTATCCAAAAAGGTTTTCCAAGGTGCTCCAGAGCTTTCTAAGCTTCAGTCTTTGGTTTCTGTGAAAGCCGCCCTGATCATATTCATTCCAGTGCTTTCGAAACACTATTATTAAATGTTTCATTGGTAACAAAAGTTATAAAGGGGGTGATATAATCACCTTCCAAGGATTCACTATGTTAAGAAGTAAAACACTTTAAAAACAAACAGGCGTATCTCATATTTTTGTTCAGGTTCAAAGAAAACCAGATCGCTACAACCACAGTGAAACCAAAAATTCATCAAGGTTTATTGAAAAGTGTTCACTTACTGGAACTGATTTAAAACTTTTTCCAAAAATGTGCCCGCAGCCCTACCCGGGCAGCTCAGCTGGTCAGAGCGTCGCCCCGACGCGCCAGGGCCGTGGGTCCCGTGCGCGGTCAGCGCACGTGGGAGAAGCAGCCAGTGGAGGCGCAAACGGCTGGGACAGCAAATCCGTGTCTCTCTCTCTCACATCCATGGGCGAACGTCTGTTTTCGATGAATAAAAATTTTAAAAAAGAAATGCATCTGCAGCAAAGCTCCGGGCAGCCTCCAAAAATAACCGAATCGAACCCGAGGTGGAAATCTATCGTCGTTAACCTGGAAACACGACCATTTTACTAGGAGAAATTTTAAAAAGCGGTTTAAAAACAAAAGGTGGTATTTGTTTCCCTGGCGGTTAGAGAAGAAACCTGCCAGGAATCCAGAGGTTTTGAATATGTTTCAAACGAATCGCCAAGGACCGTCGCAGCCCAGGAGTCCCGTCCTCTCAGGTGACGGGTGGGTGACATCACGGGCAATCCTTATTCTGTTTGTTTGTTTGTTTGTTTGTTTGTTTGTTTTTATCGTGAAGCCAAGATGCCTTCCATAATGGGGAGGGGGAGTGATTGAAATGGTCTTAAAAGAAGCCATCATAGGGCGACTCACTTCCAGGAAATAAACCTGCCTCTCCCTCTGTATTTTTCATAAGTAAATGAAGACACGATTGGGAAAAGAGGCATTTTTTAGGCTTTAAGTCCCAGCCTGACCCGCCGGAGCAGGGGTCAGAGACTCCAGTGGAGCCCCTGGCAGATTTTCTGGTGGCTTCTCCTGGGCTCCTTCCCCAAAGGAGGTGCTCTGGGGGCTGCGGGGAAGGACTGGCTTCTACCGGCTTCCTCAGGCACTCGTGCAGCGTAGAGGAGTCTGGGGGTTCTCTTGAGATTCAGGGGGGCTCTGAGACGGTGTGACCCCAGCAGCTAATCACCCGTCTTCCTGACTCTCCTTCAGGACCCACGGGGCCAGAGCCTTGCCTGCCCTGCAGGAAAAAGAAGAGCTGGTCCTGTGGGCGCCCTACGCTCCAGAAACGTTTCTCCCTGAGATTTTCAAATTAAACAAAGGCTGAAAAGAAAAGGCGGGTGTCTGAATATCAGCAGACACGAGAAGTGCAGCACGCCCACCGAGCGGTTGTTGAATGAATAGCGAAAGCACCCAGGTGGCGGGAGCTGCACGGACACTCCCGCCTTGGGGAGATCCACCGGGCCCCAGGGCAGCTCGGCTTCTTGCGGAGCGTTTGCCCACGGCCCGCTGTCGCCCCCATAAAGAAGGGGACTGGTAAAGGCTTTTCTTGCCAGGGCTCAAAGTCCTTTCACCAAAACAAGACCAGAGCTGGGGGCATGTGGAGGAGGTGGGACCACAGAGCAGGCAGGGCCGGCCGGGGCCTGGCTGGCCTTCCTGCATGGAGACCCAGGCTCGGCTCCTTCCCCAGCGCAGGACTCTTGCAGACGCTCTAAAGGGTCCCCACGTGGGGGGCGCCCCTTCCTTTCTTTAGAAACCTCAGCTGGGGCCTCTAGTGTCTGCCTTCCCAGGGCAGTGGCCTCCTCTGGCCTGAGCCCCTCTCCGGGCCTCCCCTCCCCGTCAGTGCACCCCCTCTCCGCCCCAGCCCGGGGAGCTCCACCCTCTCCTCGGCTAGGCCCCTTCCCGGAGCCTGGAGACCTGTGCAGCCGGCTCTGCCGTCTCCTCCTCCCGCCCGGAACAGCCCCTCCCCAGCCGGGGGGCCGCATCCGGGGGGCGGGCTGCGGCCGCTCCTGCACCGCCGAACCCCACGTGCAGTGCACAGCTGCGGAGGCCCAGCGGCGCGCGCCGCCGCCTGCCTTTCCTTCCAGCCCCGCTCGGGGGGCGGTGCTGGCGCGGCGGACGGCTCTGCGCTCCGGAGATGCGGGCTCCTCGCGCCATGCGGGCCCAAGTGGGGGCGGGGGAGTTGTCCATCTGTAAAATGGGAGGGCGAGTATCCCGGCCCGCAGGGAACGAAAATAGGAACAAATACTGTAAATACAGTAAATCCTTGCTGCATTTCCACGTCGGGCTGCAGACAGGCGGAGGAGCCTTGCTCCCTTCCTTGGCACTACCCCCCCGCCCCCCATCCCGGCCCCGTCCAGGATCCCAGGTTCTCCTCCCGGCTGGAGGGGCGCGTCTCCCAAAGTGAATGGGCAGCGGTGGAGGGGTGGGGGCAGCTGATCAACCCTCTGACCAGCACCGGAGCCTGCAGGGTGCGGACCTGCCTCCTCGTTCGGGCTGGGCCCGCGCCCACAGTCGCCTTCGTGCCGCGGGGGCCACGTGTGCTCGCCCTGTGGGGGAGCGCCGGTGAGCTTCGGGGGGCCCTGCCCCACCGCGCTGGGGGCCACCCTCCCGAACCTTCGTTTCCTCGCTGGGGCCACAATAATAACAACTCGCTGCGTTTCAGACCTTTTCTTAGGTTATTACCCCTTGTGTTCCTTTTTTTGAAAAGTCACTGATTTGAGAGGGAAACGTGAACGTGTCGTCCCACCCGTGGGGGGGTTCGTTGGTCGGCTCTTGGACTGTCCTCGCGGGAGGGCACCAGCCCTGGCCTATCAGGCTGGCGCCCCAGCCAGCCCACCTGGCCGGCCAGGGCCAGGCTGTCCTAATTCTTTTTTTTATCCTCACTCAAGGACATTTTCACTTGTTCTGTTTGTTTGTTTCGTTTCGTTTCGTTTTAGAGAGAGAGAGAAAAGTGAGAATCGAGTGGTTGCCTTTGTAGCACCCAGACTGGGAATCCACGCAGGGACCGGGGTCACGGGCGTCGGGACCCAGAGTCACATATGCCGGCGCCTCGACCGGGGATGAACCCAAAACCCTTTGGTTACAGGCTCCAACCACTGAGCACGCCGGCCGGGGCCACTTGTAATTCTTAAGAACACGCCTTGCGTCGCCCACGGAGGCCCTGGGCGGCTCCACCCTGAAGGGGCAGCTGCCGAAACTGGTTCTGGGGCTGACCACCCCGGCCGCTCTGCCTGCCCAGCCCTCGCCAGAGGCGGAGCAGGAGGCCCTGGGCCACCGCCCGGTGCGTCCCGAGCCCTCAGGTACCACAGGTGGGGAGAAGGAAACTGGGCCACGACAGGTCACCCAGTTGTGACGGGAGAGGCAAGACCACGAAGGCTACCCCCTGGTCCCTGGGGAGGGAGCGCGGGCATGGGAGCTCTGCCCGTCAGCCCGGTCCGGTCTGGGCCCCGCTGCACGCCCCCCGCCCCCACCCCAGACTCCATCTGGGGACGGTGTTGGGGTCCAGGCTTCAGCCGAGCCTGGGGTCCCCCATGCTACTCAGGGCCCGGGACCCACCGAGCCCCAGGCTGCCTCGGGTCTCAGCCATGGCCTGTGAGGAGCCCACCAGCCCTCAGGAGAGAGGAAGGCAGAGCCCCCGGAGGCAGGGCCTCCCAGCCTGAGCCGGTGTCCCAGCGTCCGTGGACAGCCTGCAGGTGACAACACTCTCGGCCTGTCAGCAGCACCCTCCCTTCCCCACCCCCCAAGCAAGCTGAGCTGCCGCGGTGACCGAGTCCGACTCTGTGTCCCAGCGCGTGGTCCCCTGGCGTTTCCTGGGCCGGTGGAGGGTGCGGTCAGTCGGCAGCCTCTGGGAAGGTCTTCAACAGGCACACGCTTCCACCCAGCAATTCCGCTCGCGTCGGCCCCCCTGCAGTGGGTTCAGCAATGGTCCCCGAAAGATCTGTCCGCACCCTGACGCCTGAGCCTGCGACTGTGGCCTCGGAAAGTGTCCTTGCAGGTGTTACCCACATGGGCCCTAAATCCAGCGACGAGCGTTACAGCAGGGGAGAGGAGAGACGTGGGGTGGGGATGCGGGGGACACCCTGTGACCATGGGGGCAGAGACTGGAGGGACGCGGCCACCAGCCCAGGGTCGAGTGCAGCCCCGGGAAGCGGGAGGAGGCAGGCAGGACCCTGCCCCAGAGCCTCCGGAGGTAGGGCGGCCCTGCGAGACCTTGACCTCGACCTCGGACCGCTGGCCTCCACAACCTAGAGAGAGTCCTCTTCCTCGCTCTGAGCCCCCGGTTCCTGGGACTTCTCCGTGCAGCTCCAGGATACCAGTGCAGCACCCTCGACACATGCCGGCGAGCGTGCCCCGAGATGTGTGCAAGGATGGTTCTCTATCATTGCGGGGGTCGCACCCCCGCCCCCTGCACGCCTCGGACAGGCCGAGGTGCGGGGAGCTGGTCCATCTGGGAGCTGGAGCCCTGTGCGGGAGGAGGTCACGAAGGACTGGGGACTGGCCGGGTAGGAGGCACTGGGAGGCAGAGGGGCTGGGGTGGAAAGGGGAAGCAGGGTGCACAGGGAGAGAGGTGAGGGCAGGGCCTCACGTGCCCTCGGGGCCCCGGGGCCCCCAGAGCCTCCTGGGCTGACTCTCCCCGAGATGGGAGGAGAAGGCCCCGGGGCGGTGTGGTCGGCACTTGTGGTTTTTATGCCAGTTGGGTTTTTTTCTCCCTACTTTTTAGTTTGAAGTAATGACAGAATCGTAGGAAATCGCAGACAGTAGTCCCGTGCCCCCTCCGCCCAGCTTCCCCACGGGTTACGTCTTAAGTAACTACAGAACCACATCCGAACCAGAGGATGGGTGTCCCCCTCCCTGTGTGTGTACAGTGGTCACTTTGTTACAGGCGGATTCGATGCAGTCACCGCAGCTCCTATTCGGGACTGAGCAGCCCCCACGGGACCTGCCGCCAGCCACCCTTTCGTGGCCACAAGTGACTTGTATTTGCATTTAGGATGTGGGTCCCCACTGTCTGTCACCCCCACATCACCCCCAGCCCCCTTCTTCCTTGCTAACAGATCCCCCATGAGAGCGTGGCCTGTGCCCCACCTAACGCTGCTTTCCCAGCCTGCCGTGAGCTGGATGGTCCTGTGACCGATCTTGGCTGATACAATGTAACCAGAAAGCGCCCGCAGGTTCTAAGGAAGCCTGGGCTTTCCAGAGAGGTCAGTGTGGTGGCGAGCCCTTCTCCTGCCCTGGAACACGGATCCCCCGAAGGCTCAGCAGCCATGCTGAGCCCACGAGGCCACACGAGTGGAGGCACCATGAGAATCGGAGAACGCAGCCCAGGCACCGCGGGGCAGCGACCACACGCATGGCGTCTGGGTTTGCCACTGGGCTTGTTGAGGACGGTGGTTCTCAACCAGGGGGGACTTGGCCCCCCAAGGACACGCGGCGACCGCCAGAGACAGTTTTAGTTGTCACAATGGCGTCTAGGGGGAGAGGCTGGGGACACTGCTCACCCTGGGAGTGCCTGCCCCCGGCGAAGATGCCAGTCCACCGAGTGAGACGCCCCCGTCGGGCCGCTGTCAGTTGGGGTTTGTTACCCGCAGCTGACAACGTCCCTGACCCAGATGGCGCTTGGCCGCTCAGCCCCGGGCAGAGGTGGTGGGGGGAAGCCCGAGACCGGCCAGGAAGGGTCACCGGGCCCACCCCAGCTTCCAGCGCTAACTAGCTGGTTAGCTAAGACCTCTTGAACCCACCTGCCTCTCTGCCTGGAGGGGCGGGACAGCCATCAGAAGCCTACGGGAAGTGACCCAGGGCGCTTTAACTGGTCGGTAGACCAGTGGATAAAGAAGAGGTGGTCCTACCCACAACGGAACACCCCCCAGCCGTGAAAAGAATGCGACCCCACCACCTGCAGCAGCGCACCCGAGAGGTGCAGTGCTGAGTGAAGGAAGTCAAGCATCATATGGTTTCGCTTACACGTGGAATCCAAGGAACCAAATAAACGGACAAAGCAGAAACAGACACAAAGAACGGGCTGCTGGCTGCCAGATGGGAGGAGGGCTGGGGGCTGGGCGCGAAGGGGGATGGGCTCAGAGGTTCGAACTGCCAGTTACGCAGCACAGGGCGCATAGTATCATTGTTTCAACTGTGTGTGGCATCAGGCAGGTTCTAGAATGATCGGGGGGCGGGGCACCTCATAAATGAGACATCCAACCACTGTGTTGCACCCCTGAAACCCGTACGAAGGAAATACTGAACACGGCGCAGTCCGTGCCTCCCTCCGCCCCCGGCGTTCCAGCTGGACCACAAAACACAGGGCTCGATACAAACACCACTTTAATGTAAAAAAGGAACAAAACCAAACTCGTGTGCACACATAAATACAATTTGGGGGTATAAATACAGTCAGAAATCAGAGAGCTGTGCCTACCAAGCAAAATAAATTTGTCGTTAAGCATCACGTTGGCAACTAAGTATCGGGCAAACTCAACGTCCCTGTCACTATCGCAAGCTACCGCACGATCAGGATCTGGGGCTCTCAGATCTCCCCTGCGCGGCTTTTGAGTGAATGGTGCAGGTTTGCCTCAGGTTGGAAGCTGCAGTCCTCATGGAAGCAGTGTTGGCATCTGCTCTTTTAGGGTCACCGTCCACAGTGCTAAGTGGGAGTCAGAGCCCATGGTGATGGGAGAACTGGGGGGCAGGGGTGCGGGTGTCCAGGAAGAGCTGCCGGGGCCGAGCCTCCCCGTCCTGTCCCTCCGAGCAGGTGGTAGAAAGGCTGTTCGCCGGCAGAGGAGGCCGGGGAAGGAGGTGAACAGCCGTGTCTACCAGGGCACACCGCCCAGGAGTCCAGCAGGCTACCCTTCCCAGAGCCGGTCACCGCGGTGGGGGCCCTCAAGATTCACCCAGGCTGGAGGGGAGCTCTGGGCTCCCCCAGACCCAGCCAATTCCAACCCGGAGGGGCTGGTATTTGAGACCTGGACCAGCTGTCACATGTAGTGGAGGTAAACTTGCCTGCCGTTCTGAGCTGATCACCCATCATGGGTTGAAACTGAGCGTTCTGGCTGCCGCTGCTGGAATGGCTTTGATGGCAGAGTCTGCAGGGAATAATTCCAGCCTGGCTCAAGAACTTCCCCAGAGATAACGAGCCCCCGCCAGTGGAGGTATTCAAGCAGGACTGCACATGGACGGTGCTGCCAGCCATGACCAAATTCAGGGGAGGGAGCTGGGGTAGCACCTGGGGGGTGGGAGGGGGTAAAGGGCTTACAATTTTATGATCACACAAATCTAGAAACTGGCACAGTCAAGGTCAGTCTAAGTACGGGTTCGAAGTGTTTCCTCCTAGAGCTAAATAGGACGTGGTGTGAGCACTGGGGGTGGGGGGGCCCCCACATAAAGGGGGGCCAGGGCGGGGCAAGGCCAGAGCCTCATTTCTGGAAGCTAGGACTTTCCACCAGCCGGAGCTTGCTGGCGATCCCGAAAGGATCCATGCTGTCAGTTTCCAGGGGCGCAGACGGCGCGTCAGACTCCAGGCGGCGGTCCTCCGCGGGCTGGGGCTGCGGCGGGCTCCTGGGCAGCATGGGCAGGAAGTGGGACAGCGGCAGAAAGCCCCTGTCCTTGTACAGCTGCCTCTGCCGGGCGCTGCTCAGAGACACGGGCAGCCGGTGCTTCTGGGACCAGTAAACGTTGTAGCCGTCGGGGCGGATCTCCTCCTCGAAAGCACAGTCCTCGGGCGAGAAGTGGAGCTGTGGAGAGAACAGAGCCGTGAGCACCCGCGGGAGCTCCCTGCGCGGGAGCAGGAGGGGCGTCCTGTCGCACCCCACCGCTCTGCCCGAGCCAGTCCTGCACGTGGGGTTACAAAGTATGACGCAAAATACAAAGGTACTTAAAGTGCACGAGTTTCCACTAAGACCTGAATAACGGAAGCTCTCAGGCCTTTGTCTGGCGCCCCAGTGAGAGCCAGCAGCCCCTCCGCTCCGGCCAAGCAGCCTGTGGGAGCCCTTCAGATAAAGGCCGCCCCCTCCCCCAGGCCCCAGGCCCCAGGCCCCAGGCCGCGCCTGCGCCCAGCGAGGGGTGGCCGGAAATGTGCGGGGGAGGGGAGAGCCGGGCCCAGGTCGCAGACCACTCGTAGTTGATTCAGAGGTGGCAGCGGGCAAGTTCTGTCTTCCACTAGTGTCATTACCCCTTGGGGACACAGAGGACAGCCCACGGCAGGGAGCCAGGAGGGCCGGGCAGTAAACAACCCCAGGAGGCGCCCAGTCTCATTTCTGCCTAAGCCTCCAAAGGTCGTTGAACTGCAGGTGGGTGAGCGCGCATTGATAAGGCCCTGATAAGGCGGCGGCCCAGGCTGCCCAGACGCGGGGATAAAGCCGCCAGACCTCGGGGAGGGTTCACTGCAAACTGACAAATAGAAGTAAAATCAAATGGTGCACTGTTCCCCCGCGGCTGGTTATTTGGGAGAAATCAGCATTTGTTTTCCATACAGAAATGAAACGATTCCAAGTTTCTAGGAGAATGTGGAATATCTTTTTCTTTTTTGGGTCCTCAATGTTTGCTTACCCATGCCCACGGGACCAAGAGGCAGAACTGGATTTGAGGTGAGCACCCGCCACCCCGTGGGGGCAGGACGGTGGGTTAACCTCATCCGTCCTAGAAGCTCCTCTCGCCGTTCTCGCCCCCGCCCCGCCCCGCCCCCCAAGGAAAGGGTACGGCCACTAAAGCTGCAGCTAAGGGTCTGGAGTGGCTTTGGGTGTCGGCTTTCGGCAAGCGCACCACCCCCTTTCTCGTCCTTTCACGCGGGGCCCCGCCGTAAAGCCTGAAACAGGGGCTCTGGATAAATGGAATAAACAGCTGTCGGAGCTGCTACGGCACAATTTTAAGAAACTGAAACGGTTAGTGCTGTGGGGGAGGCGGGGTATTTGCATCTTTTCTGGAGAGTGGGGGCATTCCCCTCCCCGCCTCAGGCGCAGTCTCCGCCCCTGCCCCCGCCCCCCCAGCCAAGCCCTGGCCCAGCGCGGCTGCGACCAGGCCCTGCCCACCCCCACCCCCACCGCACAGTCTTCTCAGTGTGGGGGTTCCCTTTGAAATCTTAGCCTTTGTTCCCGGCCACCAGAGACCCAGCATCCCAGTATCCCGCCCCGAGATTCCCGAGGGTACCTGGGCCATCCCACCCCAGCCCCCCCTCCCAAAGGTATTTGCAGTACAGGTGAGCCGCACAGGAGGACGGGAATGCATGGAAATAATTCCGACGTGCCTGAAAAGTTTTCTAGTAGATTGAAAGTCACATTAAAAAACCCTCCGACCCTAAAGGTCACCTTTTTTCGGGCTCGTTTGAAGGTTTACCTTTTGAAAAAGATCCAACTTGTGGATACACCCTTTTTCTTTTTTGAAACACTGCAGGGAGGGGAACAGAAGCGAGGACCACCCACAACCAGGCCCAGGCTGAAAAGGCCTGAGGTGGGTTTTCGTGTTCAGTATCAAAGAGAGCCCAGTCGTGGGTTTCCTCTGTCCGACCGGGCCGCCCTTCGGCCCTACCGAAAATGCAAAAAGGCGGCTTTGACCCAGGCTGAAGCCCGGGACCCTAGACTTCCATAGAAAAAGTCGGACTTTAACTTAATCCGCCCCTGGCAGTCTTCGCCTCGGAACTCCAGCGGGGCCAGGGGGAGGAAGCCAAGAAAGTCTGGACTCCATCCAGCGCGCCCCCCTCCCCCGCAGCCCCCGCCACAGCGCCTCCGGCCCCGTGGCGACACCTACCAGCCCTAGCATCCTGCCGTCGCTTCCCATACAGAGGTACCGGAGGCTCTGCACGCCCTTGATCGCCACGTTCCGCAGGGCCACTGCCCTGATTTCCACCAAACCTGGCGCGAGAGAAGCGACAACTGCAGCCGGGACCCGCAGGCCCCCCGGACACGTGGATGCAGTCGGATGGAGGACCCGCCCGCGCCCCCGCCACGCACCGTTCCCCCCGTCTCCTCACGCTGTCCCGAGGCTCGGAGAAGGAGTGGGACGCCGAGGTGCCCAGGCCTGGGGTTCCCACAAGCGAGGGGTCCCCAAGAGCAGAAGGGGGGTCGGGGGAGGGGAACACATGGGTGTGGTGGGTTCGCGCACTCGTGCCCCTCCCCCAGGTTCTCGCGCTATCCTGGGCTCCAGGGAGGGAACAGTACTCGAAACCTGGCGCATCTTGGGAGTGGGGTGCCCGCGGGAGTCGAAGGAGGTGACGGGAGGAAGGGGCGCTGAGCAGGAGGGGGACCCGGTAGGCACTCACTGAGCGCGCTCTGGCCCCGCGCGCAGTCCACCGCGCCGTCGGCACGGATGCGCAGGAAGCAGCTGGAGGGGCCGTGGGGGCCGGAGGTGTACAGGTGGCGCAGGCGGATGGACTCGCCCCAGCCGTAGTGCACGTGCGGCCCAGCGTCCGAGAGAGCTAGGGGGCCCCCGGCTGAGGCCAGCCAGAGGCCCGCCAGGACCAGGGCGCGGGCCACAACGCTTCGACTCTGCGAGCTCCACATGGCACCTCCTTCCGGCTCCTGGCGCGGTTCCTCGGTAGGGGGATGCGGAAGGGTAGGCGGCTACTGGGATGCCCTGCGGGACTGTGCGTGACGAAGCGGGGGGTGGCCGCAGCGTTCTCCAGCCAGCCGTGCGCTCCAGATGCGCTGCGCTGTGGGTCCGACGACGGCTGCAGGCTGGCGGCCTTATATAGCTCGTCTTACCCTCCCAGCCGGTGGGTGCCCACGACACCCGAGCATTCCTTATCAGGATTGCATCAGGTCCCCGCCCCCCGCACACACCCACTCACACCCTGCCTCGAGCCCCAGCCCCCTCCCCGAGCCCGGGGTGACCCCGCCCAGGTCGCTCGGATCTGGGGGAGGAGGCCCCGCTTTGCGGGAGGGTTCTGAGGAGCTCCTCCCCACGCCTCGGTGGCGGGGGTGGCGGCCAGGTCGCTCTTGACTGGATGAATTTGATTTTATAAAGCAATAAAGGAGAGACGGAGCCCCGCCTCCAGGCCGCGGCTCCCCAGGGAACTCGCTCGTCGCGGGGGCGCTAGCAGGGGCGGGGGCAGGAACTCCAGGACCAAAGATTGGGGGGCATTGAACTTTGCATCCCTCATGCCCTGTCCGGAAAAACCTTGCCTCGGCTTTAGGACCCTCCCCCCTTAAAAGTCCCATTCGCTCCCTCCCGCGACGGTGCCAACCCTCCCACCCACGGATGTAAAGCCTTGCGTTACAATTTTCCCTACAGTTCAGACCCTCTCTCGTTCTCTCAGCTCATGTTCTCGCGATCCTTGCCCCTCCTCCACGCCCAGCCCCTTTTATCCCGGAAAATTGTACCCCGACGGGGGGCCAGGCGCGATCTCCGCCCTCGGAGAAACAATGGGGGCGTCGCGCGGGCGCCGCTAGGTGGCGCTTCAACCTGGGTTTCCGCTTCTGCTCTGCCCCACCCGCAGTCGCGGTGAAGGGGGCCTTGGGGCAAGGGGGTTCGCCGGCGGGTACTGAAAACTGACTACCAGCTCAGGCCCCGGCGCTTGGAGCAAGTGGGCCCCTCTGTTTTTTTGTCGCCGGTCTGGTCCTTGGGTCCCTGCGCGCAGCGGGGTTGCAGAGGTCCGAGAGCTCCTTAAGTGGTGGGGAGGGGCGGAGGAGCCGCCATGCCCGCGGCTAGGGTGGTGGCCCGCCCGGGGTGCGGAAATTGAGGCGAAGCGGTGAAGTGGCTCCTGTAAACCAGAGACCTTGTCTAAGGACGCTCTGAAAATGGAAACCGCCTCCAGAGAATGCCCGGGCGAGAAAGAGAGGGGTCCTCCCTGGGGTTTTGGCTCAGAGTTGATTCTTTCTCATTATTCCTTCAGCCCTTCCCCCACCCCACCTCCTGGGTGTGGGGCCCCAGGGGGCTGGTTTGGGGGAAAAGCCACACGGGCTCAGCGCAAAGGCGAGAGGAGGGCCAACGGTGGAGCCGCAGGAAAGGAGACCAGTGCCAGGCCTAATGAATTTCAATGAGCGAAGGCCATGTTCGTACCCCAATCAACGCCTGGCGTTAATGACGGAGCACACAGAAAATGTCACCGGGAAAGTCTTTACAAAAAGACATCCTCTCAAAGGCTTTATAAGCCAGGGACCCCCACGCTGTGTGTCTTGGTTCAGAAAGCCGTGGCTTCTGTTAAATCTAATTACTTCCCCCCTGTGGCTTTAAATCGACGGCGGTTCCTATTAAAGTTAATTACCCTCCCCTGCAGCTTTCGTTTTTAAAGACCTTGGATAAATGCGGGGGTCTGAGGAGGATGTCTGGGACTTTGAGGGGACGTGCCCCAAATCTGGCTGGGAGTCAAGGGGGGATGCCAGCCTCCGGCCGCCTCCCGCCACTCCTCAGCTGCCCCTCCTAGGGCCCTAGTGGGAAGAGTGGCCGCTGTGATCTGGGGACTGAGGAGGGGGCAGAGGAGGCGGCTTCCTATTCTCTTACCAGCACTTGTGGGTGTTTTCGGTTTCCCACAAGTACCACCCGACAGCCTGCCCCTCCACTGAGCAATGGGGGGGCTCCTAGAAATGTGGCAGAATGACCCAAGGCTACACCGCCTGTGAATGGTGGACCGGGTATCGGGACCCAGGCCGACAGGCTTGTAAACCCAGGCCAAGCTGCGTCTGGGGGAAGCGGTGTGGTCCCCCAGTGGGGGCTCCGCTCTGGAGTCAGACCCTGTTCCGCACCGACCCACACCCGGCCACTCCCTGGGCAGGTCGTGAACCTTCCGGTCCCGCTGCCGCCTGGTGCCTCGTGCCGGGATCACTTGGGACAGCGGACGTAACGTCCCCGGTGTAGTTCATGAACCGTGAGGGCCAGGCATTTTGTA
Organism: Trachops cirrhosus; assembly: GCA_028533065.1. Lineage (NCBI taxonomy): Eukaryota > Metazoa > Chordata > Mammalia > Chiroptera > Phyllostomidae > Trachops > Trachops cirrhosus. The sequence continues at coordinate 2,353,025 of CM052543.1, read as the reverse complement.
GGCACAGCAGAGCTCTCAGTTTGGGGGTTCATCCACGTGAGGAAACTGAGGCTTACAGAGTTAGCCAGGCGCCAGCAAGGGTCTGCATGCAGGGGGACGGGGAGGGGGAGCCTGTGCAGGTTGGGGGTGCCCCTGGCCGGTGTGGCGAGAGGAAATCGAGAGGGGGAGAGGGAAGGCGGCGCTGGCCAGCAGGGGTGCCGCGGCTAAGGCCGTCCAGGTGAGGCCTGCCGAGGTGAGGGTGAGGTCCTCTTCCCAAGCCTCTCGAAGCTCTCCGACCCCCGCAGCCCCCAGTGTGCTGGTTGGGACCGGTTTTTATTTTCCAGGCTTCCTTTGGTGTGGTCCAGGCAGCTAAGCCAGCTGACTCGCCCTGGTGGAATTTCGCTCATGAGGGGAGCGGCCACACTAGCTGGGCCCCCGTGATCCCAGTGGCCCCGCTCAGCCCGGCACTGCCCCGATGGCGAGAAGGACGTGGCTTGGCGGCGTTGCTCTGCACGTGAGGCCAGCTGGGGTTTTTCTTAACCACCCTAAATCCTCTTTTGGACTCGCCCTGCTTTGACCCAAGCTTGTCCGGGTTTCTCCCGATGGCGGCAAATGAGAGATTGTCATTGCTTCCAACCCAGGTCCCAGAAGGTCAGAAAATCCCGTTCAGCTTCACTTCCAGCCTTGGCATTGTGAAAATCATCGTTTTTCTTCCATTTTACGGTTAGAAATGCACGTTACAGCGTCAAAGGTGCCTTCTTAGGCACTCCCCCCGCCCCACTCCCTTGGTTGAGACGGCTTTGTAATCGCAGAGGCTTCTGCGTGTTGGTAAAAATCATTGTCGGAAAAACGAGAACTGCGGTTTGGAGCTGGGGAACGGCAGGACTTGAAGTTTTGGAGGAGGGGACAAGCCACACAGCTGGCTGGTGGCCGAGCTGAGACGGGAACGCAGGGTCTTTGAGCCCTATATTTTTGCCAGGGTTTGTAGGGTTTCCCCCGAAGCCTGTGTCACCGACAGCTTTTCCCATTACGGTCGCTCGTCCATAGAGAGACCGCCCCGCCAGCACAGACACCGACACTGGGAAAGGGACCCTTTCTCCGATCTCCATTCCCTTGTTTGTAGAAGGGCGAAAAGACGCCCGGGTCTCAGGGTCAACGAGACAACCCGAAGAGCTGCCGGCGGAGAGAGGGGGACTCACAGAGGCGGCCCGGCGTGCGGAGGGAGGTGGGCGGCAGAGGGGTCGCCGTTGCCGTCTGTTTCCGGGGCACACACCCTGACCCCTTCGCCACACTTGTGATTTATTTTTAAGGCGCGACGGCAGCTCTGGAGAAAGACAAGTGTGAGGTGCGGTGACGGAGCTGATGGGAGGCTGCCTGAGGCTGGAGGCCGTCCCCAGGCTGAGGGCGCTCTCCGGGGACGGGGATGCGGCGCACGGTGACCGGGGCGGTGGGTGAATGAACAGACCCCAACGCTCGTCCGCACTCATCGAGGGGCGGCCGCTACACCCCCACGAAGCCGATTTTGGACGTTGTCTTGGCGAAGTGGCGCTTGTTCGAGGTTGAAAATTGGGAAAATCCAGGAAAGGGGAACGCAAACAATGCTAAAAACCTAGGCTGTCGCAGCTGCTCTGTCAGCCGTTAGTGTTTGGGCGGATTTCTTTCCCAGACTTTTAGAAAGTATTTATGTATCTTTTTTTAAAGCATTTAAATTGTATCACCCCCCCACACCCACACACACACACAGGTCGAGGCACTGGATCAGGGCGGGAAACGACCCTGCTTCTGCTCACACTGAGGGCCGCTCCGCTGCCTCTGGACACGGCGCAGCCACCAGCAGTGCTCCGTGTGGCCCAGGAGCTGGGCCTGGAGGCCTCTGGCTGCCAGTCTGCCCCCCAGCCTCCAGGGCCTGCGGGTTGCCTCTCACCATCCTCAACAGGAGACCTGGCCCGCAACCCAGGCGTGTGCCCCGACTGGGAATCAAACCGGTGACTCTTCGGTTCACAGGCCAGCACTCAATCCACTGAGCCACACCAGTCAGCACAGCGCCCATGTTAAAGATGGGGAAAGTGAGGCTCAGTAACTGTGCCTTGCCCAGAGTCACAAAACTAATAAACAGCGGAGTTTGGATTTGAATCCAGTTCTGTCTGAATTCAAGTCATAAACGTATTCATCATTACGCTATGTTTTAAAAAACAAAAAAAGAAAAACCAAAGCAGCCTCTCTTTCAGAAAATTAACAGGCCCTCCTGCATTCAGGGCCTCAGTGGATCCGCGACCCTGACCTCCTGGTTTCTCGGCTCCACCCCCACCCGCTGCCCCGATGTTTTCCTAGCGGGGTCATTTAAGTCCCTCTGGTGACTCCTGCAAGACAGCAAGCGAGGTCCCCATTCTGAACGTGGCCGGTTCCATCGGCCTCACTCCGGTCAGCCCCGCTGTCTGTCCCTTCCCCAGACGCAGCTCCGCGGAGGTGCCTGGCGCGGAGTCTGGCGCGTGGCCGGCGGTCCGCAGATAGTGCACAGGCGGTGCAGAGGAGCCGGGAGGCGTGTGTTTGTGAACGCATTGCGTTTCTCCACGCGTCTGTCCATTCCTTGGTCTTTCTGTCCATCTTGCCTTCCACCCGCCCCATCGCCATATGTATTGTTCATCCATCCGCCAACCCTCTCTGAGGACTTGGAGCGGGTAAGACCTCGGACCCCAGAGCCAGGGCGCCCAGCGCGGCCCCACGCGGGCTGACGTTGGCATTCCTGGAGCCGGACGCTCCGGCAGTGTAAAGGAGAGGCTTCTCCAGAAGTCCCCCGCGGAGCGCTCTCCAGGCACCGCCCTCCCCCAGGGATGCATCATATCACAGTTACATTCCAGGGGGCAGTTCGGGGCCCCGCGACACCCACTCTCCTTTCCACCGTGGCCCGGGGAGTCCGGCATGCCCCTTGGGGAGAAGTCCGTAGGGGAGAGAGACCCGCAGTGTCGGAGAGTAAGAATGGCGACCTCCACCCCGAGCCGCACTGGGCCTGCTCGCCTCCACTCACGGGCAAGCCCTCTGCTCGGGGCCACGGGTCGCGAGGCCGGTGTCTCCCGGAATCCCCGCCCCTCCCGCAGAGAGTCGGCTGTTCACCCATTTCACAGCTGAGAGACCGAGGCGCAGAGCCGGAAAGACCCTGCACCGGGCAGGGGAACCGGGAGCGGGCTCCGTGCCCCGCCCCCCGTGCCCGGCTGCCCCGCCCCCACCCCCAGGCCTCTGGGAGACCACCAGGCAGCCCAGGGCTACTCCAGGCTGTTGGAGACCGGGCGTCGGACAGGACCTTCGGGGCGATTTTCTCGAAGCACCTCGTCCCCAAACGCGCAAAGTAAGAACCAGGAAGGGGAGGGTTTGCCTGAAAGTGTCCTGCCCGCGGGTGGCAGAGAGGGGACGAGGACACACTCTGCGATGACAACGTCCCCTTCCTTCCCAAACACACGTGGCCCCGTGCGACACTGACGTGCAATAAAGGCTGGTTTAAAAAAACAAACCCCAAACACCCCTCCCCCGCGTGCTGAGTTCCTTGTTGGAAGCACCTGGCCATTGGCTGGGCGCGGGGGGAGGGGCCTGGGGCCCGACTGCTCAGTGAGTGGGTCAGGGGTTTTCTGGGGGGAAGTAAAAATGTTTTGAAACTTGATGAAAGTGGTTGTGAGTGCGCCAAAGGCCACACTGAATTTTGCACTTTAAAATGGCTAATTTTATGTTAGGTGAGTATCAATCAGCTCAGCAAAAAAAGAAACAAACAAAAAAACAACCCATGCAAAAAGAAAGTAACCCACTATAAAGGCCATTACAGGGGCCCTTGGGGAATTGGAACGTGGACGGTGCACTGGGGAACCCCCCGCCAGGCAGCTCGGTTCCCGGGGGACGCAAGGGTCACATCCACACCTGACGTTCCTCCCGATGGCTCAGAAAACACCTCTGCGCGGGTGCGAGGGGGAGAACGCAACTGTGGAATGTCAGTCAGTGATCCAGGGGAAGGGCCAGAGGTGTTCCTCATACTATTCTAGAAACATCTCTGGAGGTTTGGAAGTTTTCAAAATAACAAAAGAGACGGAAAAAGCAAGCCGCCTGCCTGGGACGGGCTCGTGGCTTGCAGCTGGCACGGGCAGTGGTCCGCAGCCCCCCAGCTGGGACCTCGGACGTGCCCCCGTTGGAGGCCAGCAGGGCACCTCGAACGCCCGGTGGTCGCTGCCATAACCCCATTTTCCAGAGCAGAAGACCGAGGCTCGGGGGGCAGCGTGGCAGACCCGGGGAGGCACAGGGGGCACCGAGTTGGGCACAGAGAACTCAGGCTATTCGGGGTGTTCTTGGGGCGTATCTCCTCGACAAGGGGAGTCACGTTGCATCCCTGATGTCACAGGCAGGGGACATTTCTCTGAGGCCACATTCCCTGAGGGACGGCCCCACGGCCTCGCCATTCCTTCAGGAGCATTCTTCCTCCCCCGTCCTGCTTGGGGCCAGTGGGGAGGCGCTCTGTCTTTTCTCCCTGGGTAACTTCCTGTTGGTCCTTAGTAACACCCCTTTTTTCAACGGAAAGTAAGTTTACGAACTCGGGGGTTGGGTGTGGTTCTGTGCAGGGCGTCACTGCCCTATTTGTAGCGGTCCCTCTCACATGTGACCTAAACAGCACAGCTGTGCCCAGGCCACAAGGAGCAGCCCTTTGAGGACACAGAGGCCTTGGGAAGTCCTCCTGCCCAGCGTTCCAGAGAATTCTACCTGGGCATTGCTGACAAGAGCCCCCTTTGGCCCAATGCACTCCCGGGGCCAGGCGCCGTGTGCGCACACCCATCAGTGTGCGTGTGTGCATGCAGACGGGCGCGCACGGTATGGGGATGTGTATGTGAGCACCCATGAAAGCACATGTGTGTGCATGCGAATGTGTGTGCACTTGTGAAGGTGCATGTGGACACGTGTGTGTGTTATAGGAACGTGGGGGGTATGGATGCATGTGCACACCCATGAGGTGTGTGCACATATGGGCGTGTATGTGCACATGCGAGGGCCTGTGCACAGCCGCAGACGTGCATGTGTGTGTGCATATGCGCCCACGAACGTGTGTGTGTGCACGTGCCCAAGCTCGAGTGTGTGCGCACACATGCTTGTGTGGGTGTGCCCGTGTGCTCACATGTGCTCACGTGTGCTCTCTCTGGCCACCGTAGCAGTTCAGCAGTGCGGTCGCCGTGTCCGCAGCGGGTCAGTGGACGATCAGAGAGGGCGTGGCCTCCTTTGCAGCCCTCACTCTGACCGCGAGACAGTGACGATCTACGGCGTCTGCGCGGAAGTCCCCGGCCTGCTGTCTGCAGGCCCCGGGACGGGGTGCGGAGGTGCCTCGGGCACGGCCCCGCAGCTGGGGGCTAAATGTCTGGTGACTGGCAGAGAGGAGAGGGAGGGGGAAGGAGGGAGCGGGGCCGGAGGAAACCTAGATGGTTTCCCCATCTGGGAGATGGGGCCAGGGGGCTGCAGAGGGTGGCGTGAGACCCGAGGGGCTCCGGCAGTGGCTGGGGGCTCCTGCGGGCCCTGGGTGGGCCATACCAGAAAGGTCTGGGCACCTCCGGAGGACCCGTCAGCTCTGACCCAGACCTCTCACTGCGGTCAGGCCGTGACAGGGAGGGACCTCTCCCCAAGGGCCTGTCCGGGCTGCTCTCGACCGTCTGTCTGTAGGAGGCAGACTGTGCTGGGTCTGTTTGCGGACGGGGAGGCCGAGGCACCCACCGGTCAGTCAGGCGGCCCTCGCAGCAGAGGTGGGGGCTCCCAGCCTGCGTGCCTCCTCTCGCTCCCCCTCCCGCACCTCGTCTCCCCTTCTCTTCACCCCCCACCCCATCTCTTTTGTCCATTGAGTAGCTCCCACCCCATTCTCACCTGTCCCACAAAATCCCCCCCCAGGCCCTTGTTCAAGTCTGCCACCAGGACATCGACGGGTCCTTTCCAGGTCCTGAACCAGGCCCTCTGGACCTCCCGAGATCCCAAGTTTTCTGGGGTGGGGTTGACGGCTTTCAAGCCACATTCCAGGAGGCCCGGCACCTACCCCTTGGACAGGCTGCCCCTCGCCCGAGGCCTGGCCCCGGAGCGCCCGGCGCTCTGTTCCTCGGTGCACTGGCCGCCCTCCCTGCCTGCGACTCAGCGTTGGTCCAACCGGTGCTCAGCCATCTTGTTTTTTCAAGATTCTATGCATTTATTTTTAGAGAGAGGGGAAGGGAGGGAGAAAGAGAGAGAGAGAAACGCTGGTAGCCTCTTGCACGCCTCCAGCTGGGGACCAGGCTGGCAACCCAGACATGTGCCCCGACCCGGAACCGAACTGGGGACCTTGCCATCTGCAGGCAAGGACCATCGAGCCACACCAGCCAGGGCTCAGCGGTCGTTCGGCAGGAATCGAAGTCCGACCCTGGCAGCGGCTGCAGGAAGGTCTCGGCATCTCCATCCACGAGCGGATCCAGGAGCTTCCTCTCCAAGGTCAATGGCGAGGGCGGAAACGGACATGGCTTCTGTCTGGCCCTCACTGAATAGCGGCGCTCGTAATAACTGGCCGGTTCCCTGAGAGCGTCCGGGAGGGGGTAGGGTGGGGGAGGGCATCCCTGCAGAGACACTGGCCAGGCGAGGACCAGCACACGACACTGGGGAGGACAGCTTGGCCTCCTGTGGGCGGGGCTTCCTTCCCTATCTTCGGCATCTGCTTCCCATGATTTTTGTTTGTTTTAAGGGTTCCTTCTGGAAGCTTCCTCACAAGACAGTTGGAGTCACAGTCTCATTTCCTCTTGAACTCGGGACTAGTGACCCCGAATGTGTTTACATGACCTCCCCGGTGAAACTGAGCTGGGCTCCGGCATCCCTGCCCCTTCCTGACTGGGGTCCGTTGTGGGCATGGCCCAGAGACCACCACCCACGAGGCTCCTCTGCCACCTGCCTCCCACCGGGTACAGGACCCTTTCAGAGGGGCAGTGGTGGGCCTGCGTGGATCCTTCTCTGGCTCTCCGGGGCCCCTCCCGACATGGTGGCCCCTGTGAGCACAGCAACGCCGTTTGCCGGACCCCTGCATCGCGCCAGGCTTTCCCGAGGGTCTCGGGTCCTCACACCCCCTGACAGGGCGGGGCCGTCCTGCCCAAGGCCGCCCGGCTTGCAGACAGACCCGTAGGACCGCAGCCGTGACAAATGACCCTTCTCTTATAAGGTTCCTGGTCATAGGACTTAGGGCCACCTGGGGAACGCAATGACGTCATCCGAGGTCCTCCCCTCGACGCATGTGCAAAAGACCCTTCGTCCAAACGGGCACATCCCAGGTTCCAGATGGACAAATCTCTGGGGACCTCGTTCAGCCCGCTGCAGGCTCCACTGGGCCATGCTGGTCCCACTGCAGCACCCCGACCCCCAGCCGAGGGAACCCCTTCTTTGTGCCTGGAGGGGGTGGTGGGTGCTGCCCCAAGACTGTCCTCCCGCAGCCGAGACAGTGGAGCACACTGTGTGCGTGCACGTGCGTGTGCGTGAGTGTGTGGAGGGCGGGGGCGGCTGGGAGAGAGCAAGCAGGCCCCCACACCCCCGAGGCTGGGCTCCGAGGGCAGAGGGTCCCGGAGGCTTGGGTTTGCGACCTCCGTTCAGTAAGGGGCTCCCCTCTTGGCACTCTAGGGGCTGATGGGTCCACAGCCTAGTTGTCCACGGGCCTGGCGGGCTGGCAAAACCCCGCCCCGCGCCCTCTGACCCCAGCCCTGGCACACTGCTGGTCCGTCCTCATCAAGGAAAGCCAGCATTGCAGCCCGGGCCTCGATTTCCGATTTCCGCAGCGGGCCAGGCCTGGGAGAGAACCCTCGGGTCTGAGCAGACTGGAAAAGGCCGGCGTTCGGTGGGAAGGAGCCGGGGCGTGAGCTAGGCGAAGCCAGGCACTGGGCCCCCCCGTCTGGCTCTCACCAGGACACCCCACTAAGTGTACGGTGAAATTTGGATTTCCTGAAAACAGAAAGAAAAAATAAAAACAAAGGTATCCATAGAGATGCATTTTTAAAAGTGAATCTTATTTTATTTTTCACTCCTCTCCTTTTTTTTTATGCACTTTTCGTTTATTTCTCATTTTTCTACGTCTCTGCTTCTGCCTGCGCATCAACCCTGGGATCGGATCACTTCCACGGCCACGACATCAGCCACGCGGTTTTCAGATGTTAACCCAGGGCCGGCAGACAAAGGGCTCCTGTGGCACGGCTGAGTGACTCCAGTCACCGAAGCCACGTCCACGGCAAGTGACCACGTGTGGAGACGTCCGTGCAGCTTCACTGGTCACAGGTGTGTGGCCAGCGCTGTCTTACACGTCCCCGAGTGTCACCTCCCTCCCAAACGAATTCCCGGCTCCTGCACGATGGCCTGCCCAGGTTCCTCCGGCCGGAACCTCCCGCCGCTTCCTCAGGGGGTCCGAGGGGCTGCCCTCTCGGGAAGCCGGGCGCCCACCTCCCGCCTGGCCGCCCGAGGCGGTGACCGCCTCGGAGCCAGGCTCTCCCGCAGCTCTGTGTGGGGCAGGGAGCCTTTTAACTTCACAAATGCTTAGGCCGCTCCGTTGGTGCCTCCTGGAAGGGGCTCCTGAAGTTCTCAGGGCCCCGCCAAAGCCGGCCAGGCCCCAGCTCTTTGATTCACAGGACAGATGTTTGCCAGCTCACACTTGGAGGGACCGAGGGGCGGGGCGGAATTGAATAAGAATACGGGTGTCAGCTCCCAAAAGGTGGCATATCTCTGCTCTAATTCCTTGACGCCCAGTATGGTTCAGAGGTCGGGGCTGTTAATGGGCAGGGAACAAATTGGGGGCTGCCACCTGCGGTTCTTCCAAGGGAAGGGAGGAGGAGCCCCCTTTACAGTCCAGGGGCCGGCGTCAAAGCCCGTGTGTGCCTGGGTCTGACATTGACCTGCTTGTGGTACCCCCTGGCCTCTGACCTCAGTTTCCTTCGCTGTAAAACAAGGCTGCTCTGAGCAGCAAATGAAATGGTGGGTGCACACACCCTGAACAGGGCCCAGCACACAGTAGGCGCTCGGCACACAGTAGGTGCTGCTCTTTTCTAGGGGTGCCTCCTAGCCACCCAGCCAGGCCATTGGCGGTCTGGCTTTGCCCTCCGTGAGGGGTTCAGCCGTGACACGGGTGCTCCTAGGAAAGGTGGCCCGAAGGACAGCCAGGCCCCAGGAAGCTTTGTGGGTCAGCTTCCTGGTCTCTGAGAGCCGGGGGCCTGGCACGAGGCCAGCACGCGTGGCACAGACTGCACACGGCGGACTTCAGAGACCCTGGGGTGATGGGACGTGGCAGCCCTGTCTAGGAACGGGGGGGTCTCAACCGAGGGGTGGGGTGTGGAGGGGGCAGACTCCGGAATCCCTGTCTCGTCCAACACAGCACCAAGGGACACCTTTATGGGTGCGTTTATTTACTTAGTGCGTTTCCCCTGCACACGATGCCAAGGCGTGGGGCCTTGCCCACCCGCATCCCTGTTTCTCCAGCACTCAGCAGCACGCTCGGCGGGCGCACCGTAGCCGTTCAGTGTCTGTGGCAGAGCCCTGGTCGGGTGACGTGGTGGGAGCATCGCCCCGATATGCCGAGGCCGCACGTACGATCCCCTGGTCGGGGCACAGACGAGAATGAGCAGAACGGCAGGTCGATGTTGCTCTCTCTCTTTAAAAATCAGTCAGCCCTGGCGGGTGTGGCTCCGTGGATTGGGTGCCGGCCTGAGAACCAAAGGGTCGCCGGTTCATTGCCCAGTCGGGGCACATGCCTGGGCTGTGGGCCAGATCCCTGGTGTGGGGCGTGTGAGAGGCAACCACACAGTGATGTTTCTCTCCCTCCCTTCCTCTCTCCCTTTGCCTCTCAAGTAAATAAAGTATTTATTTAAAAAACTTAAAAACCTTTAACAGAATAAAAATCAGTTAAAAATAAAAAAATATTTGTGGCAGGAGCAAAGTCACGGGTAGGCGGGCAATGGAGAAGGAGACAGGGACGCTTTGCGGAGGTCCAGGCCAGCCCAGCGTCCCCAAGGACCTGGCGGCAAACTGCCTGGACTCTGTGCGTCCCCACCCTGGCTCTCCCACGGGGCCGGGGAAAGGAGCCGAGGAAGCAGCAGGTGAGGCGCAGACCGCCAATTCCACTGCCGGCAGGCGCTCCCTCGTGACCGATGGATTCTGAGCGCGGCGTTCGGTAGCCCCCAAACCGAAACAGTGCGGTGTCTCTCTACAAGGGTTTGGGTAAAGGAATCGGAGCCCAGTCACACCGTGGAATATTACACAGCAAAGAAAAAGGATGGCCAAACAGTTCACGAATCCACATGAACGAGTCTCAGGACCTCATCGAAGAGGGAAAGGCAAGACACAGACTGAATGCCGCCCTTTCAGATGCCCTGGCTGGTCAGAGCAAGGGCGTTGTTATGGAAACCTCAGGGCTGTGGTTTTGTGCGGGCAAAGAGGGCGGGTTCTGGGTCGGGCAGGTCTGTCTGCCGGCGGGCAGCTGGGTTTGTGGGTCTCACTGAAGAATCGTGGGCAGACTGCGTGGCATCGTCTCGCTCTTTGCGGCTTGCACGCTGTTTTCTGCAGTGGGAGGGGGTGAACGGGCCGACAGAGACCCCCAGGAGCGGTCTTATCTCCGCAAGGTGAGATCCTGCGTGATTTCCAGTTCATGTTAATAAAATCATAACCATTCCCTGAGCACCCGACAGCTGTCACCTAATGGAGTCCTCACAGCGGTTTTGAGAAGTAGTTTTTATTACCCCTTCTCACACCTGAAGGGCCTGGAGCAGACCAGGCAGAAGGCCCGGAGCCCCTTTGGCCGCTGCGCTGGCTGGGCTGGGGCTCCAGGGGGCAGGACCTGGCCATCCCTGCCTGGCCCAGACCTGGGTGCCAAATGGCGGGGCTGTCGGGCCTTCGGGCCATCCCTGGGGGGCCTGCCCCCTTCCTGGGGGCTATAATCAGGCTGTAAAGCACTTTGGGGCCAATTGGACCAGGGCCGGGAATTGCACCCTCCAGATGAGCTGGTTCGTGACCCCATAAATTGCCCCAGGTGGGAGGCAGCTGGGAGGCCCGGGAACAATGGTGGCCAGTTCGCTGGGGGCTGCGACTCTGCAGAGGTGTGGCCTCCCTCGGGGCCCCCTGGAGGGTCTGGCGCGAAGGTGGGTGGGGCCTGGGCTGCCCCAGGGCAGTGGCTCGTGGGGGCTCCTCCAGGCACTGCAGGGCGCTGAGCAGCACAGACCGTGAACCTCGAGGTGGGGCCCTCCCTGGGGGGCGAGCTGGGCTCCTCAGGCTGTGAGAAGGGGGTGTAGATTCCGAGCACCCACATCAGAGCGGCCGAGGCAGGCACCTGCCCCTACAGGTGCGGTGGGCCGACGGGAGCGCTCTGCGTTAGATCCTGGGGTAACGGAGCGGGCGCCGGCTGGCACCTGCCCTGCCTGCCTGTGGAGCGGACGGCAGCATCCAGCGCTGTCCCCACACCTGCACCTGCTGCGTTCCGGCCCTCCTGCCGGTCCAGGCGGAGAGGGAGCCGCGCCAGCCCACGTCTCTGAGGCCCAGAGCGCGCGCCTGGCCCGCCCGGGCCGGGATGCACGCTGGGGCCCGAGGGGCTCTCGACCCAAAGCCCCACCTCTCACCACGGGCAGCGGCAGAGGCCAAGGTGGCACCGCTGCGCCCATGGGGGGCGGCAGTTCTGGGGGAGCCCTCGCTCCGGGCTCAGCCTGCACAGCTGTGCCAGGCAGACCTGCCGGGACTTGTGCGCGAGGCTGCTCACGCACGTGCGCGCGCATGCAGGTGCATCTCTCTGGGCAGCGCGCCCGTCACTTTCATCAGATCCTCAAAGGGGTCCCAGATCTTGCAAAAAGAGGGTGGCCGGACGACGGCGGCCCGGTGGCTCCCCGAGGGACGCGGCCTGTCCAGGCACGAGTGTGGGCTGGCCTGGGGGGTGGGGAGATGCGGCAGCAATCCCCACCTGGACTCTCCCATCCGGAGAGAGAACGCACTTACGTTCAGAGCAACATGACAATGGGGCTGGGGCCCCCCCATTTTGGAGACGGAGACTGCGGCGTGGAGGGGTTTGCACGCTTATCCCCGTCCACGCAGCCTCACGCCGCGGCAGAGGGCGGCGTGGTGGTGGCCGCTGGTGCAGGCGGAGGTGAAGGCCCCGGCACACATCATCCCCGCGCCCTCACCGCTCCGCCAGCTCACCGGGGCCTCGGGTCTCACCGCCAGGGGCAGGTTTAAGAGCCGAAGGTCAGAGGTTGCCCAGGCACCCATACCAGGCCAGAGGGCTGACCTTTGTGTGACCAACTCAAAGGACCCTGGGACCCCAGGAGGGGCTTCAGACCCCCGGCTGCCATCTGAAATGCTGCTTGGGAGTTGATCCTAATCGCCCCTAATTTAGGGGCCAAATGGCCAATTAAGGGACCATTTGAGAGTCAGAGAAGCAGAAGATGAGCCAAAGAGACAGATGAAGCCCGGCTGAGGTCTCGCCGTCGGAGCTGGTCACGGGGCTCAGCCCTCAGGGCGGGCGGTGCCTCCCCTCCTGGCATCGGGGAGCCGTGCCCCCCACCCGTGGCTGCAGAGGGCCGACTGGGGGCCCCAAGGGCCACCAGAGCCCCTACGGCAGCACCCACTGGGGCTCACTGAGCACAGGTGCGCTGCCACGAGCCCCTCACACCGTCACTGCGCGCTGACCTTGCCCAGGCAGCGCACACCGTCTGGGGGGCCGGGGACACGTGGGGGGCAGAGCAGAGTCCTGCCCTCGATTCAGTTCTGGGTGTGTGTGTGTGTGAGTGTGTATATGTGATGGTGAGTGTGAGTATGTGAGTGTGCAAGTGTGTGTGCCCGTGCCTGGATGTGCGAGTGTGCGAGTGTGAGTGTGTCTGTGTGTGTGAGTAGGTAAGAGCATGTGAGTGAGTGTGTGAGTGTGAAGTGTTTGAGAGTAGGTGTGAGTGTGCAAGTGTGTGTGCCCGTGCCTGGATGTGCGAGTGTGAGTGTGTCTGTGTGTGTGTGAGTAGGTAAGAGCATGTGAGTGGGTGTGTGAGTGTGAAGTGTTTGAGAGTAGGTGTGAGTGTGTAAGTGTGTGCACGCATGCGTGTGTGTGGTGGTGGGTCCAGAAGACAGAAGCAACAAACACACAGACAAGTGAATCCATCCTGCAGCCCCCCTCCCTGCCCCAACTTGGCTGCTTCAAACAGCTGTGTTCTTGCTGGGAATAAGGGCCCAGGAACTGGACACTCCGCCAGTGTTGCTGCCCCCCGAGGTGATGTCCGTGCGAGGGCCACATAACTGTCCTGTGCGTGGGGGCCTGGGGGCCTCGGAGCCCCCGCAGCTCCTCCAGCCAGCCCCTCCCCTCCAGGGCCTCCGGCTCCCCGAGGCGGCCTCTCCCACAGACCAGGCGCTGCTGCGGCTGAGGCAGGCTGGGTCCCTCGGCATGAAGGGCCTCGCTCTCCTAAGCAGGGTGCTGTCCCCTGGAGAGCTTCAAAGTGGGGACAGTGGTGGTCCCCGGTTGCACTGGTCTGCTCGGCTGCCCCCTCACTGTGCCCCTGATCCTGGCGGGAGCCTGGCCTCCTCCCATCTACGCCCAGGGGTGTGGACAGCAGCCCTGGACCCAGACGCCCAGCACCGGCCAAGCGTGGAGGAGAGGGGCACCCCCAAGCCAGGCATCCTGCCCCCCCGTCCTGCACACGTCAGCGGCCCATGGCACTCACCTGCCTGGCCAGGCCTGGCCCCGGGGCTTCACACACAGTAGGTGTGCACTGGGCGCCTCTGCAGTGCGTGAGCCAGTGAGTGAGTGGATGAGCGCGTGGCAGGGGGGAGGTGCGCTTGGTGTGAGAGCAGACACATCCCAGCTCTGCCACTCCGTGGCTGTGTGACTTTGTCTCGGGTGACCACGGGTCTGTGGGGGGTGGCAGATGGACCTGCAGGACATGGGACTTCTGCTGCTAAGACCAGGACGAGCCGGTCACCCTCTTTGTGACAAAGCCCCTGCCACCCAGGGCCGTGCCCGAGAGTGCTGGGAAAGGGACAGCCACAGAAAGGCTCTGTCCCCTCCGTCTGTCTCTGTCCACGGGGAGGACGCCTCGGCCACCACTCACACCTCAGTGCGGCCAGGAGACGCCACCCCAGCTGGGCCCAGGGGCCACCCCACGACTGCCTGTGATCAGCCTAGGTCCCGAGCACGGAGGACCAGCGTTGAACCCCCAGCCTGGCCTGCCCTGAGGGTCTTAGCCCTGGCCTTGTGCTCCAACGAGTTTTGGCTGAAAGTAATTTGCTTTTCAGGCTAATTCAATTATCTCCTGGGGGGCTTCCCACCTCCTGCCCCCCCGGGCCACTCACCATTACCATCAATTACCATGAAGCCCCTCTGCAAAGGGCAGACCCTCCCCGGGCGGCTGTGCGGGCAGGCAGCTGTCAGGTGAGGTGCCGGCTCACCAGGACCCAGGGCCTCCGGGGTCCGCAGACCCAGACACAGCCTCCTGAGTCTTCTCAGAGACCCCCGAGGCAGGGGTAAAGTGTGCCCACTTCACAGATAAGGAAACTGAGGCTTGGAGAAGTGGGAGGACCTGCCCGGGCCCCCTGAGGGGAGATGGGAGGTCACGGGATTGAGAGCGGGGTCTGGGGACCTCAGGCTCCACTGTGAGGCGGTGGCGGTGAGTCCTCAGGGGTGTGCCCGGCGGTTCCAGCCTCGGAGCATTCGAGGAGCTGTGAGTTGGTGGCTCCTTGGCTGGGTCTGACAGTCCCGGCCCCTCACCATCTTCTTAGCTCCAGAGGGAATCGGGGAGCAGAGTGTGGGAAGGGTCCCAGAAGTGGGGGCGGGGGGTGGAGGGAACCTCCTTGGATCAGACGCTTTGGGAGAGGCGGCCACGGCCATGGCCACGGCGGGCTTCTGAGCGACTGGAGGCAGCTGGCGTCCAGGCCCGCCCCGCGGTCCCCGCCCCTGTGCGGCTCACAGGCGGCCGTGGCGTGCCTGCACTCTCTCTCGGCTCTCCCGGGGGACCAGCGGACCCTCCGGGACCTTCCCCGGGGGAGCGAGCGGAGCCCTGGCCGCCGTGCCTGTTCAACTCTGAACAAACACCGAAATCCGTCAGGAAAAGGAGGAGCAGGGAGAGCTGGGCCCCCTTCTCCCACGCGCCCCCGTCCACCCCGCACTGCGGCCAGAGGAGAAGAATAAGGACTTTCATAGAGGCACTGGCGGCGGGGACGCAGGCAGGAATGCACAGGACGCTGACCTTTCGCAGGAGACATTCTCCCTTCTCGCCGCCCAAGGCCCGCCGGCCTGCCCTGGGGCCTGTCCAGGGCTTTCCCTGGACCCGCTTCCTCTTCCTCCAGTTGGAGCGTCTGGAGCAAAGGCCACTGTCTGGGGACCCCTGGGCTGGGGCGCATCCCGGGGACCCTCTCAGCTCTCCCTCCTTGAAGAAGAAACACACCAGCGTCTGGGGGCAGCTCACGGGGCTCGGGGCAGAGGCCACGGAACGTGGGGCGGGAGGGACCAAGCATCCGCAGTGGCAGTGGCCAGGGTGGGACGAAATCTCAGTTTCTTTGGATTCCTGACCAAACTTTTGGGGTATTCACGGATGGCCGGGGCTGTGGTGGTCTCTCACCACCTGACAAACCACCCCAAAGCCCAGGGCTCAGCACACCCGCTGTTGACGCGCTGGCCATGCTGCGGTCTGGGCAGGGCTTGGCGGGGAAGGTTCGTTTCCACTCCTCACGGTGGGCCGGGCCTCCCCCACGGGTGCCTCCCCCACGGGTGCTATCAAGGGGAAGCCTGGCTGGGGCCAGAACGTCCCAGATGGCTCCCTCCGCCGGACGGCTGCACAGCCTGGTCAGCCTGGCATCTCCCCTGCTCGCTGCTGGGCTTTTCGGCAGGGTAGCCGCGCCCCCAGGCATGGGGGCTCAGGGCTCAGGAGGGCAGTGGGAGTCGGGCCGCCCCAAGGCCTGGTGCTGGCCCAGGGCCACTGCCGCCACATTCTGCGGGTCAAAGCAAGTCCCAGACTCAAGGGAAGAGGAAGCAGACACCCCTCGTGACGGGAGGGCCAGCGACGACTGTGTGGTTTGGGGCTTGTGACCGAGAGTCTTCTGTTCACCTGGCTGCGGGTTTGCCCATGGTGGGTCCGCCCCGGCTCCAACAGAGGAAGCTACCCCGAGGAGGCTGCTGGGAGCCGAAGGCCCCCAGTGTGGACAGATGGAATTTTGACTTCATCCTGGAAAGACGTTGGTCCCTGAGGGGCGGAGGCTGGGGAGAGGTGTGGTCAGTCTTCAGAAGACACACTAGCCCAGCAGCCAAGGTGGAGAGGGAATTAGTTAGAGCCCTTTCCATTACAAGTGAAGGAAAACTTAACCCAGAATGTTTAGGGAAGAAGTTGTGGGACCCGGGACGGCCTGGCCAGGGAGCTCAGCTGGTTAAAGCTTCCTCCCAATATGCCAAGGTTGTGGGTTTGGTCCCTGGTCAGGGCACACACAAGAGTCAACCAATGATGCATAAATAAGCAGGTGGGCTGGCGAGTCAGTCTCTCTCTCCTTCTCTCCCCCTTCCTCACTCTCTCTAAGATCAATAAATTTTAAAAATTAAAAAAATATATATATATGGGAGAGTTATTTATTGATTTATGCAACCAAGAAGCAGTCAGAGAGTGTGCTTCAGGTCCAGCCTGTTCTAGGAGTTCAAAGGGTATCACTAAGACCTGGTGTCTCTCTCTCCATCTCTTGGTTCTGCCCCCAGATAGTTACCCCTAGGGGTGGCAAGATGGCACAGCCCCCAGCCCCAGTGGATAGGGGTTTCCCAAGTCCCAGGATTCCCCCTGATTGGACGAGCTTGGGTCACGTGTCACCTCTAAACCAATCACTGTGGCCAGAGGGATGGAATACTGTGGTTGGCCAGGCCTGGATCACACGGAACTGGTCACGATCAGATTCTGGTTGCATTTGTATCAATCACATGTGCCCACTGGTGCCCGCACACGCCTTCACTGCAGGCGTGTTTGTGTATCACACACCCACGTGGGCACTCCAGTGGCCGCTGCAGGGCTCCTGGTGAGTGTCCAAGGCCCGTGAGCCTGCCCGTGGCCCCCGGGATGTCTCAGGTCTCTGGGGTCCTGAGCCTGGTGCCGCTCTAATCGTTGGGCTGAGCTCCCAGGTGAAGGGGCAAGGCCTCCGTGGTCCCTGCCGACGAGGGTGCAGGCCCGCGGTCCTGCAGGGAAGAGCTCGGCAACCCCAGCAGCGGGGGAGGCCAGCGCTGGCCCCGAGTGCCCACGGGAGGCAGACACAGGGAGACAGGGGAGGGTTTCCACGAACAGAGCCACAGTCCAGCTCCCGGGCATGTGGCCAGATGAGCCTCCCCACTCCCAGGAGGCTGGCCTCGAAGGCGAGTCCGGAGAGTGGAAGCCACCTGTTAGCGAGGGCGTCTGCCTGCCAGTGTCCCCAAGAACATCTTGGTCTTCTGGGACACCGTGGTAGGCAGCCTCCGAGAGGGTCCCCAATGACCCCACCTCCTGAGCCTCTCACACTGAAGCACGTTGACCTGAGTGACCGGTAGGAGGCGGCAGGAGTGAGGACAGTGCAGAACCTTCAAGGTGTCACTGCTCCCGCCTGGTTCTCTCTCGGACCACTCCCTCTGATGGGGGTCGTGCCCTGTCGTGAGGACACCCAAGCGGCCCCACGGAAAGGTCCACGTGCCGACAGCCACGTGCGCCAGCCCCGCCCCCCAGGGGCAGCCCCCTGCCACAGTCAAGCCTTCCCATGGGACCGCAGCCCCAGCCGGTGACGTGGCTCTGCCTCACGGGGACCTGGAGCCAGAACTGGCTAAGCTTCCCCCCTGACCCTGGTGCAGAGTCCCCATCTGGGGACAGCTTGCTCTGCAGTGAGAAGTCACTAATGCAGACACTTTCCATTTACAGCGTGCTTACTGCGTGCAGAATGCTCTACTTCCTGGTGGGGCGTCGCCCCCGCAGAAACCCTGGGGGCGGCGGAATGGTCCCCGTTTCACGGGTGAGGAGCCGAGGTTCTGAGGGGAGCAGGGACGTGTCCAAGCCCCACGGCCGGGCAGCGGCGCGACCCTTCAAACCCGGCCGTCGGCTCCGGAACCTCTGTCCCTTCCGCCCCGCGGCCCCTCCCCCCTCCCAGGGCAGGCTGGGCTGCTGCCCCCGGCAGAGGTCACTTCGACGTCGGGCCCGCGTTTCTGTTGAGGCACTTGGGTTGTGCGGAGAATTCTTTAGAGCGAAACACACGCGGCCACAATGCCGTGCATTTGCTGTCCCCCGGGCCGCCTCGTCAGACCGCCACACTCGCGGGGCCTCGAAAAGACAGCAGTGCGTTCTGTCCCCTTCCGGAGGGCAGAGTGTGACATCAAGGTGTCCCAGGGCCACGCTCCCTCCAGGGGCTCTGCGGGGGGTCCCTCCTGCCTCCTCCAGCTCCTCGGGGCTCCGGGGGTCCTGGGTGGAGGCCGCGTCCCCCCAGCCTCTGCCTCTGGCTTCCCACGGACTTCTGTCTCCGACAGGGACACCTGTCATCGGGTGCCGGGCCCACCCCAGTCTAGGATGGTCTCACCCTGATCCTTACCTCAATGACATATGCAAAGACCTTTATTCCAAGTAAGGTCACGTTCCGAAGCTCCAGGCAGACATGCATTTGGGGGGTGCTATGCGATCAAGTGCACGTTTGTCCGCTGTTTGGGTTTTGATCAGAGGCCGGCACTTCCCAGCCAATCCGCCAGGCAGGGTCTAGCATTCGCTGAAACCCGCAGTGTGAGACACCTGACTCGGGGACCTGCCCCGGGCGCCCCACCGGCAGGGGGAAGGGCCGGGCTTCTTGCCCTAGGGGCAGGACCCCGCGCCCGCGCAGGTGACTGGGGAGAGCCTCTGCACCCCCACGCTGCGGCCCCATGGGGTCCTGGCCTTCCCCGGAGCGGGGGGCTGTGAGCCCCCGCTGCAGGTGGCTGCGGGCGGGCCGCTCCAGGTGGGCTCCCCGGCCAGGAAAACCTGGTAATGATCGGGGAGCTCTCCTTGCCGGGCTCCCTAATGGTCCATGAAAGGCACGTGGGACCTAGTGATTACAGGGAAAGTCCACCTGGCTCCCCTTTGAAACACACAAAGGCTGCGCAGGTAATGGGCTGGAGCCCGAGCGTTTGAAGTGGCGGCCCTCCCGGGAACATCTGGCGGGCTGCGCGCCCGCACCACAAACACGCCGGGCACAGCTGGCCCTCAGAGGCCGCCCGGGCCAGACCTCGGGGCCGGGTTCTGCTTTTTTCTTTGGTTTTGACGTGCCCCAAACTCTGGGGTGCTCCCTTGGGCCTCGCTTTGGTGGGTGGGAGGGGAGGAGGGAGGGTCTTTCTTTTTGTTTTTCTCTGAGTGGAACTTCAGAGAACATTAACACCAAAGCGCCAGTGTGGCCTCGGTGATTTGGGATTAGCGCTGAGCCCAGCGATTACTGTGGGTTCTCACAACAGCCAAAAAAAAAATTCGCGCGGTGGAGCTCAGAGAGCCTTCCGATCAGATCCCTGCTTCAGGAGTCTGGGCAGGCTTGGGGGAGCAGCCACCCCCATTTTTCTAATCCCTTACGCGTTCAACACATGCTTATCAGGCACCCACTGTGTGCTGGGCCCTAGGAAGAGCAAGTGCTAAGGCCCTGGGGCAGAAAGGGGTGGGAGCGTCGGAGAACCAGCCGGGAAGGGCAGTGTGGCTGGAGGGCGGTGAGGGAGGGGCAGCAGGCGGGACAGGGGTTGGAGAACACGCAGGGGCCCGTCCCACAGGCACGTGGACCCTGTTCTAGGTTGGCACCCAAGGAGGTCCACGCGTGTGGCCCAGGCTTTTGCGTGGACACACGTCTGCGGTCCTTTGGGGCGTACACCCAGGAGCGGAATTGCTGTGGCTTGGTGGCTCTGTTTAACTTACTGAGGAACCGCTAGGCGGCTTTGCACCTCCTCCGATGAGGGTGACGAGGTGTGGCCACCTTGTCATTCCTTCCGGCTGAGGGCCTGGAGGCTGAGTTGGGGGCCGGGGTCTGCTTGTCCTCGCACATTGCTTTTCAGGACGGCTGTTCCAGTTCACACGCGGTCCCCGCTGGGCCCCCACTGGGTGACAGGTCCCTCCAGGAGACGTGGATGGCCCTGAGTGACAGCAACAGCTCCTGCTACCGTTGGGGACCTCGCTTCAGCCTTGGGGGTCTGGGCTGGCACATGTGGAGGCCGCCAGAGAGTCGGCGCTGCTTTGGGGCACAGGCCCGGGTGCCCAGAGCGGGGAGGCTGGCCTGGTCTGGGCCCCCGGGTGGGGCGGGGACAGCCCTCTGCACACGGAGTCTTCCTGCGCAGCCCTGGGCAGGCCCGGAACTGCGGTCCCCTCCAGATCTCCAGTGGGTGGGGGGCCGGGAAGGGGCCCCTCCCCACTCAGTGCTGTTTGGGGCAGAGGCTGGGAGCCAGGTGCTGCCGCGGTGATGGGTGGGGGTGAGAACTCGGAGTGCAGCAGCTGGGAGCCCGGGCCAGCAGTGAGGGCAGAGAGGTAAAGAGCAGCGTTTGGATGTTCTGGCCGAGGGAATGGGCTGCTTCTGGGTGGAAAGACGCTTAGAGACCACTGGTATTTGCCCTGTGGTGGGGGCCCCAGAGGGCCAGGAGTCAGGGGAACCAGCCCCCTTTCTGCAGGTGGGGGCTCCAGGGACTCGACTTCTGAAGAGCCCAACGGGGAGGGAATGCACGCACTTGCCTTCGCGGGCGGGGGTTCCTGAGGGCCCAGAAAGCAGGCCCTGGAGGCCACAGGCCACCATCCTCGAGGGGGTGAGGAAGGCTCTCCCGACTGCCCGGGGGTGGACCCTGAAGGATGGGCAGGAATGAGGAGGGAGGAGAGCAGGGTGACATCTGGGCCAGAGAAGAGCAGGCTGGGGCATGGAGGTGTCCCTGTCCCAGGACAGAAGTGCCAGGCCAGCGGGGACCGTGGGCCGGAGCCTTGAATGCCAGTCCAAGGCAGGTGTCCAGTAACATCTGCTTGGAGCCGCAGCCCCCGCTTCGCCGTGAAAGGCTGCAGGCACGCGGTGTTGTCCAGTGAGGGGACCAGAGAAGGGTGGCCTCAGGGGCCTGCAGCTGAGACACCATGCCTGGTCAGTGCTCGGGCCAGCTGACCTTGGCCATCTCCCTTCCTCTCCTCGCCGGGGTCAAGAGCGTCCCTGGAGACGGCACTTTGTACGTCAGCGGGTGCTTTCATCTGCTCCGAGGCCTTTGCGAGCCCGGCTTAATTAAGGCCCCCAGAACCGGCCCCCTAAGCGCCGTTTTGCAGCTGGACGGCGGACAGAACAGAGGGATTACATGATCTGTCTGAGACTGCACAGCAGCGAGGGGCAGGCCACTCTCCAGCCTCGGCCCGCCACGCCCTCTCTCCTCGTGGGGCCTCGCTCTGCTGGGCCCCGCGCACCCAGCTGGCGGCTGCAAGTCCCGGCTGTTCCCGCTTGCCAGCAGCCAGCCCACAGCAGCTGAGCCCGGGGCCCTTCCGGGACGCTGAGGCCGAAGGCGAGGGTGGATCTCGGGACCTGGAATCTGCTCCCACAGGGCCTGTGGGGCCCCACAGGGCTTCGCTGGCTCGGGGTGCGCCTGGCCGGGGTGAGGGGGCCGGGCAGAGATGCCTGGCTGCAGGGGGGGAGGGATTGCCCCCTCCCCCCGCTGGGAAATTCCTTACATTCTTTCTTCGGGTCTGTGAGCTCATGAGCGAGTGTGGTGGGTGCGTCTTGTAAACCGGAAAATAAACCTTTCATTGAAAAGGAGAAAAACAGATGCATTTCCAATCTGAAGCGCAGTGGTCATCAAAGTCAAGGACGGGGAGGCGGCCTGGCAGTCCCCGCCAGCTGGGCCAGCTCCCCGCTCAGCTCGCCCTGGGTCCAGGCGCTGACCTGCTGCCTGGCGATGTCAGGAGCCCCGGCCGGCCTCTGCGTCCTGTCCCCGGGTGGCCTGTTCTCGGCCCAACAGCCGAGCGGCACAACAGCCAGGGCACAAGTCACATCGGCTCCGGCAAGGTCCCCACTGGCCCAGTGGCTCCTAGCTCACGCCAAGGAAGAGCCCACGTCCTGCCACGGCCCCGAGGCCTCAGCCCCCTGCTCTGGGTCCGGTGCCCGCACCGCTTGCCCCCTCCCCTGCTCCTGCAGCCACGGGCTTCCCTGCTCTTCCAGCCCGGCCTCCTGGCCTTTGCCCCGGCTGTGCCCCTGCCTGGTGCACCCTCCGCCGGCTCCGCTTGCCGGCTTCTGCCTGCACGTCACTGCTCACGGGCCACTTTCTTCCAGGCAAGGCCTGTCCCCGCCCGCCCTGCCCACACACCAGCAAGCCCACGGCCCTCCTGCCTCCCTCCTCGTCTGACTTCTCGTCACCTCCCAGGGCACCTTGTCACTCTGTGCGTTTGTTTATGGCCCGTCCCTGGACTGCAGCGGTACCCAGCGTGTCCTGGGCAGCAGGGCCTGTCCGCACAGTCTGGACCGCCCCACGGCCCCTCCAGGCCGAGAACACGGAGCCCTGCTCTTCCTCATGAAGGCAGCCCATCTGGTCTCAAGAGTGAGCGCCCCGTCACTGGGAGTATCCAAGGAGTCAGGGGGAAGGATTCTGTGCTGTGCACGGGGTCCCAAAAGTCTATGCCGTTTCAGGGCCAGAAACAAACAGGAGAAGCAAACAAACCTCATTTTGCAGAGGAGGAAACTGAGGCCGGGGAGGCGGGCTGACCGGCCGGCATCGGGGCTCCCTGCTCCCCCTGCACAAGCCCGAGGCCTGGTGTGGGGGTGGACAGAGGTGTAGTGCGACAGGGACGGGTATGGGGAGGGCTCCCCAGGTGAGGGGTGGCGGCCCAAGGCCCGCCTGGCCTCGACTCCTGGCCCCTGAGTGGCCTTCAGGCCCCTCTCCCCTCACTCCTGCCGACCCCGACCCCCGACCCTCCTCGCTGGCCAAAGCCCCAGCTGCTGAGGACCCCAGAAGCCCAGCATTTGCACATGAATAGGTGGAGATTTCCTGAAACCGTTTTGCCCACAAAAATGCACATTTCTCACCAAAAGGCTCCAAGTCCGGCAACACAAGAGGCCAGCCAGCAGCCGCACTGATCCTGTCCCCAGGTGTGGAGGGGGCTGGGCCCTCCCCGGGGTCTACCTGGCCCTGTCACACCTGGCAGGAGCGAGCCTGCAGGGAGCCAGGATACCGAGGGCCCCCAACGTCCCCACGTCTCAGGCAGGCGGGAGGGAAGCGGAAGTGGGGGGCCCCTCCCGGACCCTTCCCTGGGAGCAGCTCTTCAGGGCTGGGTGGGGGGCGAACCGCTGACTCTGTTGCCACTCACTTCTTCACTCAGCAAACCCTGTCCTTCTCTGCTCGGAGTCATCCGAAGGGAATGAAAACTCTAGTTCGAAAAGATACGCGCACCCCTGTGGTCGCTGGTGCATCACCCACCACGGCCAAGGTCGGGAGCGACCCGCCGTCCGTGCAGAGACAAGTGTCTGAAGAAGAGGCACCCACACTCAACGGGCTACGACTGGGACACACAAAAGAATAGAATCTTGCCGTTTGCAACAACACGGAGGGTCCTAGAGGGCACCACACTCAGCGAACTGAGTTAGAGAAAGACAAAGGCTGTATTGCTTTCCTTGTACCCGGAATCTAAAAAACGGTGCCAACGCAGAAGCGAAACAAAACGGACTCCGCGATACAGGCGGGTAGTTGCCGGAGCCTGGGGCGCCGGAGGGGCGGGCCGAAAGGCGAAGGGGAGTCCGAGGCGCAGACGCAGGGTCTCGGGAGTCCGGGGGCGTGATGCACGGCCAGGAGACACGGCGGACCTCGCGGGACCCGTGCGGCGGTGGGCGGTGCAGGCTTCTCGTGCTGGTCGCCCCGTGAAGTGTATAAACATCACATCGCCACGAGAACGTTGTGCCCCTGAAGCTCATATAATTGTGTCTGTCAACTATAGTTTGAAAAGAGCTTCACATTCCAGAATAACGTTTTTTTAAAGGAGCAAAGCTTGTTCTGCCCCTGCCACATGCTGGGGACGCGGGGGTGAAGAACTGTGTGGACACACACCCGCTCTCATGGGGCTCAGAGTGGAGGGGGGACACAGAGGAGATGCGAACTTGATGTTTTGGGCTGCTGCTGGGGGCTGTGGGGGGCACCAGGGCCGGGCTGTGGCCAAGCGTGCGCTGGGGTCCGGGATATAGAGGAGCCGGCCTGTGAGGGTGTCGGGCAGGAACTCTCCAGGCTGCGGGAGGGACGTGCAAAGGCCCTGGGGCCTGCTGGTCTGACGTGTTACGGAACAGAATGGGAGGCAACAGGGTGGGGGGCGAGTCTGGGGAGGGGCAGGGACCTGTGGGCTGGGGGACACTGGCTGGCAACCTCTCCCTCCCTCCCGGCATGTCTCCACCCTTGGCTGTGTCTGGGCTGCGCCGGCGGACGGGGTCAGCCTGGTCGGCCTTCTCCTTCTTCCATCCCGAGCCCAGGAGGGGGGCTCTCAGCCCAGACAGACTGGCCGAGGTGGGGAGGGGCTCGTTCCTCCTCACCTGTCCTGGGTTCCATGGTGCTCCCCCCAAGATCTGTCCCCGTCCCGAGCCCTGGTGCCTGGGAACGTGACCTTCCTTGGAAAGAAGGCCTTTGCAGATGGAACGGAGGTGAGGGTGTTGGGAGGAGGTCAGCTTGGACTCGGAATGCACCCTAACCCTAACTACGGGTGTCCCGGTGACGAAAGACGAGGGGATGCAGAAACAGAGACGGGAGAGAGGAGGCCGGGCGATGACAGGGGCGAGGCGGGAGTGGAGGGGCCACACAGCCCAGGACCACTGGGGGGCAAGCACGGTCCCGCCTGCACAGCCGTGGGTCTCAGACTTCCGGCCTCAGAACCGGGGAGCAGAAATGTCGAGTGTTTTATCCGGACGGTGAGCTCTGCTACAGCAGCCCCAGGACACTGAGACAGGGGCCGCGGAGACGAGGCCCGACCCCTGGAAACCGCCCGGTCTTCCCTGGACAGCCTCTTGGGCCCCTCCCTGGGGTAAGGGGCCTAAGGAGCGTCTAGGGCTGAAGAGATTTGGGGGTCCCATGTGCCCCCAAGGTAGGGGCAGTAAACTCGGACAGGTGACTTGCCCTTAGCCTGGCTTTCTCTCGCCCATGATGGGAGGTGCCCACGGCACTCGCCCCCCAGGGCCGCAGGGCCTGTCTGGGAGACCCCACAGTGAGGGTCTCGGCCTGGCTCCTGAGCCTGGGGGTGGCGGCCGGGCTGGGCTCCGGGCTCCCGCCACCCTGGGCAGCACGCTGGGGAAGGTGACCTGGGCTGTTTGAGCCATTAACATACTGTGGTGACAAACGCAGGCCTAATCACATTAGCGCTGAAGCACAGATCCGCCCGGCCCTGGAGCCGCTTTCAAAGAGCCGGGGCTTGGCGGTTCTGGGGTTTTCTCGGGGGCACTGTTTGCCCCTCCTGGGCTGGTGTCAAGTGGCTGGGAAGAGGCCAGGAACCTCCCTGGGAAGTGTGAGCATGTTTGGGGACACCACCAACAGGGAGAGAGACGGGTGGCCCATGGCCCGGCCCGGGAGCCTGCTGTCCCTGCACCTCCACCTGGGCTTCTGCCCTTCGCGTGGACCCTGCGCGCCTCCCTCTCCACCTGGGACCCCCAGGTGTGTCTGTGACGGTGACCGAGACGGCCTCACTCCCATGGGTGGGGGTCTGGCCCTCGGCACGCTGTCAGGAGAGCCTCAGGCCTTGCCGCACCCCGCGTCTCGTTCTCCGGCGGGCTAGCCGGGGCTCCATCTGGTGACAGCCGCCAGGTTCCCACGGGCAGTCAGGAAGAGCCCGCTCCGCCGACGCCCACGCCTCGGCTTGCAGCACCTGGGCTGGCCGTCCGTGGGCCGCTGCCAGTCGCGCGGCCGAGCTTCCGGCGTGGCGGGGTCACACTCCAGAGGAGCGGGACAGATCAGCAGCCACGGGCACCTTAAAAAAAGTCGAAGCGGTGGACATGTAAAAATTCATCCTCCTGTTGGTTACTTACTGTTCTATTATATTAAGCCTGGGGGGGACACAGTCCAGGCCACCCCCAGGCTCTCCGTGGGAGGGTGGCCCACGTGCAGGACCCTTCCTTAGGGGTACCAGGGTTTCTTGGACTCCCATCCTCTCTGCTGTAGCTGGTTTCGGCTCTTGCCGTGTTGAAATGTCCCGCCTGGCGAGTCCTGGTGACCGGCACTGGCGCCGAGCCCTCCTGGTGTCCAGTCGGAAGGAGGACAGAGAAGAAAGGGGCTCCCTGTGGCACCGGGGAGGTTGGTGTGGCCGATGCCGCACCTGGGACTCACCTGTAGCCGCTTCCTAAACCAGCAGGTGTGTGGGCCCCCCCTCCGGGGGAAACACTGAAGCCGAGCCCCCAAAAGTGAGCTGACTTGAAGAAAAACGCGCCCACCAGGACCGCTGGCACCAAAGCTTCCCGCATCTGTCCTACGGGTCCTTGGCACGCCCGCACGGCGGCGCCTTCTGTGCCAAAGACCTGTCCTCCGCCGCACATGGCTCGATCCAGCCACGGCCCCCAGACGTTCGGACGCCATGTGGTCACTCGGTGAGCCGTCCAGCGAGCACTGGGCCGGGGGGCGTGTGCGCCGCCCCCTGCCCTGCCCCTGGCTTTTCGTGCGGCCCCTCGAGGCCTGCAGTGGCCGGCTCTGCTCCGGCCGCTTCCACAGTCCCCGCGAGAGAAGCCAGCCCCTCCCTGCAGCCCCAGCAGGCTCCGAAATGTGGGTATTCTTTGGCTTTTGTGCGTATGGGATGGGGTAAAAATAGGTTTATAGCTGAAGTACACGAAACACAGTTTATTCTTGTGTTATTGTTTATTAAAGACGGCATTGTTTTCCACAGGAGCAACTGTAAGTCTCCTCCTGCCCCACCCTGTGAATTCCGCCTGCCCTCTCGGCTGTGAGCCCCGGGGTCAGCCCCCCCGCCACCGGGGCTCCGGGGGCCTGGCTCCGCCCGCAGGCGGCCCTGATTCCACACAAGCTGCTCTGCCCGTGTGTCTGTCCCCACCAATGTCAAGGGCTGGCAGTCTTCCAATGACAGTGCGGGAGCAACCTGAGCGTCCGCCGGTGGACCAACGGGTCACCGAGCTGCGGCCCACGCGCACAGCGCCGCGTCATCCGCCTTTCACAGGAGGAAACCCCAGCGCAGGCCGCAGCTCGGGTGACCCTGCGGGCGCCGTACTGAGAGAAGGGGGCCAGACACAGGCAAACCCGGTGTGCACGACCCACTCAGAGGGAGTCTGGGGCAGAGTCCAGTTCATAGACAGCAAGTAGAATGGAGGTCCCCGGGGGCTGGCGGTGGGGGGGGGAGCTTGGCGTCTCATGGGGACGGAGCTTCAGCTGGGGACGACAGGAGGTTCTGGAGACGAAGGTGGCGGTGGCTTCACAGCAGTGCGAGTGTGCCTCACGCCCCAGGCTGCGTGCGCCCTCGAAGCTGATGAAGGCAGTAAATTTACGTTATGTGCATTTTACCAACGTTGAAAGGGTTGGGGGGGCACGGGGCAAGTAGCTGAGAGGGGAAGCTGGTTCTTGGGCCCTAAGTCCAGGGACCGCTGTGGCTAGAAGAAGAGGGAAATTTGGACAGAGGCTCGGAGGAGAAGCCACGTGGCGACGGAGGAGGCAGAGACTGGTGGCCACCAGGGGCCTCGGCAGCTGGAGGAGACAGGAAGGAACCTCCCTTGGAGCCCCTGGAAGGAGCGTGACCCCCGGCACACTGACTGCAGGCCACCCTCCGGATGGCGGGACAATTGGCTGTTTTAAGCCCTGGGGCACCGGCACTCCTGGGCGAAGGGCTTGGGGTGAGGGAAGGCCAGTCCAGGCCGGGAGGCGGCCTGTGCAGAGGCCCTGTGGCTGCGCTGATGGTGCCCTTGGCCCCCGAGAGGTCCGAGTGGCAGGCGCAGGGTCTGGCCCCGGGCACGGTGTGGCGGGCGCGTGGGGAGGGCCTCGGTGAGGGCGAGTGGGGCCCTCGTGGGTTAGAGATGCCGTGAATTCAGTGCTGTGTCCGCTCCCCTGGGACCTGGGCTGGTCTGGCGGTTGGCGTGATGGACGGCAGGAGCCGTGTGCTGGGACATTCCAGGCCAGGCCCGGAGTCCTTTGACACCACAGAAGGCAGAAGACTCACCCCCCCCGGGTCCTGTCCAGATTCCTGACCCGCAGAACTGTGAGGTTTAATAAAACAGTTGTCTGAACCTCCCGTTTCAGGGTGGGCGGTTACAGGGCGGTAGGTAAGTAATGAGAAGGCCCCTTTGGCCGCGCGAGGACGCTGGGCTTGGCCGGCATAGCCCCGGGAGGCTGCGAGGGGACTCCCAGCCAGGAGAGGCAGGGCCATGCTGTCACGTGGCCAAGAAAGGGGGCCCAAGGCCCTGCTATCCTGTGGCTCTCCCTGCCCCGGCTCAGCCCCAGCCCGCTGTGGACAGCCCTCCCGACCCCTACTTTATTAAAAAAAAATAATTTTGGATTCCGATTCTGAATCGAGAGCGACTACAAATTATTAGCATTGGAGGAAGACTGAACTGAGAGCCCCCGACCCACCCCGTATCAGACCCGGCCGAGCGAGGCAGAGCGGCCTTGCAGGAGGGAGGGTGTCCGAGTCTCCCTGGATGGGCAGGGTCCTGGGACCCGCCCTCGGAGACGCCTGCCACGCCCAGTGCGGGCCTGAGCTCCGCCCGCCGGGCTCCCAGCCTCCAACACGCGATCCACAGCAGCAGGAAGATGAAAAGGACTGGGATGTTCGGACTGTAATTAAGTCTCCTAGGAGAAGAACAGCAACAGCAGGCTCCGGCTCGTACTTGCCGCAGCGCACACTTCACAGGCAGCTTGCCCTCCGTCCACGCACCGGGCCTGGCGGGCAGGGGCCTGGGGAGCGGGAGGCGCAGAGAAGTGGCCTGGTTGGTCTGAGGTCACACAGCTAGCAGGCGGCGGGCCTGGGCCGGAGTGCTCCCTCGCTGGGCGGGCGGGTGTGAGCAAATCGGGGCAGAGCGGTGGGTGCCCTAGGCATTGCAGCTAGCACGTCTCCCCTAACCGACACAGCCCGAACCCCCAGGATTGTCCCTCCTCTGCTTTAGTCCCCAGGGCTTTGAGATGGGCCCCGTGATCAGGCCTCTCTGACCTCACTTCCTCCTGGCCCCCTCCTAAGACTCCAGCCACACGGGTCTCCCGGAGGCTCCTCCCACCTGCCAGGCCTGCTCTCAGCTCAGCGACCTTTGCACTGGCTGTTCCCTATGCTGAGAATGCTGTTCCCTGCATGGCTTCCTTCCTCAGCACCTTCAAGTCTTTGCTCAAAAGTCCACTTCCAGTGAAGCCAGGGTGGTGGGCGCCAAGTGCCTCCCTTTCCTGCTTCCATTCCTCCTGCGGCACCGTCCACCTGGCCGACCGGGGATGTGCCCTGCTCCCCCCTTGCTCCCCCCTTACAATGGAGGCCTGGGGTGGGCAGGGGTCTTCATTTTCCACACTTGGGGATGCCGAGCTCTCAGGACCATGCCCGGCACATGGCAGGCGCACAGCAGATAGGAGCCAAGTGAACAAGTGTCCTCTCAGCCTCCCTGGACACATCGCCAGTCCGCATCGGAAGGCTTTCACCGCAGAAGCTGGGGGAGGCCTTTGGTGTTTGGCCAAGACCGACCTGGACAGGGAGGGACGGCAGGGCACCGTCCTGGAGGACAGAAGAGAAGGCCGAGGCTGGATGTCAATCAGGGCCCCCCTCCCCGTCCCCTCCCGGCACACACCCCAGTGAACATGAATAGCGCCCCGCGCCCGTTTCCCTTCGGCTGCAGGAACAAAGCTCGGGATGCTGGGGGGAAGTGGGGGGCGGGTGGTGACGCAGGAGCTCCTCGGGCTCAGTTTCCGAGGCCAGAGGCGGGAGATCGGGGTGCCTCTCCCCAGTGCTGGGGGTTTGGGGCGCTCTCTGGGGCTCCTGGGCACCACCGCCACCCTCCTTCCACTGGGCTCTCCCTCGCTCTCTTTCGTTCTAGGACCTTGTATGAGCACACCAGCGACACAGGGTCAGAGCCCATCCCGTGACCTCCTCGTCCCTCGGTCACCTCTGTAAAGACGCTATTTGCTAGGTGCGAGGGCTTAGAACCCCAACATCTTCTGGGGGACCCACGACTGAACCCATAGCACGACCCCTGGGCTCGTCACCCACACACCGTGGGTGTCACAGAGAAGGAGAGGAGGTGAGTCTTGGAGGAAAAAACAGGTGCAATGGCGGGCCCTGCAGCCCCGACTGCCTTTTCCGGGTGTTTTCCTCAAGCGATGGGCTGGAGGGTGCGGGGGAGGGGAGACCGGATTCCAGGCGCATTGGGCTGGTGTTCCTTCCCACCGCAATCTACGCTCACAAGCACCTCCGGTGTCTGCCCTGGTCCAGCTGCTTCTCGCCAGACCCTCTCGACCCTTCCTGGATTTTCTCTCCCTCGGGTCTCACTCTGCTTCTCTCTGGTGAAAGGCCAGTGGGTGTTCATAACGTTGACCCCCAGACTCACGGACGGGCAAGGCCTGGGAGCCTGAGAAACAGGCCCAGGTCAGCCTCCCGATGGCCAGGTCCAGGGCCTCCCCTCCCCACCCCCAGGAAAGGGCCAAGGCCCGGGCCAGCTTTGGTGAGTTCCAGTGGGGGGATGGCGCGCATTAGCCCATCGTGAGACTGAACCGCAACATTCGGAGTCATCCGAAACTTTGTGACACTCACACCGCTCCAGGCTCCTGTCTTCAAGGCCACATTTGTGTGGACACAGCTGGCTGAAATTCGTCTCCCCCACCCCCAGCCACGTGGGGCTCAAGGCCTCAAATAGACACTGGGGGACAGGGGTGGGAAGCCACGTCTTGGGCATTTCAAGGCAGGTTTTAACCCCTTTCCACCCTTTCCCCGGTGACTCGCATCCAGCCCGGTGGGGCTCGCCCACATCCTGAATGTTTTCCATTTATTCGGCACCTCGTGTGCACAGCACACACATCGTGATGCGGTCGGCACCTGTGTACAGCTAGTCCGAAAGCGGCGGCCCGTACAGGAACCTCACCCCTCACGGCAACCGAAGCGCGTTACAAAGTGTCCAAGGTCTGTCACGTCTCCACCCTCCGCACACGATTCGCTGAATACACACGAGAGGTCTCGGGTGACCGACTCTGCCCCCCAGACACCTTCATTCCTGACGCTGGAGTGGGCTCTGAGACGGACACCGTGCAGTGACGTAAGGTGCCTGGGACCCACGTGGCTTTCGACTGGGTGGCTACGTTCGGAACACAAAGACCACAAATCCCGCCCCCGCCCCTTCCCCGCGACCAGCCGATCTTTGCACATCTCCCGCCCCTCCCCAAACACTCCTGGAGTCCAGGGCGTGGTTTAAAATAAAAAAACAGAAACATTTTTTATTATAGTGCGTGAACAGCAGTTGAAGAAGTGTGGCCCAGTCTCACAAGTGGCTTCTTTCTTCTGGGCCCGGACTTAAGAATAGTATTTTAAATACATGATTTGCATTCGAACAAAGACTTTTAAAAAGGAATGTGAAAGACAAAGAACGCCAATCGGATTTTCCAGCCTGGCTGTCTGTAGACCCCCCATAAAGTTAATTCGGGAGACAGTTCAGAAACATCTAGGCTAGTATTAATGTCTTCGGCAGAGAGCCGGGAGCATTTCTGGTAGCGAGCTAAGGTCCTTCTGTATAAACTCTAAAAAGTCATTCATTAAAATTAAATGTTTGCCATCACCTCGGAACTTTTTTTAACCGTCCCGACCCGGCTTCTTCCGTCTTTGCCTCAACGACAGGGGTGACATTTGTAAAATATATAAAGAAAAATATAAGGTTACTTGGCGACCATATAGCGCGCTCTAACAGCTGTCTGCAAATATTTTCACCATGATTGCCCTTACTAAAAGTAAATCACGGGGTAAAGATAGCTCAAACGTGACAAGGTTCGAAAGGGTCGCACCGCCACTATCTGCAACCCTGTCTGGCTGTGCGTGGAGAAACCTGCCACGGGGAAGGGCCGACCCGCCCGCGGCGGGCGCGCCTGTGGGGTGCGCCAGGGAGTGGTTCAAAGGCTTTCGAGGTAGATGTTAAATCCACTTAAGCAGAGAGGTGGCATCTTCCTCCAGGCAAACTCTGCAGTAAGTGTTTTGTACAATTACAAGGACATTTCACTGACAAGGGACAGCTAGCAGGAGCCCAAAGCTTCCGGAACACAGAGGTCCGCACGGATTCTAGTGCCCGCCGTCGGGAACCGTGGCTCATCACTCGGGCTCGGTGGCAGCTGCCACAGCGCCCATCTGGTCCACCTCGGCCTTGCGCTGGGCTGCCGGGCCTTTCCGATGCATTTACAAAACGGCCGCATTTTTTTTTTGCCTCCCCCCACCGCCCCCAGTGGCCACAGAAACGTGGCTGTGGCTGATCCAAAAAAGGAAGACGGGAGTTTAAAAGTTGTCTAAGGTCTCTCCCATCTGGGGGATGGAGGCGGATTGACTGCAGCGCGGTGCAAAGGTCAGTCCCAGCAGATCTAAAAACAGCGCCGTGGCCGCGGTGGGCTCGACAGCAGCGCTCCCTGTGCCCGGAGTAAACCGATCCGCCCCAATTAATAGCAACAGGGCACAAAGGGAGAGGGCGCGGGAGGGTGCTAGCAGGGGGCGCGCCCGGAGCTTCCTGAGCCGGCCTCCGGAGCCCCGCGGAGGGCCCTTCCCGGCGCGCGCCGCGCAGGGCGAGCCGGCAGCCCAGGCTGATGTCACTGGTTTTTACAGCGCCGAGCAGCAGCACGCCGGCGACGAGCTTCTGGCTAGTTAGGCAAATCCGATGGAAGGGTCTCCACTGTTTTGTCAGGAAAGTCAGGGTGTTTTTTTTGTACTTTGTCTTTTTTTTTTTTTTTTTTTTTTTCAGAAAAATACAAAACACGCCCACAGAACCATAAATATTTGGTGGCGATATATACACATTTAAATAAGTAATATAAATATCTTACACATACTCTCGCATTCAACTGTCCATCAGAAGGCAGTGTGCCGAGACGGGCCTCGGCGAGCGCCTCCCAGGGGCCTCCCCGAGGCGCAGGCGGGGCGCGCCCGGTCACAGCCTGGGGAGGAAGTGGGTGACCTTCATAGTGGGGGACACTCGGCTCCCCTTCTTGGTCCTCCCGTTCTTGCTCAGGGCGATGAACATGCCGGGGTAGCTGTAGCACTCGTAAGCATTGTAGTTGTTGGGGAGGAGGATCTCCTTGAACTTGCACTCGTCGGTGAAGAAAGGCTGGAAGGGAAGAGGGGCAGTTGGGCTGGCCGTCCTGTTGGCCGGTGCTCAGCGGCTCCTCTCTGTCCCCGTCCCGAGGGGCCCACGGGTCTCTTCCGGGAAGTCAGGTGCCGAGACCCACCCAGGGTGGGAAGAGGGACTCGGCGAGCTCGCTGCAGCGGGCGCGCCAGCCACCTGCCCGGCTCCTGGCAGCCTGAGACTTTCACCCCCACTGGGACCACCTTAAAGGACACAGCCCAGGAGCCCACAGAAGGACTCCTCGGGGGCCCCTTTGATGGGCGAGGCAGTGTCCAGCTCCAGGATGGCACATACCTCCCTGTATCTGTCTTGGGGCCAAAATCCTTGTCTAGGCTGGCCCTGGTCAGGGGGCTGCCACTCTTGTGACCCACCCCACATTTCCGTTGGCCTGGAGGGTCGGGATCCGGAGCCCACTCCCCTCAGCCGGGTGCCAGGCCGCCCCGCCCCGCCCTTGTGATACTCACCGAGCCATACAGCTTGCCCTTGTTACTCATGGCCACGAAAAACCGACTGGACACACCAAAGATGCTCACCACGCCCCGCTCCACGGGTGAGAGCTCCAGCAGACCTGGGGGGAGGGTGGGGGTCATTGGGAGCAGGAGACCCTCAGCCCGTACTGTCCCCTCCTCTGCCTGCAAGTCGGCAGGACCCCCATTTATCAGTGGGTGTAAAGAGCCGGGGCTCCCCAGCGCAGGCTGTCCCCAAGGGGTCCCCAGAGGCCAGCGAGCGAGGCTGCCGGGACCCCGCGGGGGCCACTGGCTCGCCGCGCACGCTGTGCCCACGGGCGAAGGCGCTGGAATTCCGCACCGGAGCCTGGCCTCCGAAGGCGGGGAGGCGGGGTTCGGCCGCCGGGAGTGCAAAAGCCGGCCCTGTAGGGCCACCCGAAGCCAAGACTGTTTTCGTCCTCGAGAGATGGAACCTCGGGCCGCCCTCGTTCCCAGAGCCCAAGAGCAGGTGTCAGCTCGGGGCCTCTGTGTGCGGTTGGACGAGCAGGAATGGGGGCCGCTGTCCCGCGCCCGCGCCACCTCCGGCCCGCCCTCCGCACTCACTGTCGCTGGTGTCCGCGTGCACGCCGCCGATGCGGCCGTCGCGGAGCACCTGGAGGTGGAAGCCAATGCCCACGTTACAGTAGAGCCGCCGCAGCCGCTTGATGCCCAGCAGGTAGTCGCCGGCGCCGCTCTGGACGGCGGCCTCCTTGGGCTGCGCTGCCACCGGCAGGCGCGCCAGCGAGCGCACCACCAGGCTCTCCCAGCGGCGCTCCAGCTCGGCCTCCAGCGTGCCGTTGGGTGCGGTGGGCGCGGCGGCGCCCCCTCGGCCCGCCCAGGGCGCCAGCACCGCCAACAGGACCGCCGGGAGCAGCGCCGCGCCGGGCCCCGGCATCCCCACCCTCGGGCTGTGCGTCCGTTAGGCGGTCGGTGCGCCTGGGCAGCGGGGAACCGAACTGCGTCTGTGGTGGCCCGCGGGAGCGCACGGCCTGGGTCGGGGAAAGGAGTGCACGGCCGAGGGAGGAACGGGAGGCGAGCGACGGGGACCCCAGGCTCCGGTAGCTACCCCGGGTGCACAGAACGGCGCTGCCCAACAGAGGGACGCACGGCGCGGTTGGGACCCTGCGGAGCGGTGCGCGCCTCGCTGCGCGCTGGGCCGGCCCCGGGCCGAGCCGCTATATATAGCCGGGCGCCCCCTCCTACTCCCGCGGGGGGCCGTTCGTGTTCGCCTGGGCGCCCGGGGCGCTGTGGCGCTCGCGGCTGGTCGCAGGCCGCCTGCCAATCAGGACTGGGGGAGGGGAGGGGAGGGAAGGGGAGGCGGCCCGGACGAGCGGCGAGAGTGCCACCTGGAGGGTCGCGGCCCCCACCCCTGGCCTCGCCCGGCCCACGACCTGTTTGTCCCGCCCCTCCATCGAGGATCCTCCGCTCCTGCCTCCAGCCAGTGCTGCCTCTTTCACTTTGTCCCTGCCTGTCCCGTCTCCGTCCCTTTCTCCGCCTCTGCTGGAGCGGCCTGGGTGCCGCCCTAACCCGGCACCCTCCGCTCCGGAGCAGCCGCTCCTCCAGCCTTGCGGCTCAGGGGCTCCCAGGAGCCTGGCTCCTTTGCAGGGACCCTGCGGACCCTCCGAGGGCGGGGGGAGGGGGGGAAGGGCAGCAAGCTGGGTGAGGGCAGGCTGGGGAAGGAAGAGCTCCTGGCTGGGGGCTGGAGCTGGGCAAGCGCTGGGCTCTGCCCCCCGTGCTCTGGGCGATCCCCCGATGGATTTCTTTACACCGAATGGAGGTGTTGCCTGAGCAGGGGCCCTCGGGTGGGTGTTGCTAAGGGTGCACACGGGGGAGGCCACAGCCCTGCGCCCCCTACCCACACCCATCTCCATGCAAGGTCAGGGGTCAGGGTACAGATTCCACAGCAGGAAGAAGAGTCAAGTGCCCTAGTCCGGACCCCCAACCTAACGGGGACCCCTGGAAGGCTCCCCTCCCCGACCTGCTGTCCCCCACCCCCACTGTGCCCATTATGGCCCACTGGGGGCAGGACTGGCCAGAGGCCCCGCTGGGTTCGGGCTCACCCAGGTGTGAAAAGCCCTGTTCTCAGCCTGGCAGCCCCTCCCAGCAGGCCCCGCCCAGCCCCAGCGGCAGGGGGCTTGGAGCCCACCCCGCCCCTGCCGCCTGGGACACCTGTGACCGGAGCCGTTCCCGGGCTATTTCGGCCTCCCCCACCTCCTACTCTAGTCCTGCCTGAGGAGCCTGTGGACCCTCCCTCTGCACTCTGCCGGGAGGGCCCCAGGGAGGTCCGGGGTCTCTGTCCTTGGGCCCACAGAGAGGGTCTTCAGGGTGCGTGGCCTTGGCAGGGCCAGGACTAGGGCTCTGGACTCCCCGAGGGCCCTTGCTCCCCGCCGGGTAGGACGCCACCCCGGCTGGGGCTCTCCTGGGCTGTGGGCTGTCACCTCCAGGATGCTGCTGGGACCCTCCCCCTCCCCCACCCCACGGGCCTGTGTCTCTGGTGCCAAGAAGACAATTCTGGCCAAGGTTCGACCACAGGAGACCTCGACCTGCCCAGCCCTGCCTGCCTCTCTCTGTGTGGCCCCTGTAAGTTCTTTCCCTGGTGGGGCCCCTCGCTCCCCATTTGCAACACAGCGGGAAAGGTGGGCTCCCTCACCCCAGTCGAGGCTCCAGGAGGGCACTTTGGGTATCTCCCTAGCGCCTGGCAGAGCACTGCTCCCCTCTTGCAGAACCACGCCCCCGCCCCAGCCCGTCCTCCCTCCCTGTCTCTCCAATGTGCTGGTGAGTGCAGTGAGAGACCCTGGCGCTGGTTCCTGTCCCAGAGCCCCCACCTGCCCAGACACAGTAGGTGCTCTCAGTGACTGCCTCGGAAGGGCTGGCAGCCGGCAGGGCGTCAGGAGCTGGGAACTACGGGGTGCACGGACCCGAGGCCCAGTCCCCACTTCGGCACCACCTGCCACGGTCCTGAGCCCGTCCTGACCCCAGCAGACCTTGGCCTCCTCCCCGTCCCGTGGAGCCCACGGAAGCCCAGTGGGCGCTGACCCAGCCATGGAAGGTGAGGATGTGGGGGCGGGGCAGGGGGCGCACTCAGAGCCCTGAGCCCCTCCTTGCGGCCCCTGGTGGCCTGCACCCCCTCCCCCCACCTCGGAGGCTGCAGTCCACCTCTGCACCCTCTTTCCAGGTGCTCCCCCAGAGTTCAAGCCAGGCAGGGCTCCCTCACATATCAGCCACTCGGGGAGACTTGCTGTGTGCCTCAGCCCCGGGCCCCGAGGTCGGAGCTTCCTCGCAGACCCTCAGGAACCTCCTTCGTGTATCTGCTGGCCCTCTGGTCCGTGAGAGCGGCACCTCCTCGGAGCCCGCTTGGGTGTGTCTGGTCCTTCCCCGGTCAGTGGCTGGCACGCAGGAGGTGCTGGGAAGGTGCCCTCGGGTGCCTGCTGCTGGGCTGGGTGCTGCCCGCAGCTCCTCGCCTCCCCGCAGACCCTCCATTTCAAGGCGCAGTGCCAGCCCCTCTGGGCCTGGGCCGGGGCAGGGCCGGGCAGCCAGCCCCCCACCCAGACCGCCACCCTGGAGTTTGTGTTGTGTTGTTCCGTGCGGTGCCTTTTCTGTGACCGGATTAGTTGGACCAAGGTGACTCACTTCTTTCACCAGCTCCCTGGAGGACTTCTACCGGGCCCTGCTGCACCCCGGGGAGCTGGGCTTACCACAAACCGGGGTGCAGGCGGCTGGTGGGGTCCAGTCCGCCGCCGTGGCCTCACGTCCGGGCGCCGTTCCCGTGAGCCGCCTGTGGTCAGTGTCTCCGTCTGTAAAATGCTCAGAACAGCGGTCGCTGATTCTCAGGGCTGACACCGACCTTCACGTGACAGTGTTGGCCGGAGGAAAGGCTGGCCGGGTCAGCCCTTGAGATGGCAAGCCCCTTGGGGGGTGGCCCGGACCCGCCTGGCTAACAGCAGATGCTGGGCATTTGCGGGATGGACAAGCCCAGGCTTTTACCAGGAGGCTTCTGAGACGGAGCACAGGCTGTGACCGAGGCCGGCCAGTCGGGGCCCCTCTACCCGCCTCACTACCCAATCGCACAAAGAATGAAGCAAGTGCTGCCTCCACACCCCTGGTTTCTTCTCCCAGGAAGGAGGAACAGGCCTTCTCACCCACGTGCTCAGCCACTAAGCACTTCCTTGGCTTAATAGGAATAATAATACTAATTGTAACCGAGCTGCATAAGAATTAACTGTAACCCTCAGGTTAATGGAATGGCAGGCGGAGCCCGGGGCAGGGTTACCAAGAGGAGACTTTGCAAATGCCTGAACCGTCTGCCTGCCTGGCTTCCACTCCTAGACCTGGGCCTGGGCCTGGGCCCTGGGCCAGCGTCTCTGCAAAGTCAGGCAGAGCGAGGCGTCCGGGAGAGACCCTCCACACCCAGCCAACGCAGCCTCCGAAGTCCATCTCGCTCTCTACGCTTTTTTCTTTAGAACGCCCAAAGAAAGGGGGAGATTCAGCCAGTGTCTTGCAGCTTTTTAAAGCACGACGGTGAGCTGCACATAAGCTAATGTTACTATGTAACCATTTCTAAGTGCCCGGCTCAATGGCATTGGGCACGTCCACCATCATCGCCGAAACTTCACCTGCCCGACGGGCGCCCGGTCCCCGAGAAACACGCGCCCCGGCCCCGGGCACCCCCGTCCTGCTTCCCGCTCTGTGGCTCGGACTCCTCCAGGGACGTCTGACGAACGGGCTCACAGGGGATCCGTCCTTCTGCGTCTGGCCTTTTCTGCTCAGCGCCGCGTCCCCAGGCCCAGGCACGGTGGGGCGGGCTCGGAACGTCCCTCCGCTTTCAGGCCACAGCAGGCGCAGGATGGCTAGAGGCAGGTTTACAGTTGTGAGGAGCAAAACCCGGGGTCCTCTTCTGTGGTTACCGATGAGTTCCCGTGTTACCTGCCCACCCTGTCCGTCCCTCCCTGTGCTGACCTGGCCCCCACTCATGCTCACTCGGGTGCCTGCGCCTCCGCCGCGGTGAGCGACCGGCCAGAACGTGGGTGTGCCTGTCTCCTTCCGTCCCTGCTTTCAATTCTTTTGGGTCTGAACCCAGAACCGGGATCGCTGGGGCACACGGTAATTCTGTTTAATTTCCCGAGGAACCACCAAGCTGTTTTTCACAGACTTTTTAGAAGTCACTTTGATTGGGGGGCATCCAGGAGATGGGACAGCAGGCCCTTCTTGGCTCCCAGAGGTGTCCTGGGCTCTGTATCCACTGGGTTGTCCCCTCTCCTGTTATTTTCCCGGCTTCTCTCGCACCCAGGAGCGGGCCCGGCCAGGTCTGAGTGACAGGCCCGGGGACAGTTGTTACAAAGGCGAATCAGCCCAGCCGCTCACCACGCAGAGACGTGAGTGCGCGGTCTTTGCATCTACGAGATGCCCCAGCCTGGGAGAGCTGGCGGGAGACCATGCCTCCGTTGCCTTCTGGGAGGAGAACTACAGGAGGGACCCATGTGTGTTTCGCACATGGCTGCACGCAGCCACCACCCAGGATGCAGTGTGGTCTGTGAGAGGCGGGGCTGCCCCTCGGGAGCCGGGCGCGTGCACCCAGCCTCCGCGCCCACCATCTACCTTCCTGCGCCCGTGCGGAGAGTTAGAAGAATTAGCCGTGAGAAGAGCGGGCGTGGGAGCGGGGCCTGAGCCGGGGTGGGGGGGATTGCGGCACCTCTCCGGGTAATCCAGATAAGACGATTGCTCCCAAGACAATCACTCCCGCAGCGGGGAGCCCGGCGTCCTGCGGGGCTGCCTGACTGCAGGTTCCTTCCCGGCCCTGGAAGGTGGGGCCCGGCTTCTCGTCACCGTTTTGCGGAAGCATTAGCCAAAGCTCAGCCTCCAGCAGCTCGGTCAAGGTCGCGGAGCCAGAACTCCAGAACCCAGCCCGCATCTGAACGCCACGCCCAGGCTCCGGGCCGCTCCGCTCCTTGCCTCAGTTTCCTTTTTTTGAAAACCAGAGTTTGTGGCTCCGGCCTTGTCTGTCATCCCTGCGGGGAGGAGGGGGAGGGGAGGGACCCCGTGCTCTCGCAGGTGGGTTTCCACAGCCAGACCCCAGCTTCTCAGGCTGGCGTGGAAAGAGCCTGGCCTGGCTGTCTCTTCCCTGCACAGGCCGGTGGGCGTGGGGCTGGGGCCTCACTGCCTTCGGCCTTGGGGTTGAACCCTGTCCTTGGGAGAGGGGTTGCGGGGGACCTAGGTGTGGGAGCAAACCCCAGGACAGGGTGTGTGCTATGGCACCTGGACGGGGCACCTGACTAAGTCTGTGTAGGAGCCACAGGAGTGGGCCCCGGGAGGGCCGGGCGTCTCCAGCAGCACTCACCCGGACCGGACAGCCTGCCTGCAGGGGCCTCGGTTCAACCACAGGCGGCGGGTGTCCACCAGCGACCCCGGCTCCTCCTCTGTGCCGGCCCCCCATCCTCAGGGTCGATTTTTCCTCCTGGGGGTGAATGAGCTGGCTCCCGTGTCTCTTTTCAAGTTGAAGTCCTAAATTTGCCCTAAAACAGTTGCAAAGAATGTAATCTCTAGGGTATTCTAAATAGCGGCATTTTGAAATGAAATTGTTGTTGCTCTTCTAAACGTGTCCAGTGGAGTATAAACCGTGACAATTCGATGGCTGTCACCTTTTATTTTTAAAGAGTTTTAGTCCAACGGCCAAAAATCCTCCACGCCTCACCTTTGTCCCCCGTGGTTTGTAGTCCACTCTGTCCCCCATCAGTTTTACCCAAATTTAAGGCCATTGTAATCTCGACAGTATTTTTCATCATCCTATCGTCATTCTCTGGAACCAAAATATTCCTATGAATCGAAATATTTAAAAATTAATCTCTCGTAATAGTTACCAGGAAACTGTTCGTTCTGGGTTTCGTTTTCACCACAACCATCCTTCACACACAGCTGATCCAAC
Source organism: Trachops cirrhosus (assembly GCA_028533065.1). Lineage (NCBI taxonomy): Eukaryota > Metazoa > Chordata > Mammalia > Chiroptera > Phyllostomidae > Trachops > Trachops cirrhosus. The sequence goes on along the minus strand of CM052543.1, from coordinate 2,312,456 downwards.
TTCCGCTTGAGATTCTATTGTATCAGAGAAGAAGCACCAAGGCCCATTGGGTGGAGGATGAATTTGGGGTTCCCCCCAATGATTTCACTGGATCGTTTCTCACTCAGTGCTGGAATCGCGTGGGACCGGCCTCAGTTTCACCCCGTTCTCTGTTTCTGCCGGTGAGGAGGCCGAAGAGCCTCATCCACGGAAGTAGGGGGCAGGGGGACGTTTTGTTATGGTGATGCCAGACAGAGATTTGAGGGCCTATGAAGGTCAGTGTTCAAAATCACATGGGAGCCCTGGCCGGTGTGGCTCAGTGGACTGAGCACCGGCCTGCGAACCAAAGGGTCGCCGGTTCGATTCCCAGTCAGGGCACGTGCCTGGGTTGCAGGCCAGGTCCCCAGGAGGGGGCACATGAGAGGCAACCGTCCATGGATGTTTCTCTCTCCCTTCCCCTTTCTCTAAATAAATAAATAAAATCTTTAGCAAAAGAAAAGAAATCACGTGCGATTCGTCACTGACAACGGGCTCTGGGGCTCTGCTGACACCCCCCGGGGGCTCTTCCGATGGCGGACGGTGAAGACCCAGCGCCTGCCCAGGTCAGCAGTTTGTCCAAAGCGCCTTCACCCACACCTGTGAAAGAGCCGGCTGCCGCAGGTGCACTGTCCCACCCGGCCCCGTGGGGGAGGGGCGGGGGTCGGCGTGGAAGCGGGTCTGCGGCTAACCTGAATGCAGCTTGGCCGACACCGTGGTGGTGACGAGCGCCCGGCGCACCCTGAGTCTTACATGCAGTTCCTCCCGAACCGGGGAGCTGCACACTTCATCCGCCCGACACTCGGAACGCCCGCAGCCCGGCAGCTGGGCAGGGGCCGCTTCCGGTGACACCCGGGACGTCTGGCTGCGTGTTTCGGTTCTGAGGAGCAAGGCGGCTCGAGTCTCTACAGCCAACACCCTCCAGCTCTGAGCAGGTGACCCAGAGAAGGGCCAGGTCCCAGCCTTAGCTGGGGGCCTGCTGGCCTCCGGCCCCACCCTCTCTGCTTGCTTTCCTGGCCTGTCCTGCAGAAGAGAGGCCAGCTGTGCGGGGTCTGGGGGACAAGGTCATTGAATGAAACCGGCAGGTCTCACAGCTCCCCAGCAACCCTCTCTCTGCAGCTGGCTCCCCCCACCCCCCGCCCCCTGGGTAGGGGGCTGCTTCCTGGTCCAGGAGAGCTGCAGGGAGTGTCCCCTGCGCTGTCACCTTGCGCCTCTGTCGGCTGCCTGGAGGCTTTTAAAACCAAGGAGAAAGCTCCTTGAAGGGCCTGGGGAGGGCGCAGGCTCAGTCTTTCTCTTGTAAAGTGGGAGGAAGGCTGCTGTGGAGGGAAGTGGGCGAGGACACCCATGGGTGGGCTTCAGAGCCTTGCAGGGGGAGGGCTGTCCCGGGACAGCTCCCCTTTGGCATCGGGTCATCTGTCCCTCCCGTTGACCAGGAGGGAAGGCTCGCAGGTGTGACATAGGGGACGGAGCAGGGTCTGGGGAGGCGTCCCTTCCCTCCTTGCCTAGTTGTCCACGCACGTCTCAGACCTCAGCTCGACCTTGACATTGCAGGGAGGCCATGCCCGACCTTTCCAGCGCAGCTGCCATCACGGAGAGGAGACAGCTTTGATGATGGCGCTGGGACCCACGTACGCGCACACCTGGGCAGCTCTGGGCAGGAGGGGACACGTGCCACCTCCCCGATTCCTTTGCTGCACACCTCGCAGTGCTAGCTAGAGCAGCCGGTGGTTGGCTGGTGCTCCGGCCCCCTCACAGACCAGCTCTGCCTGGGCCAGCTGGGGGACCAGCTGGGGGACTGGCTACAAGGCTGGCAGTGAGGAGGGACCAGGGGGCCTGGGCTGCATCAGGGCAGGACCTGACAAAAGGACAGGAGCCAGTGGGGACTGGGGCCGGCGTCAGGGCCCCAGGTGGCCGGTGCAGCCATGGAAGGCACCCGTGTCTCACCCCCTCCCCAGCGACCCCCGAGGTGGGCACCTGTCATCTGCGCCACTTACCAGCGAGGGGCCTGAGGCCCAGAGCTCGGCCCCGTTGCAGGTCTCTCGGTACACTGAGCTGCGCCTTCCTGGGGGTCTGCGGTCACCGTGGGCACAGCAAACGCTCACTGGGTCAAATGCATCCTGGGAAAAGCCTTCCGGAAGCCAGCACCGGTCAGATCCCAGGGGCCGCCGTCCTCTAGAGCCCGTCTCGCTGGCTCCGCCCCCGCTCGGTGAAAACACCTCTGCTGCACACCGGTCTCCTCCCTGGGTCGGGGTGCTCAGCTCCCGACGGGGCACAAGGGGCCCCTGGGGCTCCGGGTCCCGAGGCAGGTAAGCCATCGTCCCGTCACTCAGCAGCACCGTCATTCCTGCTGCCGTTGAGGGGTCCCCTGGGGCGCTGGGGGTGTCCGGCTCTATCCCTCACTCTGGCTCTGAGCCCCTGGCAGGTGCTCCCCCTCAGTCTTCCCATCTCCGAAATGGGCCGCATCGAGAGTGAGACCGGAGCTAATGCCCGAAGGAGCGGCACTCCACTCCTCTTTGCTCTCCCGAGCCAGTCTCCCCTCTGACATTCCCCGTGGGGCCTGCCTGCCGTTTCGCGGCCAGGGACGCCGGCCATCCGGGAGGCCCAAAGGCCGTTCCAGGCCTCCGGCCTGGGTGACGAGAGTCCTGCTCGTCAACGCCTCCCATGCCTGCCTCTAAGCCCGAGACGCAGCTTCTAAGCGGGGGCAGACCCAGCCTGCTATTCTGGGGTCTTCTTTCAACTATTTTGGCAAAGACCAAATGGCGGCGTCCTTTAAAATAGATGCCGCCGGCCCCGAGGTCACTCCCCGAGAGCCAGGTCAGATCGGCCCGGCTGCTTCCCAGCGGCTCGCTCAAGTCCAACCCGGGCCCCGCAGGAGTAACCATGGCCCCGGCTTTGCCGAAACACCGACAGCCAACGTGGTGCCGGAACCAGAGTTCCGTGTGGCCGACCCACCGAGGTGCCGCCAGCATCTCCATCTCACAAACGCTCTCCCTTTCCTGGTGAGACCCCGGGGCCCGGGGCCGGCTGCGGGCGGCGGCTCCAGTGCCGCGTGAATGAGAAGCCGCGGACGCGCATCTGGGGAGGAAAGTCTCCTGGGACCCGTGCCGAGTCCCAGACGCCCTCACGACGGCCGGGGTCCTGGCACGCAGCTCCGGTCAATGAGCCCACGACGCCCGACCCCCACGGCCAGAGGAGCAAGGCGCTTGCTCCCCTGAATTGCTTGGGTCCTTTAATGTCATTTCCGTCGGGAATGCCGACGGCACGGCGATGCTGCTTCACGTCTCCCTGGAGATGTCGGCCGTCTTCCAGAGACATCGCATCGCCGAGCGGCTCAGGTGGCGGACCGGCCAGCCGGTACCTGAAACGCTGGCCCTCCGAGAGCCTTCACTAAGCGTTTCACCATCTCGGCCGCCCGCTCCCCGCGTCTGGCCTGGCTGTCACGGCGGCCTTGTGCCGGTGTCGGCCCTGCGGTGCAGGGAGCATTGTGTCCGCGTGACGCCCAGGTAGTCGTTCGGCAAACCGAGGCCGGGCTTCTGCTCACCTGGGCCCTGATCCCGGCCTGGGGACCTGGCAGAGCCGGAGCCGCCCTGTCAGCCGGAGAGGCAGACACGGAGCAGGGGGCAACCCACAGCGCGAGGGTTCAGACAGGGGAGTCGGGGGTCCCGTGGGTAGGGTGTGAAGGGGGTAAGACAGTCGTGGTTGGAGTGGGGTGGGTGGGCGACCAGGGCACAGCATGGACAAAGCCTGGAGGCCACACTCCGGGGAAAGGCAGGCAGCCCGGGCGGCCGCCACGGGCCTGTGAAAAGCCTGCTGGGGGGGTTGGGTGGGGTCCGAGCTGCGTGTTAGAGGCGGGGCTCTCTGGCCGCTGACAGCACCATTGCGTGGGACACAGGCCGGCGAGCCGGCTCCTGGCACAGGGCCTGGCCTGGGCCAGCGGAAAGGCCTCTCCCTGTCATCCAGCATTAAACCTGACTTGTGGTAGGTTCTGGTCCCCTGATTTCCATCAGTCCTGTCTCCTCCCTGCGGTGCTGGGGGGCCCCCACATCTGAGTGTCCTGCTGGAACCCAGGGGTGCAGGCTGGGCCTTGGCCTTTGTCCCTGACCTGTGCCCCCTGATGGCCAGCCTGGGCCTGCCAGTGCGATGAAGGGAAAGGCGGCGGTGTGGCTGCCCAGCAGGGAAGGGAGGCCGGGACGCGCGATGGGGCTGGAGACTCGGGAGGTGGGAGGCGGGGCGTCCCCGAACCTGGGAGCGGCTTGGTATCCTGAGAGCAAACCGAGCGACTGGAGAACTGAACACGGCCCCACCGTCTGTCGAAGAGCTGGTGGCCGTGGAGCAAGGCCGAAGCCGCCCTCCCCTGGAAGGAGGCGGGCGAGGTACATTCGCTGCTTGGGGGGCCACACCACCTCTGTCCCCACCACTGGGCTCTGCCACAGGCAGCACGCACACGGTGGGTGTGGCCGCACCCGGAAGCTCGGGGGACAGGAACGGGCCAGCCCAGCCTTCGGAGTGGCCCGCTGCCTCGGCAGCCCCTCGCGGCCCTCCGCAGACTCTCAGAGCCCAGGAACGGCGTCACCGGCACGGGTCTCGATGGCCGTCAGCGTCGGGCACGTCCCAAGGGCGTTTCCCCTGTCTTGAATAGTTCTCTCTCTCTCTCTCTCTTTAATTTCAGAGACAGGGGAAGGCAGGAAGAAGCAGAGGAAGAGAATCGTCGACGTGAGGAAGAGCCGTCGATCGAAGCGGTTGCCTCTCCTACGTGCCCTGACCAGGGGCCGAGCCCGAAGCCAGGCCCGTGCTCTGACCAGGAACCAAACCCTCAAAGCTCCGACCTGCTGAACCGCAGGTCAGGGCCTCGGAACCTTGACCGAGTCTTTGCGAAGTGACGTTTTCGTGGGCGCACCAGCGTTGCTTTTCCATTTGTGTTTTGTCGGTGTGTTTACAGCTTGCTCCATTTCCCGGCTGTCCTGCTTGGTTTCCTGGCTGCCCTTATAAGGACGACGTCGCAGGCTGGCTTGGGAACAACCCCCCGCCACACACACACACACACACACACACACACACACACACACACTGTGGCCGCCAGGGGACAGGAGCCTGTCGGTGGGGGAACTCTGGGGAGCTCCACTCCCCCAATCCCTTGCTGGGTGACCCTTGGCAAGTCCCGCACACCCCCTCCGCCCTTGTGGTGGGGATTCCACAAGAACCTGGCGCGGCCGGCGAGACCCCTGAGGGAGGCTGGCTGGTGGTCTGACCTCCTCGCCAGGCACTCTTGGGAGTGGAGTGGACCCAGAACGGGGGCCCGGGGCCCTCTTCCACGCAGACGCCCTGTGGCAGGGGCAGCGGGCTCTCGGTAGCGCTCCAGGCCCCCGACTGTGTGACCCTGCTTCCCAGGACCCAGGGCTGGGCCGCGGACGGCTGTCAAGTCAGCCCCGGGATGTTTGGTTTCTCACGAGCCATTGTGGTCCCAGGGGGCAGAGGATGTGGACATGCCAGGAGCAGTGACCGTGGCACTCCGCAGGGGCCCGGCCGCCTCTGTCCATCTTGATCGCCCAGGCCAGGAATCCGGCCGCAGAAAGGCCCTTTGAGATGGAGGTCCCGATAGGTCCCGAGGGGAGGGGTGGCTTCCTGTGGCCGAGGGCGCGGTCACGGTGAGTGGGCCCGCCACAATGCGGGGGGCTGGCCCGGGAGCCTGAGCCCGGGCGGTGGCTCCTGAGAGAGACGCTGGGAGCAATCCGATCCGGCCATTGCCTCCTGAGCCCTCCCCGGCTCCTCTGCCTGGCGGACAATGTCCCACAGCCCAGGCTGTGCCTGCAGGGCTGTGCCTGCAGACCTGGCTTCTCGGCCCAGTCCCCACCCGAAGGGACTACCAGCCAGGCTCACGGGACTTCACCGCCTCTGTGCCTCCTGCAAAGCCAACCCCACCTCCCCCGTGGGGCTGAGGCCGCCTCAGAGGCAGCTCATCTGCAGAAGTTGTCCACCCCCCGGGGGCCAGTGTGGTCATCGTCATCGACACCCTTCCCCTGGGGGCCACAGCAGCTGGCCCCACCTGTCCCGTGACAGCGAGCTCCCAGGGGTGGGGGCCGCCTGGCTCAGCCCGGGCCTCAGGACGGGCTCGCCTGCGGAATGAACGGATCCACGAATGCATCCTTAGCACACCCAGTTTCTGTTTTCACTTGATAAACACAGCCCGCCACTTTCCCACAGTGTCCTGTCGGGGCCGCCGGGACCTCTGTAGAGAGGAGGGATGCGCGTGGTTTGTTTAAGCACTTGGCTCCGTTTCTAATAGTAGGCGGTTTCCGAGGTTTTTTCCTTCTTTTCTATTATAAACAATGCCGTGATGAACATCTCTACGTGTAAACATTCTTCCCCTGTCTTGGGGATGTAATCTTCAGAGGAGGAATCTCTGGACCCAGGCCAAGAATCCGGGGCCATAAATCCGCCAGTGCACGCGGACAGCAACAGGGAGGAGGCTGCCTGTTTAACCACGTCCTCGCCAGCACGGGGCAAGCGGGGGGAGGGGGGGCTTTGTCCTGTTCTGTCTCCTTCCTGCTATTACTAATCCGAGCGGCCAGCAAAGATGCCAGCATTTTATTTCATTTGTTAATAAACGTTTAACCTTGTAATGACTTTAGATTCCCAGAAAAGGCACAGGACAGGACAGAGAGTCCCTGGGCACGTTCAGGTCCCCCTGTTAGTGACACACCATCCAGGGGCACGTTTGTCATGACCGGAACCCACGGTAACACGCTGTCATTAACCCATGGCTGTGTGTTACGTGGGTTTTCGTCATTCTCACCTGCTGTCCCTTTTGACCGCCCTGGGATCCCGCCCAGAGCACCACACTGAGCTGTCACACCTCCATACGCCCCTCCTGCCATGGCAGTTCCTCAGACCTGCCTTGTTTTAAAGATCTTGACAGTTTTTTTTAAAGAATATTATGTATTTATTTATTTTTGGAGAGAGGGGAAGGGAGGGAGAGAGTGAGTGTGAGAAACATTGGTGTGAGAGAGAAACAGCGATTGGGTGCCTCTTGCACGCCCCCAGCTGGGGATCGAACCCGCCACCCAGGCCTGGGCCCTGACCGGAATCGAACTGAGGACCTTTCCGTGTGCGGGAGACGCCCCATCCTCTGAGCCACGCCCGCCGGGGCACCCTTGCCAGCTTTGATTCTCCGTGTTCATTCCTGAGACTCCGAGGACCCCCAGGGCCGACTCCATTTCTGGGGGCTGCTGTGAGCATCTCCCCCTCGAGGCCCTGCATCATGTGGGGTCCCCATGGTTTTTCTAGAAGCCTAAGGGGCTCTGACGAGGTCAGCGTGAACCCGCCACGTCCACACCTGCTCTCCTCTCCTTCTCCCCCGAGTGTCTCACAGGGTCCTCTCTGGGGGTGAGCACAAACGGGCACCCCCATTTTACGGGGGGGGGGAAACAGGCCCAAGCACGCCTCGGAGAGTGAGTGGTGGAGCCAGATTGGAACTCACGTCTGTCTGTCCAGCCCGCACTCTGGCCACGAAGACCCAGCGAGTGCTGTGTGACCTCAGGCAGGTGGCTTCACCTCTCTGAACTGTTTTTCTTCATTGGCGAAGCAGGGGTGATGGTAACAGTACCCACCGCCTAGGATAAACGTGAGGCCCGAGCAAGTGAGCCTGATCCTGGGCTCTGTGAGGTGAGCACCTCATAGGCCCGTGACCACGGCCGGCCGGACAGGAACTCCATTGCTGGTCCAGGGCCCTCCCCCCCGCAGGCCCATCCCTGCCCCTCCGGGGTCCTGGCGGTATGTCCAGGTGGAGGGGCCTGTCCTGTCCCCTTTGCCAGGGAGAAACCAGCGGACGGTGACCAAAGTCCACTGGTTTCGGCCGAGGACGCAGGGCTGCCCCCCGCTGAGCCCCACGACAACTGCCCGGGGGCGGGGCCTGTCCGGGGCAGACACCACGGCTGCCCCGTGCCCACCATGCCCGCATCACCCGGGGGTGCCGAGAACCTCAGGCCTGGAGGAGCCAGGCCGCTTCTCTTCGCCTTCCTCCTCTCCCTCCTCGCTGTTATTCATGCCGTCGTTGTTTCGTACAGATAGACTCGTTCTCAGCACGGGCCGCAGCTCCGTTTCCCGGGTCCGCAAGATCGGGCGCCCACAGCGTGCCCAGGGCGCCCCCTGCTCTGCTCTGGGGAGGGGGCGCTCTGCCTCCGTACACCATCCTAGGCAGGCGTGCTGGGAGGGTCTTCGTGATGACCCGGTAGGTGCTGTGAGCGCGTCACAGAGGTGCCATCATCCCCCACTTCTGGTGGACAGACCAGCATTGGGCCGACCAGGTCCTTGGTCAGCTGGGTCCACCTGGGCCTTGCCGCTGAGGTCACTGCCACCTGCTGGTAGGCCCCAGTACTGCAGGCAGGGGTGCCCTCCCAGACCACGGGGACAACCCAGCCCCCACTTCCTGTCTCCGAAGCCTGGGGAGGGCCGGACCAGTTCCGCTCTCACAGACATGGCCGTGACAATAAAATTCAGAGACGTAGCCTTCCTACCGCCCGACCATCCTCCCAGGGCGTACAGTTCACCGGGTCTACATTCAGGGCGCTGCGCAGCGGTCCTCGCGCGAGAACATTCTCATCACCCCAAAGGGAACCCGGGCCGTCATCGGCCTCCCGACCGCCCGCCTCCCCGCAGCCCCGGCAGCCACCAGCCTACGTGCTGCGCCCCCAGGTTCCCCAGGTCGGGGCTGTTGGTAGAATCGGAAGCACCGAGCCTGCGGCCTTTTCTGTCCGACCGCCTCCTCTCAGCGGCGTGTTTCCAGGGCTCCTGCGGGTGCAGAATGCCTCGCTACATCTTTGCTTTTCGTGGCCAGCTACTATTTCACGGACGGAGAGCGCGCATCGCGCTGTCCGTCCACCCCGTGACGGGTGTTCGGGTCGTTCCCAGTCTTCGGCAGCCAGGAACAGCGAACACTAGTGAGCAGGCTCTCAGTGGGGCGTGTTTTCCGTTCCTTTGGGGTTACGCCGCGGGGTGGCGCTGCTGGCCCCTGGGGGACTCTGCGGCTGACATTTTGAAGAACCGGCCCACCCCTGCGTGTCCCGCCTGTCCTGGGCACCCTGTAAGGACATAAGGAACCCGAGAGAGCTTGGGACCGACCCTGATGTGCCCCTTAAGAAAACTGCTCCATCTCTCTGAGCCGGTTTCCTCACCTGCCAGAGGTCCTGAAAGAGGGTAGCGGAGGCCTCCAGGGGCCCGCCCACACCCCCTGGCCCTCGCTGTCCAGTGCACCTGGACCCCAGAGCTTCTCCCCTCCCCCCCACCGCCGCACCCGGTTCCTGCCCCGGGGGAGGGGCCGAAAGTCCCTGGAGGCAGCAGCTGTGAGCAGTTCTCAACCAAAGGGAGACGTGGTGCGAGGTTCGGGGACAGGCAGGCCAGGTGCCTGGCCCCTCAGGTGGGCCATGGGGTGGGGGGTGGGCAGCAGTGGCTGCACAATTAACTAGATGATTACAGATTGCGTAGGGACCTGTGGACAAAATAACAAGGCATCGTGAGAAAAAATAAGAGGGACCCGACTTTGGGTAGGAGAACCTCAGAAGTTCTCCCGGCGGCGGCAGCACCTGTGGGGTGAAGGGGGCAGAGCAGCCGGCCAAGGAGAAAGCAGCGGGAAGGCTGGTCCTGGGGTGGCGGGTGGGGGCGGGGGAAGGGTGCGGGACGGGATGGGGTGGGGGTGGCCCGGGTGCCTGGACAAGTGCCCCAGCGCAGAGGCCACTCTGGAAAGCGTCACTGAGGTCCCCCCGGGTGCTTGGAGGGCCGGTCTGCTTGCCTGAGATGAGAATTTGAACTTCTCCATGAACTCGGCTCTTGCCTGGTCAGGGTGCACGGAGGGAGGAGGTCAGAGAGAAATGTGTTGCAAAGGAAAAACAGCTCCCATCCCGAGAATCAAACAGACAGGGCGGTTTCCCCGACAGCCTCTCCTGCTGACTCTTTCTGACTCTTTCCCCCAGGAACTCAGGGAGGGTGGGGGGCGGGGCTCCGGGAGGCTCTGCTCCCCTTGGAGAGACCAGGAGGCCTGTCTGGGCGGCCTGGCCTGGCGGGTGCTCTGCTTTCTGAGGCTGCCGGCGTGGTGGGCGGGGGGTCATCGAACCAGGACTGGCCCTGACGGAGACCCGAACCCCAAGGCCTGTGATCCTGAACACCCCTGACCATGGAGCTAGTCCTTTCCCTGCCCCCCTCCCCCCTACGGGGCCCCCAGCCCTTCAGTCTGGGCCTTTCCACGTCCCCGTCCGGCTCTAAAGGCGGATGAGGATGTTGTCATCCAGATGGCGGCTGGGCACGGGTTCTCAAGAACATGGTCCTGACCGCTGTTGTCCCCATTGTCCTCACTAACAGGGTGCGGCCCCAGTTTTCTCCAAGTTTCTCCAGGTCATTGCTCCCACCCCGAGATTTGGAGCCATGCCTCTGTCACCTGTGAGGCCGTGAGCCCCTCGTAAACAAGGACAAGCTGCTCATCTGCCTGGCAGGAGGTCTGGCATCTGGCCGGCCCACGCTCAGTGGATGGATGGGTGGGTGGGTGGGTGGGTGGAGGGATGGTAGGTGAATGGTAGATGGATGGTGGGTGGATGGTGGATGGATGGGTGGGTGGGTAGATGGGTGGCTGGGTGGGCAGGTGGATGGATGGTGGGTAGATGGACAGATGTTTGGATGGGTGGGT
>CM052543.1:2162288-2301669 GCA_028533065.1 Trachops cirrhosus | reverse complement strand
GAGGGATGGATGGGTAGGTGGATGGTGGATGGATGGGTGGGTGGGTAGATGGGTGGCTGGGTGAGCAGGTGGATGGATTGTGAGTGGATGGATGGGTGGATGGACAGATGTTTGGATGGATGGGTGGATGGATGGGTGGGTAGATAGGTGGGTGGAGAGATGAATGAATAGAGACGCATGGATGGGTGGAGGGAGAATTACAGTGCCATTCTCCTGAATTGTACAAAAAGCAGATAAATGCATTTATTTATTTTATTGACAAAAATAAATGAACTTCTGCAATTTCTAACTCTGGACTTCCCAAGGCACGGGGTCTCCCAGGAGTCCCCAGCCCACCTTCAGCGCTGCCCGTGTCCCCAGACTTTGCACTGGCCCCACCCTCGCCCTCCTCACCAGATCCCTGAGGAACAGGTTCCTGGAGATGCACGCTCTGGTCTCCCAGATCTTTTTGGAAAAAGTAAAGCTTGCCCTCTCCCCTCTCCACTCACGGCTGTGAAGCTATTATTTATAGACCATTCACCCCTCAGCGTATCCTAGCAACCACCGTGGGAGCCCATGGACAGATGGGGAAACTGAGGCTGGGGAGAGGCAACCCGTCGTGACACCGCGGGACTGGCCGAGGCTGGGTCTGAGTCCGGCGCCGGGCCGCCTCCGTCCGCAGACCCGGCCCCGAGGTGCGGACCGCAGCCCCTCGGCCGTCCAGCTGCTGCAGCCTGGCAGGGGTCGGGGTCAGCCCAGGGGGCTATATCTGGCTCAGCCCTGGAATGCGGCCCTGGCAAGGTCATCCTTCACTGGGTGGGTGCTAATTATAGACCTGCTCGCTCGTCTTTCCAGGTCCTTCGACCCCCCAGGGAGGCGGAAGGCCTCTGAACCTGCGGAGGGGCTCAAAGGCTCGCTCCGAGCAGCTGAAGCCCGGCCACCCAAGGCCGGCCCTGCCCTCCCCACCGGAAGGGCCGCTCCGGCAGGGGCTCGGGGCCGGGTCTGCCGACTTCACACAGTCCGGGCCACCGTTCCCTGGGGGCAGGTGCGGACGAGCAGAGCCTGCCCTCGTCAGCTCCCCGAAGGCGGGCTGACCGGCTGGCCACTGAGAGGCCCTCTAATAAAGTGTGCTTGGCGCTGCTGATCGAGCGGCATACACGCTGTCCGTCTGCTTCTGACGGGCAGGCGCATGGCCCTCCGCTTAGGCTGTGCCCGTGTTTTCTGGCGTTTGGCCCTTCATCCGTTTTCCCAGCGTGTGGTGCCATGGCGTGGAGCCCCCTCGCCGACCACCGCCGTCTCGGGGCTTCATCTTCCCAGGGACCCCAGTGCCCACCAAACACTCACTGCCTGCCCCGCCCGCAGCCCCACCGTCCTGCTTTCCGCCCATGAACTTGGCTCCTCCAGGGGCCTCCTAGGAGTGGAGTCACAGGACTTGTCCTTTGTGACTGGCCTAATTGTCCCCAAGGCCCAGCCACGTGGCCGCAGGTGTCAGAGTCCCCTTCCTGCTCCAGGCTGGACGACGGCCCCTGGTGCAGAGGGGCCGGGTCTCCTGTCCGCATCCAACCGCCGATGGACGTGGTGGGTTCCCCGTGTGGCCAGTGCGAACAGCACGGCCTCCCGCGCGTGTGCGCACGTCTGTGGGAGCCCCTACTTTCCGCATGCCCGGGGGCCGTCCCCAGAGGCGCTGCTGCTGGGTCACACGCTGGGCCAGCGTGTCCCCGTCTCAGGAACTGCCACCCGGGCTCCACAGCGGCCGCCCGTTTTGCATCCCCACCCCTGTGGGTCCCAGACCCATAGGGAGGCGGGTGGCTTTGGGGTGGGGCCCGTCCAGGAGGGGCCCCTGGGCCTCCCGGGGACCACGTGGCTGGTCAGCAGGTGGAGTACAGCAGGACATCGGCCGTGTCACTTCCCCACAGACCCGACCCGGCACAGGCCCCGCCCCTGCAGCCTGCCCCAGGCACCCAGGGTGTCCGGGATGGGCCCCTCCCGAGCCTCAGCTTCCCTGGCTGTGCGCCGGGCGTGATCGTGGCCCCCACCACCCCCAAAGTGCCCTCAGGCTCCAGGCGGTCCCCCGAGTCCTGACGCGTGGCTCCGACCTGCGCCCAGGGCTGCGGTCACTGTGTTCCTCTAGGTGCTTCAATCTGATGCCAAAGGCTTCTTCCCTTTGGGCCTCATTTCCTTTTTTTAAAGATTTTATTTGTTTATTTTTAGAGAGGGGGAAGGGAGGGAGAAAGAGAGGGAGAGAAACATCCATGTGTGGTTGCCTCTTGTGCACCCCGTACTGGGGACCAGGCCTGTGCCTTGACTGGGAATTGAACCGGTGACCCTTTGGTTTGCAGACCAGTGCTCAATCCACTGAACCACGCCAGCCAGGGTGGGCTTCATTTTCATGCTTAAAAACCAAAAAGCTGGTTTGGAGGGAGTGGCCGGGGTGAACAGGAGTCAGGGACAGGGACACCAGCGCAAGCCTGTCTTCGGACTCCCCATGGCCCTGTCCTCAGCACCCCCAAGTCTGGGCTGACCTCAGCGGGGACAAGAGAGCGGAGGCCCAGGCCACACCCCTCCCCTGGGCCCGGGTGCCGGGGTGGCTGCTTCCTCTGAGGTCCAGAGGAGAGGGCACCCTGCCCCGCCTTTGGCTCCCACCTGGGCCTGCCCCAGGTGACCCCGCCCACCCTCATTGCTGGGGAAGCAGGTGGAGGGGGCAGGGAGGTCACCTGGACCTAGAGGAGCTCCGCCCCCTGCTGGCGGTGGACTCCAGCCAGCGCCACCGCTCTCTGAGCCCCATTTTCTCAGGCAAAGACAGAAGTGCCCGGGGCCCCAGGTGGGCGGCAAGGACAGACTCCTGGAGAGCACCCCGGGCCTGGGCAGGAGCTCAGGACTGTCCCGGAGAAGCACACCGCTGCGCTGCACAGGGTTTACTGGAACTTCAAACAAAGCACCTCTCTCTCTCGCTCTCTCCACACGCGTGCACAATAGGTTCAGACACAACCAGAACACACAGGTGCTCGCACACGCCTGCATGCACACAGGTCCACGCACAGATGTCTGCAGTCACAGGAATTCACAAACACGTGCACGCACACACGGTCCCACATGCATCGGCTTTTCTTTCCGTGCACATGAACCACCCACGGCTTTTGAAAAACAGCATCCAAAACTGGGAGAGGAAATGCAGCGTTAACTGTTTCTCCGAATGCAACCTCACATCCGCACACAGCGGTTCGGCCCGGACTCTGCGGCCCCCGTGAGCAGATACATCCACGTGAAAACTGCAAGTGTTTCCCCTCAGACTGCACTGTCCTCTATTAAATAACAGGTAGAATAACATGCTTTAATGTTCCGATCACACGGCCCCCTGCGTGGCCCCATAGCTGCACTCGGGGAGCCACCTGGCTGGCGGGGACCCCGCACTCGGCCGGCCTTCGCCGTGGGCGTGGACGGGGCTCCTCGTTGCGCCACCCACAGTGTCTTCCTTGGAAGCATCGCCCCCCGGCCCCCCGCAGCGCCGGCTCTGCCCCCGGTCCCGATTTGACGGGCGCTTGCCCAAGGAAACCAGGAAGGGCTGGGGAACCATCCTGTGGCCCCTCAAAGGAGCCGCCAGCGCAGGACGGGAGAGGGGGCAGGGACGAGTGGGGAGAGTCGGTCCCGGGGAGCCGCCGTGCCGTGGCGGTCAGCCGGGTGGGACCGTGGACGCCTGGCCGTGCAGCCAGAATGCGTGAGGCCTCCACTCCACCCGGCTGGCGGCTAAGCGCCTCCCTGGCTCCTCTGCCGCTGTCGCCGCTGCCAGGGCTGGGCGCCCGTGCCGGGTGGCCTGGGCGGGCCGCCGCGGAGCCCGGCCCCGCTCTGCAGCAGCCGCAGCATCTCGTGGTCCTTGTGGTCCAGCACGCGGGGCAGGAACAGCGAGGACTTCTGCGTGCGGCGCGTCTTGAAGCCCCTGCGGGGCCGGCCCTTGCCGTTGACCGACACGTACCACAGCCTCTCGGCGCTGGGCCGGCGCCGGGCCCCGGGGCCACCGGGCCCCGTCCGGTACCGCCGGGAGGCGTACGTGTTGTAGCCCAGCTCGTGGATCCGCTCCACAAACTCGCACTCGGCGTTGTAGTTCTCCTGTGAGTGCGGGGCAAGGCGCCACGGTCAGTGGCCCGGGAGGCCGCCGGACACAGGGCGAGGGTCCCAGGGACGGCTTCCTGCTTGCCGCGCCTCCCACCCCGTCTGCGTCTGGCCTGGACCCACGCCCCGTCGGCTCTCCACACCGCTGCCTGGGCTGTGCCTCACGCCCGCGCGCCCTCCCCCCACCTGTGTCTGGTGAACTTGGCCTTCGGGACTCAGTGCCAGCAGCCTTTCCTCCAGCGAGGTTTCCTGAGCCCCTTGGGAGGAGTGGCTCTCCCTGCCTCCCTTCGGGGGTCCCCCAGTCTCCCACACCCCTCCGTGGCCTGCCCAACCTGCCAGTTGGGGCTCAGTCCCGGCGGCAGTCAGGTGGCTGTGCCCAGGGCCACCTTCCCTCCAGGCCGCCCCTCCCTGAACTATGTCGAGGGGCAGGGCTGGGCACAGGGGAAGGCAGGCAGTGGGGCCTGGCGTCTCCCCTGGGCCTGGCCACCCAGCAGGAGCAAGAGACCCTTGGGGTCTGCCCCTGAGTGCAGGCGAACCTGCGGCCCACTCTCAGGGGTCCCAGGCTGGTGGGGACCAGACCAGGAATTCAGCAACGGGTGACCTGGAAGGACTCGGGAAGCAAGATGTTTAAGCAGCAATGCCCTGGGTGGCGGTGGGGGTGGCTGCGCTGACTCGGGGCGGCCTGCCTGTCCCGGTAAGCCTCACCCCTCTCTGTTCTCCTGCCCTGCCTACGAGTGGAGGCTCAGAGCCTGGGTGCTCGAGACCAACCTCCACACTTTACAGGTGGGGAAACTGAGGCCTGGGGAGGTGCCAGTCCCCAGATCACAAGGGATAAGGTGCCATGTTGGCGGGTGCCCGACCCCTGTGTGGTGTGGGCTCAGGGCCGACTTGCCCCAACCCCACGCTCTGCAGGCTGCATCGGTGTCTGTCCCCCACACTGGACTGTGACAGACTGTGACTCTTCTCCCATCTTTGGGCTCAGGCCCACCCACCAGGAAGCCAAAGGCTGGGCTATCTCTTTGCTGAGACACTCCGTGGGGGGTGGGGGTAGAGGGAACCATCTGAATGGACACAGTCCTGTGGGCCTTGGACAGCAAGGGGTCAGGCCCTCCTGCAGGGGCTCTAGGGGGCGCTGAGCACCCTGCTGCACCTTTTAGGGGCTTCCAAGGGTGCGGGGAGGGCGGTGGGTAGGCACGATGCAGGTGTCAGGAGGAAGTCGACTGGGCACCATCCCCGGGGAGGTGACATTCGGAGAGGGTCGTTTGGGAGGGGTGGGCGCTTTCCAGCGGGCAGCTCTGGGGACAGGATCACTCCATGCAGTGACAGGGTGGCCGAAGGCACGGAAAGGCGGGTGGGTGGCTTGTTTTGCAGAACTGAGAGGGGCCGGAGCTGGGAGGGGCTGAGTCTCGGGGTGACGGTGTGGGGGTGGGGGCAGGAGGCGTGTGGGCGAAGGCGGAGGCCGCGCTTGAGTGGGTTTGCATTTTAGGAAGACCCTCAGCGTGCACCTCGCACAGGGCACGACAGGCCACTGCCGAATGAAGGGACGAACGCCAGAAGGAAGGAAGGGAGGGAGGGAGGGAGGCAAATGGATAGATGGATGGACACACAGACAGGAGGAGGGCGAGGCTGGAGTCCGGCAGCCCTGTCCCGCGGTTGCCAAGATGCCAGCCTGAGTTCTAAGGGTTCCGGCGGAGAGGATATGGCAGGAGGCAAGAGGTATGGGTGCAGGAGGAGGATTCAGGGCTAGAGCCTAGGACTGGACGTGGCGCTGAGTCAGCTGGTGTCCACCGTGAGTCCCAGCCAGCTGTGGGCTGGAGCGAGTAGCTGGGGGGGCAATCTTTAAATCGGGGCATTTGGGGAGCTGCTCTGTCCTGTTGGGGTGTGCCGTCCTCTGTGCTGTTGGGGCGACCTCTAACTAAGAAGGGAGGTCAGGGCTGGAACTGGGGACTGTCGGGGTGCAAAGGCCACCGAGCCACAGAAGTGGATGAGCTGGCCTGGGAGGCGACAAAAAGACGAGGGGACCCCACAGCCAGGAGGCAGGGCAGTGGGCACAGCAGGTGGTGCCCGGGACGGGACGAGGGGTGGCACCTGGCTGCCCCCCTCCAGGTTTCTGCAGGGCGGCGAGCCCTTGCCTGCTGGTGCTTTGGAAAGCCCCACACCTTTCAGCCAGACCTCCTGGCTGTTCCCCGGTGAGGCCAGGACCCTCTGTTCCTCCTTCCCCAAAGCCAGTGCCATCGGCTTTTGGGGACGGAAGCTCAGCTCACGCTTTGTTCTGTCCCCAGAGCCCGGGCCTGGGTCTCCCATAAACGCAACGGCAGTAGCCTCAGGCTTCCTCTCTCCATGCAGCCTTCCCTGCCTCTCTGGGGACGTCCCCGGTGTGACCAAGAAGCCCTCGGCGGCACCGTGAGCACAAACCAGCATGACCTCCGCACTGGGTGTCCCCTCCCCGCAGCAGCAGAAAGTCAGCTCCCCTCACCGACACCGGGGTACGGCGCCGAGGGACTAGAAAGCCACACTGCACCTCCAGAGGGGCTCAGACAAGACCCCGGCCGAGGGCATGCCCTGTGGACGAGCCGCGGCTGAGGTCTGAGAGGCCGGGCGCCAGAGGGGCCCTCCGCCCAGACGCGGCCCCACCCGGGGCGGGGGGCCCTGCGTCACAGCGCGGCGGACAGCCGCATTCCAGCCTTTACATTTCCTTTAGCAAAGCGGTGGAGCATCTGTGACAAAAGGACCGGCTTAGAGGCGGGTTTTCCTGTGACTCTTCTTGAGGGTGATTTGCCTGACTTCAAAGAGGGCAAAAGGGTGCGTTTCCCCTGCGGAGGCAGAATGGGGGGAGGGGCCTGCATGGGCGCGACCCTCAGGGCCTGGGGGGGCGTCGGTTACCGGGATGAACCGCTCTCACTGCGGAGAAGGACCGGCCGACGTGCGTGCAAGGACCAGCTGGA
The DNA here is from genome assembly GCA_028533065.1 of Trachops cirrhosus. NCBI lineage: Eukaryota > Metazoa > Chordata > Mammalia > Chiroptera > Phyllostomidae > Trachops > Trachops cirrhosus. The sequence continues at coordinate 2,294,638 of CM052543.1, read as the reverse complement.
GGCAGTGGGTTTCCCAGGACACGCACTCCACTCCCGTCGCCCCCAGCCCCCAGAGCCACCGGCCCAGTTTTCGTTGTGGGAGCCCAGGTGGAGGGTACGCTGGGTTCCAGCCTGTGGGCCTGGGGCTCAGTCCCGTCTCCCTTCCTCTGGGTCCCCTCCTAAGAACTATCGGCCGGCTCCTTCCACCCCTCGGGGGACCTGGCTTGCACGCCCTGCTTCCTCCTCCCTGGGCTTCGGGGAGAGTAGTTCTTGCCCGGGGCTTGCTCCACCCATGGTTCGCTTGGGTCCCCTTACTCCAGTGGGAACTGGGGGACCACCTCTGCCCTGCTCCCAGCTCCCTCGAGCGACCTGCAGGGGAGATGGCGGCTCCCTCCGTGCCCACCCCCTCCAGGGGCTGGACTCACCGAGGCGTAGAGCCGTCCCCTCCTGTTCATGGCCAGGTACCGTCCCGAGAAGAGTCCCTTAATGGCCACAACGCCTACTTCCACCGCCGTGATCTCCAGGATGCCTGGGGAGAGTCGGGAGGGCTCATCACGCTCTGCCTCCGTCGGAGCGTGGGGCGGGGCGAGGGCCCAGGGCCGGGCGCCCGCTGGCCCTGCCCAAAGCTGAAACACACGGCCGGGGAGGCCGACGTGGGGCGTTCAGGGGAGAGAGCGCAGTGCCTGGGCAGGAGACGAAAAGGGGCAGCACCAGAGAAGGCGCCCCACGGGGAGAAGTTCAAACCTGGGGGGTGGGGGGTGGGACAAGAAAGCTAATATTTCTACCCGCTGACTCTCTGCCAGGGAGTGTGGCCTTGAAGGACATGGAGACGGCCTCGCCAGCGAGTCTCGGGAGACTGCTGGGGTCCGTGCCCCGCCTGAGACGCACACCAGAGCGTGAGCTGGAATCCGAAGCCGGGCTGCAGACGCCAGTCTGGGCCCTCCAGCCCCACGGCCCGAGCCACCGTGCCCTGGGGCCCTGGGGCAGCCAGCTGACAATGTCATTCAGGCATCAGACCTGGGCAGGAGATGACTGTCCCATGCCGTCGGAGGGACAGTCGGGCGGGCGGCTGGGTGAGAGCCCAGAGCTCACAGAGGACGCAGGTTGGGGCTCAGCTGTTCCCCGAGAAAGTTTTAATCTCCCCTAACGCCTTTCCTTCTGGACACAAGATCGAATTTTCTTGGGGGCGGGGCGTGCAGCCACAGGCCCAGGGAGTTGGGGTGCAGAGGGCGCGCTCTCCGGGGGGCGAGTCTCCACAGGACCGATCCCAGGGACGAAGACGCAGCTGCTGGGGGCTCGAGGGAGCGCTCAGGGGTGCAGGCCTCCCGAGTCCCTGAGTCTCAGGACCAGGGACCAGAGAAAGTCGAGACTGGATGCAGGACAGGAGCGACCGAGGGAGCACGCCCTCCTCCGTGTCCCTGCTGCCTGCCTTCGATACCCCAAGAATCTGGATGCTCTGCAACTCCAGTGGGTGGACTGGACTTAGAGAGAGCCGGGTTGACCTTGGGAGGCGATCTCGAAGCTCCTGGGGCTGGGTCCTGCGCACAGGGAAGGCCCGGCGACACTGGTCTCCATCGCAGGGCCCGGAAGCGTCCTCCGAAAATGCCCTCGAGGGGCTGCGGCTTCCCACCGAGGACTTAAACCCACCGCACGGCTTCCTTCGCCGGGCAGGAGGCGGAGCGCGCGCCCCGGCAGAGGATCGCGAGGCCTGGGCCGTCCTCCCACTCTCCCCAGGGCGGCCCGGCCAGGCCCGGAGGTCGGGGCTCCCCACCGAGCCGAGCCACAGCAGCAGCTCCGGGCCGGCGGTCGGAGGAGCCAAGCGCCGGAGCCGCGCTGGACGGTGGCACAAGCAGGAGACCCTCTGAGCCCCTAACCCGTGTCCCGAGGCAGCGCCCGGCCAGCGCCCGGAGGCCAAGGGCACAGGCCAGAGGCTGCGGGTTCCACCCGGGGAAGAGAGAGGGCACTCTACTGGTGGCGGCTGCGGCCCGGGGCGAGCATCTTCCGCCCAGAGGCAGCGGCACTCGCCTGCCACCTGGGCGGCGGCGAGCTGGTACGCAGAGGGTCCCGGGAGGGAGGGGGCTTCCAACAGGAGGAAGAGAAGTCGTCAGAATAATAAAGAGGATGATAAATGCCTTGTCCAGCGTCTCTTTTCCGAAAAACTCAAAGGGCTCGAACTTCTCAGGGCCCCTGAGTGCTGCGGAGTGAGGAGCCCTGGGCCGCCCAGCGCGCGCCCCTCCGACCCACAGTGAGTGGGGCAGGGGCAGGGGGCAGATTCGGCCGGCCCGCAGCCGCCCTGGTCCTCTTGGGACGTGAGCCCCACCCCACCCCCAGGGCCCCCTCGCGCTCCTCTGGACCTGGAGGGAGGGCAGGGAACCCCGGCGGCCAGCCTCCCCCCGGCAGCAGGAGAGACCCGCTTTCCGGGCGCCCTTGGGGCGCCGACCCTTCCCGGGCACCGCCCTCCCCGGGACCCCGGCCGCGACGCCGCGGGCCGCACACTCACTGTAGGCGCTGTTCTCCAGGCTGCCGTTGACGCGGCCGCTCGGGTGCAGCTGGAGGTGGTACTTCGTGGCGCAGTAGAGCTTGCGGCGCCGGGGTGCCCCGCCGAGGTGCTCGTAGACGCCGCCGCGGCCGCCCGCATCGCGCCGCAGCCGCGCCCCGGGGCCCGCCGGCCAGCCGGGCTCCAGCAGGCTGAGCAGCAGGAGCCAGATCAGGCCCATCGCGGCATCGCGCCCGTCCCGGGGCGGCGGCGGCTGCAGGCGAGCGCAGCTACCATGGAAGGGGCGGCAGCGGAGCCGGGCTGGGCGCTCAGAGCCGGCTCCCGCGCCAGGCGGTGCCGACTCCGGCTCCGCGGGAAGGGGGGCAGGGAGGGAAGAAACGCGGGAGGAGGAGGAGGAGGAGGGGAGAGAGGGAGAGCGAGAGAGAATGAATCTCCTTTAATTTTCACCCAGGATCGGGTGAAATTTCCCTTGCTGCGCAAAGCGCTGAAAGAAAAGACGGTTCGGCAACAAAAGGCCGACGTGGTCCCCCGGCGGAGGCGCGGGAGGGGCGGGAGCCTGGGCGCGTGGGCAGTGCGGCGAGCGCGGGGCTCCGGCGGGCCGCCGCCCGCGCACACTCGCCCCCGCGCACGGCCGTCGAGCCGCGGCTCCGCTGCGCCGCGCGCCTCGCGCCCCCGCGCGCCCTGCGGGCTCTGAAAGGTCCCTCCCCCGCCCCGCCCCCGCCCCTTCCCCCAGACCAATTATGCCTCCGAAAATTATAGAGCGAGGCCTCTAGGCAGCCGCCCCGGGCCCTGTCACCCCCTCCCGCCCCCCATCAATCCCCCAGCACAATGGGGGCGCCGCCGCTGACTGATGTCCGCGAAAACAACTTGCGGGAAGTCGCGCTGACAAACGCCCATTGGAGGCGGCGCGTAGTGAAGGGGCCGCGGAGGGCGGTGGCGGAGAGGGCCTGGGCGCGAGCGCGCGTGGGGGAGGCCGCCTGGGCTCGTGTCTGCGTCCTCCGGTCCCGGGGGCGGGGGGAGCCGCGGCGCTGTCTTTTGCGGGCCGGGCGAGGCGGACCGACCGGCCGGCCGAGAAGGGCTTTATCCTGTCTCGCTCTCCAACCGGGCAGATCCGGAAGCGCGAGGTTTACCAACGTCGGGGGGTTTCGAAGGGTCTGGTCCCTGCCGCGAGTCGGGGGCTGCTGGAGAGGAAGACGGGAGAGCCAGAGAAAGGGGCACGAGGCGGAGAGCCCCCAGGGCAGGCAGAGACAGGCACAGGGCGAAGCGGGGGAGAGTGTGGCGCAGAGGAGAGAAACCGGGGAGGCGAAAGGGAGGCCTAGAGAGCAGGGAGTGACCCCAGAGGGAAGCAGGGGAGTCTGGCGGCCGCGGCGAAGGGAGAGAGAGAGAGACGCGGCCAGAGGAGGGGGAGAGGACCCCCTGCCTGGTGGATCTCGGGCGGCGGAGTGGATGTCCCCGTGGCCTCGGACTGCCTGCGAGGCCCTCTGTCTCTCCTTGGGACCCCATCAGAGAGGGGCTGCGGACAGAGTGTTTCCAAACATCACACCCTCACGCCCTTCTCTAGTTCCCCCGGGCCTCTGTCCCCTCTCGCCCCCCTCCCCAGCCAGCAGGTACTGACACAGCCTCAAGCCCGGGGGTTTGCCCCAGGCAAGGGGGATGGGGCAGGGGGACAGGGCAGGGATGGGGACTGACCGTGGGGTCCCTCGGTCTAGGCCCCAGCCTTGGCTCCAGGTTCAGGGATGAGGTGGAGGTGGGGGGGGCGGCGCCTGGGGCCCCACATCTCCCCGCCTGCGTCAGGATGTGGGACCCTGGTCCTCCCCAGGGGAGGGGCGGGCCGGGGCTCCCTGGAGCTGCAAGAGCCTTGCTCCCCCTGGGGACATTTCTCACTACCATGGCCCAACACAGATGGGGTGACGTGTCCTCACGGAGCCCCCCCCCGTGTGGCCAGTGCCTGGGGGCCCCGGGTGGGGCACCCCCAGGGCATCACCCAGAACCCCAGTCCCTGGGGAGGAGACTGGTGGCCTGGTTCCGTCTCGCCAGGATTGTCCAAAGACCCGGCTGCCGACTGCCGGGAGCCCAGACTCCGAATGATGGAGTCTGCTTCTCTGGGGACACAGGACAGCCTCTGGGGACAGAGCCACGAGGGGAACTTGCTGATCCAGGCGCTGCCCACAGACTCTGCCTGAGTCTCCTGGCCACCGGGGTTTCCTGCGGAGCGTGGAAGGGACAGGGTGAGGGCTGTGGGCGCCGTGAAGGCCGTTCCCTCTGCCCCCAAGCCAGGCAGGTGCCTCCCGAGGCCGCACCAGGAGACAAGACGAGACGCCACGTTCCAGAGGGAAGAGAGTCAGCGCAACTTGCAGGGTGGGGGTGGGCAGGATTCCCAACCCCCTTCCCTGTACCTGCCTCAGCGCCCGCTCCCCGGGCCCATCAGGAAGATGGGGAGGAGCCAGCTCCGGGTTTGCGGCCTCCCGCCTCTCCACGCCGCCCCAAGGGCGCCCTGGAAGTGGTTTCCACGCTGCCCGCTGGGGCTCAGCCTGTGTGCGCCCCCAGGTCCGCCCGCACCCTGGGACTGGGGGAGGGGCTGCCGTAGAGCAGGGCTCTGGGGGTGTCGGGAGGCCAGGCGGGCAGGGGCGTCTGCTGGCTTCTTTCACTGTTGTGCCCGCCGCGCCCGGACGGTAGCCACGCGGTACCTACTCTTACAATGGTGAGTGAATGACTGAATGGGCGGCCGGCCGGCCCGGCCACTGCCTTGCCGTGGGGCCCTGGCCCGCGGCCCCACTCCCCGTAGGTCAAAGGTCTCCAGTGCAGCGAGGGCGACAGGACGAGGTCCCAGCGCAGCGTGCACCCATCCCTAGGGACTGCAGACGTGGTGGCTGTGAGGGCGGTCTGGGGCACTGTTAACAGTGACGTGGGGACAGTGGACACCCTCGGCTGCAGGCCCCGTCCAGTGTGACTTTGTCGCGGCTGCAAAGCCCTCTGGGTCATGTCTTCCCCTCTCCCCCCGAAGTGCCCCGGAGTCCGAGGGTGTTGTCCCAAACCCAGAGCCGCTTCCTGCCCGTGCACCAGGCCCTGCGGCAGCCCTGCCCTTGGCTGGTGTTGGGGGGGCACTCGCCCGCCTGCACCCCGTCCTTTGTCCAAGCCTCTCCCTCCAGGCTCCAGGCCTTTGCTCAGCCACCCACCCACTGAGACCTTCCTTTCCATCTGAATGTGTCTGACCCCTGTCTTTCCTGGCCCAGGAAGACCCCCGACACCCCCGAGGGCCTCGGCTTGGCAGGCCCGGCCAAGGCCTGGGGACCTGACTCCATGGCAGCCTCCCCGAGGGGCGTGGCTCTCATTCACGAAACCTCGCTGGGCTGGGCTGGGAGGAGGCACCCACACAACCCACACACGGGGCCCTCCGCCCTCCCCCGCCCCGCGGCACCAGGTGGGGGGTGTAATGTGGTAATAGCGACCTTGTTAATTGCTTCCAAATGGTCACTGCAGCCATTTGACTAATTGGTCTCTTCCAGACCCCGGCCCCGGACACCCCCAGGCCTGGCCCAGCCCACCTCACCCACAGTCCTGAGACCTCTGCTCTGATGCGCCCACCCCCAGGTCGACTTCCAGCCCTGTCTGGTACCTGGGTGACACCTTGTGACCCCACCTTCGGACACTTCCCCTGGGTAGGGAGCTGGGGGAGGGGACAGAACAGAGAGCAGCGACCCGTGATTCGGGCCCAGCCTGCCAACAGGGGTGCCGGCCCCAGGCCCACACTCGCTCTGATCGTGCCCCCCAAGAGCAGCGGGAGGGAGCCGAGCCTGCAGTGGTGGCCGGAGCCAGCGGGACCGGAAGTCCCGCAGCAGCCCTGCTCAGCCCTGCCTTACAGATGTGAAACAGAGGCCCAGAGACGAAAGGAGACCTGTCCGGGGTCACGCAGCTGGGAGGGGAGGGGAGGCCGCCGGAACCTCCATCTGGCCTCACCTTGTCCGCCTGGCCCTTGGTCCCCAACAGGCTGAGGGTGGGGCCAGGGCCTGAGCAACAGGGGCAGGACTTACGGTGGAGTCTCCGCACACAGCGCGGCCCAATCCTCTGCCTGGTAGATGCTTCCTCTGGGTAGACCAGCTGGCCGCCCTTCACAGCTGCGGCCACCCCACTCCTAAGGGCAGAGCAGGGTCCCAGCGCCAGATGGGAGCCTCCATCTGGGGACACGGCTCTCTTTTGGGGTCACTCTGGATGCCACCAGGGAGGCTTCCGTAATGCCGAGGGTCGCAGGAACCCTGGGCTTGAGCACTGCTGTGCCTGCAGACAGCGAGCCCCCTGGGTGCAGGACCCCTCTCCTGTCTGTCAGCAGGGCCCTGGGGTGGGCCAGGGGCACCCGAGGGCGCAGCGGCTCACCGAGGGGGCGGACAAGAGACCGAGACAGGTGTCTCGTCATCTGGGGGCCTAAGCTGAGCCTTTTAAAAACGTGTTTCTGGGAGCTTTATTGAGATCTAACCTGCGTCCCCTACCATCCACCCCTTTACAACACAGAGTCCAATGGCTTTAATGCAGTCACAGGTCATGGCTGATTCTGAAACCTCTCAGCACCCCGAGAAAGCCGGTCCCCTTAGCTGTCCCCCTACTCCTCCACCCCCAGCCCCCAGACCACCCTGGAAGGCAGCCCAGGGGGGCGGGCAGGATGACGGCACAGCAAGGCTGCTGAGTCGTCCCCCCACGCCCCTGATTCGGCCCCACAGCCGGAGACTTACACAGCAGACACTCACGGTCCCCACCCCGGAGGCTGGAGTCCCAGCCCCAGGTGTCACAGGGCTGGTTGCTCCTGAGGCCTCTCTGCTGGGCGTGCAGATGGCCGTCCCCTCCCTGTGTCCCCACATGGTCGTCCCTCTGTGCCCACCTGTGTCCTGATGTCTTCTGCTGGTGAGGACCCCTGTCACAAAGCAGTAGAACCCACCCCGGTGACCTCATGTTACCTTCGTCACTTTTTCCAAGACCCCGTCTCCACATGTGGTCAGCTTCTCAGGTGCTGGGGGTCAGGAGTGACCCAAAGAATCTGGGGACACGGCTCGGCCTGTAAGTGCTAACAGTGCGCCCCAAGCCTGCCGACGGGGCAGGGGTCTGCCGTCCCCGACTGTGGCCTGGCACTGCCTGACAAGGGCTAAGGGCGCAGACCGCAGCCAGCAGGTCACCCCCTGCCCCAGCCCCGCCCTGGCCTCCGTCCGCCCAGGCTGGTAACTCCACGTGGGGCACAGGTCGCCCTTCCCTTCTAGAAACGTGTGCTGCTCCTGCAAGGCCCAGAGCATCACACTGGGAGGCTCCCACCTCCCCAGGCAGAGGGCCCCTCCCCCCACGGCGTCCCGATCCCCAGGCCCGCAGGGGTCAAGGTTGGCTGTCTCCTGCTCGGCCAGTGTGCAGCGGGAGGCAGGCCCGCAGCCGGAGCTGTGGGGGCTGGCTGGGGAGGCGGGGGCAGACCGGAGAGGGCTCTCAGGGCGCTGGCAGGGAGACGTGCCCTGATCCCGTCCCCAAGCACTGGCGTGCTCCGCGCCTGCGCCTTCACGTCCCCCCGTTTCTCTGGGCGCTGCCGCCTCCCCTGGGGTGCCCCGGAAGAGGGGCCGTGTTGGGGGTCTTCCCTAAGCCCCTACCACAGGGGGTCAGGGGCTGCGGGCCTTGAAGTCCAAGCGCAGCGGCTGGCATCGATGGACAGGAGGGCGCTGAGTCATGGTCTCCCGTCTCTGCCAGGGAAGGGGTTGGGTCTGGAATGTTCCAGAACTCCTCAGCCTCCATTTCAAGCTGCACTCGTTGTCTCTCCCACCCAAGCGCTGTCAACCCAGGCTCGGGATGCCTGCCCTCCGCCTTTCCACAGCAGGCCCTGTGTCCTCCATCCCCCGGTACAGTCTGAGCCGAGAAACCTCCGGCCGGGCCCGGCTCTGGGGTGCACCCGTTGCCAGGGAGGCGTGCCGGGACAGCGCCGGGCCTGGCCCTGTGGGCGTGTGACCCGGAGGGCGCTGTGTCCCCGGGACTGGCCTGCGTCCCTGGGACCGGCCACCGGTGCCCGCGCTGCAGGCACATGTGTTCCTTCAGCTCCTTCGAGGAGGAGTGAAGGGCACCCGCCCCTCTAACGGATGTGGGCCCGGCGAGCTGGGCGGACCGTGGCGCTGGCCGAGGACACACTTCTCACTGTGTGCGGGGCCCAGCCCCACCCTCTCCACGAATCAAAGGCAAGTCCTTCCTCTGTGGCTGCCCCCAAGACCCCTGATTTTGTGGCTGTGGCCGTGAGGGAGGCTTCTTGGCCACCTGGGCTTGTGCAGAGGCAACCTTGCGGCCGCAGGCCCCGGTGCAGCCGCGGCGGCGAGGGCCCGGGTGGGGAGGCAGCTGGCCGGGTGCACACTCGCTTCGTTAGTGAGAAATGGTCCTCCTCCCCCCACTTCAAGAGGCCGGGGTAGGCGCCCACCTCCCATAGACGGGTGCATGGACCCGATGGCTTCCCTCCCCCACCCAAAGGTCCCTCCCTGTCTCTGCCAGCGGCCAGGCCAGCGGCCACTGTTGTCCCCCAGCCTGCCATGCCCCGAGTGCTTGGCCCGTGCTGCCCCTCCTCAGCTTCAGGGTGAAGGCCATGCCCTCGCCTGCACTTGGACTTGCTCCGGTCCCTGCCACCGCCCAGTCTCCGTCTCCTGCCGCTTCGCCCGGGTGAACCGCCCAGCCCCCCTGGAGCGCTGCCATAGCTCCGGGTCGCTGGGCTGCCTGTCCCCACCCCGGCAGCAACGGTCTCCCCCTGCTCCCATTGTGGGCTCGTCTAGAGTCTTCTTGGCGATCCAGCTGAGCAAGTCCCCGCCCTGGGAGGGGGCATCCCTGCACCCCGGCCCTCCTGGACTCCCTGGCTGGGTGAGGGGTCCCCCCAACTCCCTGCATCCACCTTGCACCCAGGCCGCGAGGTCTGAAGGAGGCTGGAGCTGCCCTGCTTTTCTCCGCTTGCTCGGCGCCCCCTCCTGGGGTTGGGCCTGAGCCACCCCCGCCCCCAGATCACGAGTGAACGAGTGAGTGAATGCGGGAACTCTCGCAGGAAGCGGGCGGGGACAGCAGGTTCCCACCTGGTGCCCTGGCTGCCCTGTCTCTTTCCCACGAGCAGCTCTGCCAGGAAAGGAGGCTGCAGCCGGAGCTGGTGGGAGCCCGGGGGCCGGTCAGACTCTGCCTGCTCACAGTCAACGCGACTCGTGAGCAGAAAATTGCGTGACTAGCATCCCCCAGCGGGTGGCCTTCGGTGGACATCTCCGCCGCGCCTCGGCCGCTGGAGTGATGGGCTCACAGGCAGGCCCTGGGCCCTACGCCTTACGCCCGCTCTCCCAGCTCACACGCACACTCCGACCCAGCAAGGTGAAATCAGGTCGGACGCGGGGCGGACAACGGACAGACAGGCTGACGGTTGAGTGAGGCCCCTGCTTGACGTGAGAGGGGACGACGGGGCCCAGGCAGCCTCGGCCATTGTCTGCTGGAGGCCTGCACAAGGCGGCTGGCTGACCCCACACGTTTCTCTCCTGAATTTTAAATCCTTCGAGCAACAGATGTCACAGGGCAAAGGGCTGGGTTCGAGAGCACTGTCCTCGGGCTGGGGACAGTGCTGGTGAGGCCGCTGCCAGGCCGTTTGGCAGTGCCCCGTGTCTCTGCTGGGGACTTGCACGCAGATACAGCGAATGTGTCTCAGCCGCGATGACATTGTCATTACGGGCGACCTGCGTCCTCACAAAGGAGCCCTCCCCGGCCCAGAGCCCACCATCCACGGTTCTCAGCTTGCGCTGGGTGAAGGGGTGCAGAATCCAAGTCAAACACCTCTGACCTTTGCCCTGAGAAGGTGTAAGGCCACCTGGGCAGATGCCCCAGGAAGGAAGGAACTGGCTTTCTTATCACGAAGCCTCCTTATGTAAGAGTGAACTCAGAATATCGGAGCTGGCCCTGACCGGCGTGGCTCCATCGAGTGGACACCGTCCCACACAGCGAAAGGTCACGGGTTTGATTCCCAGTCAGGGCACGTGCCTGGGCCACAGACTCAGTCCCGGGTCGGGGTGCGTGCGAGAGGCAACTGATTGATGTGTCTCTTCCTCTCGTTCTCCCTCCCTTCCTCTCTCTCTAAAAATAAATAAAGTCCTAAAAAAGAAAAAGCATTGGACCTTAGTTCCTTCCTGTTGGCCTCTGTCTCTGTAAGTCTTCAGCTGGGATGACCCTAAGGAGTGCCCCTGTGAAGGCGGGCTCGGGGGTGTTTGTTCCACCCACTAGTGGCTCATTGGTGCGATTGAAATCAGACCAGCTCCCGAGGGCCTGGTGCCCACCTGGAGGCCACACCCTCTCGGAGACCAAGCCCATCCACAGGCCACGCCCACCCACAGGCCACACCCACCTGTGGGCCCCACTCGCTGCAGGTCCTCCAATGCCGCCTTATACTTTGAGCACTAAGGAGCCGTTGCCATCTTCAACTAGCATCCCAGGCTTTGATGTTTCCAAGTGTCTGACATGAGTCTGCAGGCCCATCCGACGCCCGCCTGGTACGGGAATGGCTGTCCGAGGCCACGTGTGAGATGGAAACACAGTCGGAGAGTCCTCTGTAGTTAACGCGTTGTCGCTGGTTCGCCCGCCCGTTCGCGTATCCGTGCGCGCATCCGTGCGCGCATGCACTCACTCACTCACTCACCCAGTCGCCAGTGCTCTGAGTCCCAGCTTTGTGCCGGGCCATGCGCCGAGGACACAAGGATGAGTAGGACACATTGTTTCCTTGCAGGGAGGCCAGGCGGAGAAACCAGCAACCTTCCACAGCCGGGGAGAAGGCGGGTGACAAAGGTGAGTGACACATTCGGGCTGTTCGGGCATGGCAGGGGGTTCGAATCGACCTGGGCGGGCTCAGGAAGCAGCCCCCCTCCCTGCACACCGGCTGGCTTTGGACCCCGCTCGCCCGCTGCCCAGCATCGAGGGCCCCTCCTCCGCTCCAGACCTCTGCGACTGCACTCCCCCCAGTTTCCACGTTGGGCCACACCTTCCCTTTCATGCCCACTCTCCGCTGCAGGACACCTGAGTTCTGTGCAACAGACAAGGCAGAGACTGCGCGCTCCGCTCCACGGATGAGGCGACCGCGGCCGAGAGAGTGGAGGAGCCCGGCAACGCGGAGCACGAGGCCGGGAGGCGCCAGCGGGGCGGCCACGCCCAGAGTCGGACAGCGGTGAAAATCCACTTCTCAGAGTGGTGGCTACACTGGGGTCCTCCGGGCATTTCATAGATATTAACTCATTTAATCCTCAAACAGCCCTCTGCATAAGGGCTACGAGGAGCCCCATTAAAAAATTAAAAAGCGGAGGCACAGAGAGGCCAGGCAGCTGGCCGGCAGGGGCCCGGCGCCGCGCCAGGATGCAGAGGCGGGGAGCCAGCCCCGAGCCCGGAGACGGTGCTGGGCCACCAGGCTCCTCCGCCATGCAGCTTCAGAGGGCAATGCGAAGATTACCTGCTGGGTGGGGAAAGCTCGTGATAAAGCAGGCGGAAAGCAGCGTCCAGCCTTGTTCACGCAGCAGCTTGTTTGCAAACGGGAGGAAAATGCAGACGTATTTCACGTCGAAGCCCTGCTGTGGGTCTGTTCCCTGGGCGGGGCCCGGCCCTGGCCGGGGCAGACACTAAACCCAGGACGCCAGAGTGACCAGCGCGGGGAAATGGGAGTGGGAGGGGCCTCTTTTTGTTTCCACCGTTGTCTTTACAACAAAAATAACTCGCTTCCCCGTGAATCAGTTTCTTTAAAGTGTCCCTTGAAAATTTCTGTGGGATTCTCTGGCTCGCTCGGGTGCCTGGACCAGGAGGACGGGGGCCACTGTCCGGGCTCAGGATGGAGGTCAGAGCCCCACCGGCCTGCACTGGGCTTAGATGCTCCGAGTGCCTCACCTGGAGGAAAAATGGCGTTTCTCTGGGTGCATGGGAACGTCCCCGGAGCTGCAGCCCAGGCGTGCGCTCTGGTGTGAGGCCCCACGCTCAGCGGCCGCAGCAGACCCTGGTGCCCTCGCACACTTCCCCAGTGCCAGGCGAAAACTCGTGAGCGCGGCTGCGGGGGCAGCTGGGCTGTGGTCTGGGGGAGGTTGGGGCTCGGCCTCTGCACATCCGAAGCCCCCAGAGGTTCTGCAGGTCCAGGGTGGGAGGGAGCTGCGGCCGCCAGCGCTGTTGACTCAGGTGTGAAGAGTTCGGGGACTCTCCTGTCACAGCTGCAGGCGCACGGAGGGGCGCCCACGTGCCCACATGGGTCTGGACACGGTTTCCAAGGAGCGGTCAGCCTCTGGCCTCAGATGGACCCACTCTGTGACCCACCCGCACTGTGCCGCAGTTTCCACAGACACGCAACAACACTCACAAGGCCTGCCCAGCAGGTACCGGCCATGGAACGTGACCAATAGAGGCCTTTATTGAAGAAGACACAAGGTACGCGGGACATTGTACGTAAGCCAATGACGCCTCAGTTCCCTTCCAAGTAGGCCCCCCGGGACCTCACACCATTCTCCCAGTCACCACCAGCTGCCCTGTCATATTTTCCTGAATCTCATAGACAGTCTGAAATCTCTTCCTTTTCAAAGGTGATTTTAGTTTTGGGAAAAGCCAGGAGTTGCAGGGCGCCAAATCTGGGCTGTAGGGGGCTGAGTCACTTGGGCGATCTGATGTTTTGCCAAAAACTGTACATGAGACATGATACATGAGCGGGCATGTTGTTGTGATGGAGCTGCCCATCACCAGCTGCCCACAGCTGCGGCCTCTGAATCACCAGAATAGCTTCCGTGGAGGGATGTTCAAGCTTAACGCCAATTTGATGCAGATTCGTTGCTCTGCTCACTCAGTCATTCTGAACGTGGCCACACAGTTCACGTGCTCACTCAACAGCGTCCACCACCCCCACTGAGTACAGTGAAGTCCTCACTGTTCACACAGGTGCACTCCAGCCCACTCTCCTTGGCTGCCAGGTGACATCGATGGTGTGCAAACCGCTCTCGTTATTGTGACAATGGCTGGATTTTTCCGGACAGACCTCGTACTTACTTCATGGGGCTTTTGTGTTGACAGACCCCTGAGAACGGCCCCACGGGTAGCGGACATTGGAACAATGTGTAAAGCCCTGACTCTTTAACCCTTACAACGCCCCAGTGCGGTGCCCTCTGCTGCCTGTCCTTTGCAGGTGACGGATGAAGTGCAGGGAAGGTTCAGTGACCAGGGAAGGTCACTGGGCAGTGGCTTTCTGTTTGGGCCAGTCCTGGGCTCTGACATCTCCCTCAGCAGTGGCCACCCTGGGGCACAGCGGACTGCCTCCCCCGCACCCCGCAGAGCTCACGGCAGCTGAGAAACATCCCACCGGATACTGAGACAATGAAAAAAACAAAAAGGTTGATTTTTATTCTTTACTTAGAGTTATTTCAAAGGAAACTTCATACCCTTATCAAGACTAGAGACTGACACCACGTGCCTAGTGGAAATGTAACTACGAGGAAGTTCAATAAGGGGCTTCCAGGCAGGCGGCAGCGTTGGTAAATGCGGAGCCGCGTCCTCTCGCGATACCACATTGAGACCGCAGCAAAACTACGGAACCGCCTCCATGCAGAACCGCCTGGCACTGAGCTGAACAGAAGTCCTGCACCCAAGGATCTAAAGAAAAAGCCACACGGAGACTGGTCGGAGGGACAGAGACTTGGACCGGGCTGGTCTCATGCCCAGGTGTGGCTGGAAAAGTCGGGGGGCCCTGGCTGGTGTGGCTCGGTTGGTGGGAGCATCGTCCTGTGGCCCGGGGGGGCGGGGGTCGTGGGTTTGTACTGGAGGCAACTGATTGATGTCTCTCTCTCTCTCTCTCTCTCTCTCCCTTCCTCTCTCTCTAAAACCAATAAACAGGTCCCGGGGGCGGGTTCAACCCCCGCGTTTATTGTCCCTGGCGGTTCCGCGGGTCAGCAGTCTGGATGCACGTGGCACCGACCCAGCCCGAGCCTCTCCTGGGGCTCGTTCCATTCTTACAGTTCCGCTGAGGCTGGGATCCCAGAGAGCCGCTCCGCCATGCGGCCTGCTCCGTGCTGGCTCTCGGCGGGGCCCTTCCTGTCCCCTCCTGACACCAGCAGCCAGCCCTGATTTCCTCACGGGGCTGCACAGGGTCTCAGAGCCACGTCCCAAGGTGACAGAGTGGAGGCTGCCGGCCTCCTGAAGACCTCTGACTTCACCTATCATCCCTTTAGCACATTCTGCGGGTGGAAACTAGTCCTAGGCCTGTCCAGGTTGTGGGGCGGTGGGGGGCGGGGCAGGAGATAGGCCCCACCTCTTATGGGAGGAGCTTCAGAGTAGCCGGCAAAGGGGTGTGGCTGCAGGGACTCAGAAGCTGCAGTTGCTCCTTTGCGCACAGTCCATCCCGTGCACGCTCCTGGGAAGGGGTCATTGGTGGGCCTGCCTCATCCAAACCTGGGGCGAACGTACGCACGGGGTCTAGCGTGCAATTTCAGGGGCTCACCGCCCTCGTTTGTGGCCCGCCCATGGGACCCCATCTACTCCAGCAGCTCCTCCTGCGCTGCTCCGCCTGGCGCCGGGGTGGCCCGCGGTGGGAAGGCCAAGCGAGGGCTGGTGCGGGGCCTCCTCTGCTCCGTGGGGCTGAGTCCCAGCTCCCAGTGTGGCGTAACGAACAGCCCCGCACTCAGGGGCAGCATCAGCCTTGTCCCGTGCTCTCGGGTTTCGGGGGTCAGGAACCCGACAGGACACAGGAGAGAGGCTGGTTTCCTCCTCTCTGCGTCTGGGGACCCAGCGGGGGAGACGGGAAGCTGGCTGGGCCCCAGATGCACCTGGTGCCTGGGGGGGGGGGTGACAGGCGGGTCTGCGGAGGGAGCGCCGATGTGCAGCCCCACCGCGCCCTGAGCTTCTCCCCGCGCAGCCGCGGGCTCTGCAGGAGTCGCCCAGAGCAGCACCAGGCAGCGGCGGCACACGTTCCCTTTCTTACTGTTTTAACGTTACCGAGGAATCGTCGACAACTGTCGTCGCGTGTAGGCGACGTGTGGAATGCGATGGTTTGACGCATGAGCGCGCTGTGGACTAGTTCCCGGGATCCAGCGGTTAGCCACGCCCCTCACCCAGGCAGCTCTGTTGCGGGGGTGGGAGGCTGAAGACCGCCTGTCCGGGACTGTCTGGGCGCAGCCCCGCGTTCCCCACGTCGCCAAGCTGCGCACTGGAGCCTCAGAACTCGCTCTGTCACCGACATGCGTCCCCCTCCCCCCCGCCCCATGCACTGCCTTTCCTGCCCTGGGTGGGCGGGCAGGCAGCATCGCTCCCACCAGCCACAGGCAGGCACCAGCCCTCCCGGATTCAACACTGCCCGCCTCTGAGAGCTTCCCCTGGCCTAACGGGAGGGCCCTTTGCCTCACGGACGGTGCGCCCCGGACTCCTTCCCTCCCCGTACCCTCCCAAAGCGTGGTCCTGAGGGTCTTGGACACCCGGGGTGGCCACGCTGGGTCCTCCATCCCCCCAAGGGCGTCGGCACCTCTGCCTCACAGGGATGCGAAGGGGCCGGCCCACGTCGCTGGGCCGCGGAAGGAAGCTCCAAACCTGTGACCCTGAGCCAGCAGGCGCAGCACCTGCTGTCCCGCCTCCAACCAACCACACGTCAACGCACAGCCCTGCGGACACGGAAGCAGCCCATGGGGGTCGCCTGCCTTGAACGGCCAGGCCCCAATGCACACTGTCTTTGCAGAACCCCATTTGGTCCTCCAGCACCCCGGGGGTCGGCTCAGTCCACACTCCGCCCCGCAGAGCAGGTGCCGGAGGCAGAGGCCGGCTCCCCAGCCCAAGGCTGCCAGCAGGCGGCTGCTGGACGGCCCGGCTCACGCCCTGCGTCACTGGGCCATCCTGTGTGACACCTGGCAGCCGAAAGATGTGACAATTTAAAAACGCAGAAAAGCAGACCAACCCCAGACAAGTCTTCCCGCGCTGTGGACCCCTCATGTGCCTTGTGAGCGCCGAGTGGGCATTCATCACTCACCCTCACCGCGCCCTGAACCCTCACCGCACTCTGAGGGGACCACTCCACCGTGAGGACGTCACGGTCTCGTCCCTGTTTATTTCCGCCTGCACCCTCATAGGCGAGCGTGGCAGCCAAGGGGGAGACCGTCCCCGCCCTCTCTGCCTCGTTCGCACGTCGAGTCTCTGAGTCCATGTGGCCGGCCTCCCGCCAGGGTCCTGCCGCCTGGTCAGGCTCCCCGGCTGCCGGGATCCCGGAGCGCCGGCCCCTCCAGGCGGGCTCACCGAACCTGGGCTGGAGGCCCGCCGTGCGGGTCTCTGTCTGGGAACACCCGGCCTTCTGCCGTGGGGAGCTCCAGGAGCTGAGGGCAGGTGAGGAGCTGGCTGGGTGGGGGCAAGGAGCCGGCGGCTGACCGCCCCCCGCCCCGCTGACGGCAGCCCTGCTCAATGTCGCCCTTAAGAGGCTGGGGTCACAGGCCGGTCCTCCCGCTGAAACGGAATAGTCCTCCTGGGAGAGGGGCCGCCTTTCAGCGGGCGAGCCCGAGAAGGCCACGCCAGCCAGCGCCCCGCGAGCAGCGTCACCTTCCCGCCGCCCCCGGCTCCCCTTTGTTGCGAGTCCCACTTAAAATATCAAAGCCGCCGGGCCACAATGCCCCACTGAAAGCTGAGTCACCCAGGTTTTGTGACACCACCAAATCCCTCCTGCTGTCTCACTCCGAGCTCGGGGCTCCCGGTGCCAGATGAAAAGGAAATCCCCAGCCCTGGGTGGGGAGGCGAGGCCTGGCCGGGCCCGGCGCCACATAAAGGGGCCTTGTTCCCAAATCAAAAGGGCCTGAACAAAAAGGAGGGAGAAGAAAGGGCCGGGGGCGGGGGCCAGCTGCAGTCTGGTGCACCTTGAGCGGCTCGGCGTGCCAGGCCGGCCCACAGCGCCCACTGGCAGCGGCGGTGCCCCCCACTGCCACCTCCCTGGCATCCCTGCGTTTCCAGAACCCCTGCGGTGGGAGGAAGAGCAGGACAGTGGGGTCACTCGCAGAGCCAAGCGGCAGCACCCCCTGGAGCCTGGCACCACCGCCGAATGGAATGCCCATAGGCCGCCGGCCGCCACTTCCTGCCAGCACAGGGCGCCATCAGTGCCCAAAGCCACACCAGGAGCAGCTACACCAAAACAACAGCACCAGTGACAGCACCGCCTGTGGCAGCAGGAGCCGCAGCAGCCCGGCCGTCCCCCTCTGTGACAGGCACGATGACAAGGGGCCCGCCTCACGGGGCTGTTGTCAGGATTCGGTGACCTAATCCGAACGAAACCCTTAGGACGGTGTGGGCAGAGGGCAGCCGACGCTGCGGAAGCCTTCGCCCTGTGCCGGACCCTGCTCTAAACCCCTGGCTCACGACGTCCCCTCCGGAGGGCCACACTGCCGTCCCAATTCCTGTCTTACAGGGGAGGACGCCGCTGAGGCCCCGAGAGGCTGAGGCCGCCCTTGCCGAGATGTCAGGCACCCAGAGTCTGGACACAGGCCGCCTGCGGCAGAGCCCGTGCCCGCACCGGGCCGCCGGGCTGCCTCCCCCGTGGGTACGCCAGGCGGGCCCAGGGTGCCGAGGGGGTGGGCCCCCAGCAGAGCTAACCCGAGCCTGTGCCCGGGGCACCCTGGCCGCGGCACTGCGGCACCCACAGGAGATGTCTGTCCAGGGGATGGGCGCTCACAGAAGGGTGTCAGACTCGCCGGCCTAGAGTTCACCGAGCTGGTTTCTCGGGTAAATCAAGGATGTCCCTGTATCTACATATATCTCGACATTTCTCTATAGGTTAGTCTCGCGATCATTTTCCTCGGTGACCGACAGACAAGCACCGGGCCGACAGGTTCCCGGGGCCCCGGCTGTAGCTCCCAGCCTGGTGACGAGCACACTCTTCTGCTGCGCTGGGACATTTCTCATGCTGGTCAGGGGGTAGCCCCCCAAGGGGCCCAGGAAGCCCCGGCCCGTGTGTCCTCCGCCAGGTGCCAAGTCTCTGCCGCTCAGGCCGGAGCACGCCTCCTGCCCTTTCAGGGCAAGACGGGGCGGTTCTGCTGAAACTCCCTGTTCTTGCTCATTCTGCCGGCTTTCCACCCGGAGCCAAGTCCGCCAGGGCATCAGCCTGAGTCCGAAAGCCGCAGAGCAGGTGTTGGGGGTCAGAGGGACCCGAGTTCCAGTCCTGACCCTGCTGCTTACCAGCTGGGCGCGCTTGGGCAAACCGCTTACACAATCTGGGTCTCCGTTCCCTGCCTACAAAGTGGGGGTCTCGGTGATGGCACCCGCCTCCGGGGCTGTTGCCTGGGTCAGTGACTTAACCACACAGTCTTCAGGATGGTGTCGGCAGAGAGTAGGCACGGCCTTAGCTAGTCACAGCCACAGTCGTAATAGAATGGTGGTGATGGCGATGGTGGTAGTGATGGTGGTGATGGTGGTGGTGATGATGCTCGTGGTGGTGAGTGTCGGTGACAATGGTGAAAATGGTGATGATGGTGACGATAACAGTGATAGTGAAGACGGTGGGGACGATGACGATTCAAATGTTCGGCCTGTTTTACGTTCCCAGAAAACGGTGGCTGCCGTCAGTGGCGAGCAGGAAGCAGACGGTGGCACCAACCTGACTTCCGGGGCCCCGGTCCAGGCACTGGCCTCAGCAGCAGCTGGCTCCTCACTCGGGGGGCCAAGTGAGCTCTGCGGGCCCCGCCGTGAGCTCAGAGGAGATGGGACGGTTAGGAGCCACCTCGTAGCAGTACCCTGACGGCCACTGCAGAGAGCCGCAGGCTGGGGGCCTTCATCCTGGGGACCGAGAGGCCACTGGCACCCACGGGCCCTTCCCGTGGGGCCCAGGGAGGTGCAGCCACCCCTCCAGGTCCAGAGCAGGGGCAGGCTCTGCCCCTTGCACAGCTCCCTGCTCTCACGGACCCAGAGGCTTCCTCTCCTGAAGCCCAGAGCCCTGCGTGGACAGCAGTGGCCTAGAGCCCATGTCTGAGGCTGCGCGGGTGGCGGGGGCTGGGGGCGGGGGGCGTGGTGCCGTGACCTCTCACTTTCAGCGGCAAACCAACTTCTTAGGCAGCACTTTTAAGCTGGGCTCAGCAGCCAGGGCCCCGCCACTCCCCACAGCCCAGGCCTCCTTTCTTGCTTTGTGAGCTGCCTGTCTGAAAGCCACCTTGGCAGGCTTTGATGTGGCCCTTTGATAACGTGGCTTCGTCAGCAGGCAGGCCGTCCAGGGGACGGCTGGCTTTGAAGCAGGGGCCCTCCCATCCACACTGAAGAAAGGAGGGGGCTCCTGCCTCAAGCTTTGGGGGGCAAAGGGGCGGGCCCGGGGAGGGGCTCCTCGGTGACGAAGGAGTCCGTGCAGAGGCTCTGTCGGCACTTGGGTGAGACCGGAGCTCCGGGGTCTTGGGGCACAGGGTGGGTGGCAGCTGACGCGGAACCTCACAGAGGGCACCCGGCCCCGGGCCTTCGGTTGGAGACCGGGCGATCTGGTCTGCGTTCTGGCTCGGGAACCTTCCGGGTGTACGCCTGTGGCAGGTCACTTACCCCTCCCGAGCCTCAGTTTCCCCACTCTGCACGTGGAAGTTGTGGCAGACAAGTCAAAGCTTCCAAAACCGTTGCAACAAGGGTTCAACGAGATGCCGGTCACTCGCCTGCTCTGCACGCCGGGTGCCCAGCCGGAGCCGGGACAGGGATGGCGGTGACACTGGTGGTGATGCTGATGGTGACCGTGGTGGCGACGGTCACGATGACGAAGACGCTAGTGATGTGAGGAGGATGGCTGGCAGCGTGGAGGGGTGTGACCATGCTGATGAGGACGGAGATGACGACAGCAATGATGAAGATGGTGACGATGATGCTGACAGTGACGATGAAGAGGGAGAAGCTGATAAGGCACCGCTGACGATGAGGGTGGTGATGGTGAGGATGACGATGATGAAGATGCTGGAGAGCAAGCTACTGCTAGGGCTGAATATCCAGCCCAATCTCCCCTTCACAGGCAGAGGAGGGACGGACCCAAGGTCACAAAGCTCCCAGTGGTACAGCCAGGCCTGCACCCGGGTCCCGATCCCAGTCCAGCGCTCTTTCCCAGGAGCACGTAGCCACGACAGCCAACTTGAGTGGAAGCAACTGCTCTGATTCTTAGGTGGAGCCCCGAGATTCACGGGCGCCCAGAATTGGATGGCCTTGGCTTAGATGCCCAGATGTGCCGAGTCAGCCTGTCGCCGCCTCGCTCCCTTGTCCCTTTCTGTGGTCACGGAATCCTGTCAGATGTTGCAGCCGATGGGGTGTGAACTGAAGTCGTTGGATGGGGCTTTTAAGAAAATTCTTCTTGCCCTTCCCTCGGTCTTCCTTCCCCTGCCTGGGATGCCAACGGGATGGCTGGAGCTAGGGCAGCCATCTTGGGTCATGAGGTCACAGGAAGGGAAGTCACAGGTTGGGGAGGGGGGAGCAGAAGGAGAGGGAGTGCTGGGGCTACTGAGGGCCACAGACCGTCAGGCCAGCGCCCAAGCGCTCACCTGGGTCCCTGTCCCGTGGAGCATTCATGCTGGTTGAGGGAGACAGGATGTAACATAATAAATGTGCAAATGTGTTCAGGTTGTGGGGTGGTAAAGCCAAGAAAGCGGCTGGAGAATGGCCAGGCCGTGCTGTTTGGAAGGAGTGGGGGTGACCCCTGAGTCCTGTATAAAGGGTGGGGTGGGGTGGGGTGGGGCGGGGAGGGGCAGGGCGGTCCATTCACGGGGAGAAGGGCCTTGGAAATGCATTTCATGTGTCGGAGGAACAGCCGGGGGCCAGGGAGCTGAGGCTGTGTGAACACTGGGGTGTGCATGCAGCTGACTGTGTCCCCCCAAAAAGACTTGCCCATGTCCCAGCTCCTGAACCTGTGAGAGCCACCTTATACGGCGAACGGTGTGATGCAGTTCAGGATCGGGAGACGAGACATCAATCCTGAGGCATCTGGGTGGGTCCCGAGCGCAGCCAGGCGTGTCCTTAGAAGGGAGACACACGAGCGGGGACAGAAGAGCAGGGGGCCAGGTGACCACGGAGGCGGAGGCAGAGACGGAGCCGAGGACGGGAAACAGCCAGCAGGGCTGGAAGAGACAGGAGGGACCCTCCCCCTGCACCTGGGCGGGGGGCACAGCCCCGGTGACAGCGCTGACAACCTGTGTTGGAACGTCAGAATTCAGCGGCGAGAGGATCAGCTGTGACTGAAGCCACCAGGTCTGTGGTCACGTGTGCCGGCAGCCACTGGGTGTGTGGTGGGCTGAGGGCCGGGACTGAGGTAGGGGACAACCACACCGGCCCTCGGAAGCCACCCTGAGGACCCCAGACACGAATGTGGTGGGAGAAGACATCTGTGGTCACCCAGGTCGGAGAGGGTGGCCCTGGCCCGGAGGAGCCCGGGCCAGGAGCGCCCCATGCTCACCGGTGCTCGGAGCGCCCCAGGCAGAGAGGAGGGCCTGGCCGGGGCTCTGATGGGTCCCTCGGCCCCAGGGGAGTTTAAGGGGGACAGGAGGCCCTGTGCCCTCGGGGCAGAGACTCTGTGTGTAAATATTTAGAAAACTGGGTGTGATGGGTTCACATAAAAACTCACTTCCTCCTCTGTGAATGAGCCTTCGAATGACAAAGCGGTCACACCTGATGGTTTTTATGCCCACGCACAGGCGGGCCAGTGACCCCGGGGGCCAGGGCAGGGTAGACGTCAGCCAGCAGCACGCCATCCGGGGACGCAGACCGGGGCTCAGCTGGGCCTCGGAGCCCAGGAGGCGCGGCCACCAGAGGAGCTGTGGGGACAAAGACCAGCGGGGACACGGAGATCCCATAGGCAGAGGCTCTTGTGGAGCAGGTGGGGTCGCAGAGGTTCCCGGCTGGCTGAGGAGGTCGGTGTGCCTCGCGGGAAGTCCGTGTGCTTGCCTCTTCCCCGTTCACCCTCCTCACACCCCATCCCCTCTTCTTCACTCTTCGCCTGTCGAACCCCGAGCCCCGGGCAGGCAGATGCCCGAGGTGGGTGCAGAATTCAGGCACCTGGGCTGTGAGTGCAAGACGACTTTCTGTGGGCCTCCCAAGAAGGGGGGAAAATCAGCCCATCGGGTTGGGGAAGCGCCTGGGGCCTCTGCCAAGGGGTGGGCGACCTGGGGCTGCCCCGCCCCTCAGGGTCAGGGCTGCTGCTCCACCGACCCTGGGGGAGCTTTTAGGGGCAGCTCGGAGCCTCGGCCCACGCTTGCACGCCCACCCTCTCCTCCACCCAGCCCCCCGGATGGCACCGGGACTTCCTGTGTCTTATGCAACTCCGGCGCTCACACTCACACATGCGGACGCCCACCGTGTGCCACACACTGTGCCAGGGCTTTGCACGCGTCCCGTCCCTCAATTCTCACCACTCCGTGCAAAACAGGAGCCGCTGAGATCCCCCTCTCGCAGGGGGGGCCTGAGGCCCGAGGGGCGGGGGCTTGCCGGGATGCCACCAGCCCGTCTCTGCGGGCCCAGAGCTCCCCTCCCTCCCCACAGCCCCCCGCCCCAAGGTCATCGGAGTGACCGTCACAGACACCCTAACCTGCCTCCCGAGGGAGGGCCCCTGAGGCTGGAACCGCCCTGATCCTCCAACACAGGTGTGTTCAGCTTGAAAACTGCCACGGCACACCCTCACCCTGAGCACACCCGCTGCACTTACAGAGAAACAGCCCTGCCTTCAGGGAGGGCACCTTCCCGTGGGGAGGGGGCAGCGACCCGCATGTGGTCAGCTGAGTCAGGGCCCCGAGAACCAGGTTCTGACCCCTGGAACCCGTGGGAGGGGCTGATAGGGCGAAAGGGACTTCGCAGGTCCCATTACGTCAAACGCTGAGATGGGAGGTTATTCCGATTATCCAGGCGGGCCCTGAACATAACTGCAGACGTCCCTTATAAGACAGAGGCAGGGGAGTTCCGTCCACTTGCTGGTCACCTCAGAGATGTGCTGCCTACCCCCTCGTGGGCACCGCGAGCCCCCGGCATGGCCTGCCCCTGGCACTGACCACACCGGACACTGCGCCCGTGTCCCCTCTGGGGACTGTCCCCTGGGCTCAGTCTGCCCCGCTCCCAGCTGCGCCCGAGACCCAGAGTGCCGCCGAGGCTGACCGAACACCCACGGAGGGAGTGGTCTGCTCGGGGCAGTGCTGCAGCTGGGCGCCTGGAGCCCGGCTTTGGAGCTCTCTGGGAGACCCCACCGCGCAGCAGGTCACAGCTGTCCCAGGAGGCCCTCCAACCGGAAGGGGACTCTCAGCAGAGGGAGGTGGCATTTGCCTGTGGAGTCAGCTAAAGCCAGCTGAGCTGCCAGGAGCTGGGCACGGGGCTGTCCCCTGCTCCGGGGGGCCCCAGGACCCTCTTCCTGGGAGGCGGGGCAAAGTCACCCCAGGGGGCGGCCCCGGCTCACCCTGCCCGCTTCTTCATTTGTGTGGTCCGCGGCTGCCTTGGCTGCCTTTCCCGCTCGGGGCCTGGAACTCGGGGCAGGCGGGCTCAGCCCGCGGACCGGCCATTGTGGTCTGCAGCGGGCGAGGTCAGTGCCTGCCGCTGCTTCGCTTTCCCACCCTGTTTCTGACTTTTAGGGATTCCTTTTGTAATTCCTCCCGGTTTTTGTTAATTACACGAACCATTTACTTGGCTGCAAAGTCAGATTTAAAAACAAGGCTGTATGCGCTTCTTATGGCTCTCGGAGCAAACGGCACAAACTCAATGCCTTAAAACAACACAGATGTATTCTCTCCCGTCCTGGAGACCGGGGTGTCCGCCGGGCGGCTCCTCCCAGAGGCTCTAGGGAGAGCGTGCGTCCTGCTCGAGGCTGCGGCGTCCCCGGTCCGTGGTCCCTTCCCCGAGTCTCTCTGGCCTCCGCCGTCTGTCTTCACACTCCACTCAGGCTGGCCCTCCTTCCTCCTTCTTTTAAGGACGCTGTGATGGCACCGCCCCAGCCGGGAGACCCAGGACAGTCTCTGGGCATCCTTGACTTGAGCACAGCCTCAGAGTCCCTTCCGCCCTGTAAGTCACGATTCGCGGGTCCTGGGGGTCAAGGTGTGGGCACCTGAGGGGAGCCCTTCCTCTGGTCTACCACAGGAGATGTGTCAGAGAAGTCTGGTTCTATCCCTGCCCCCCACGCCCCCCCAGTCCATCAGAGACAAGCATTCTTTAAATGTATCCACGGCAAAATTCACCCCGCGGTGTCCAGTTCTGCAGACCTGTGGGCCCGCCCCACAGCGGACGGAGGCCAGAACCCAGTTCCTTGGGGACAAGGGAAGGAGGCTTTGCAGCTGACTGAAGTGTCCCAGCACGGAGAACCCAAGGGGGGTGGGTGCTGAAGGTGACGGTTTAGAGGGAGCCAGGTGCCAATCAACCCATGACCCAATCGATGGCCGTGGGGCAGGGCAGGCGCTGCGGGGACCCTGGCGTGCGGGCCGCAGCGGTGATGGCTGGAGCCCCTCCCTCTGCTCTGGAATCGCGTGCGGCCCTGGGCACGGGGGTGGCCCTGGGCGCGGGGGTGGCCCTGGCCACAGCCAGGGCCTCATCAGGATGAGGAGTGGCCTCGTGCGTGCCGGTCACAGGGCTGGTGGCCCATGGGGACGGCATTCGCAGAGACAACAAGGAGCCGGTGGCTCTTTCTTCAACCGCCAGATAAAAGCCGACCTCAGCGCCACAAAAAGACGGAGCGTGAATCGCTTCTGCAGCCTCTGCATTTCCTTTGAGCGGCCTGTCACCGGCACCAGGCGGGCGGTCCGGGGACATTTTGTCATGCACGTCGCCGGCCCTTCGGGTGGCCCAGGAGCTGCTGCCCTGCTAAAGGGACGGCTGTCCCAGCCCTGCCCTCATCCGTCAACCTCATAATGAAGTGACAAATTGCTGTCTCAGAGCCGACTCCTTCAGCCCGTGTCCAGGAAGGTGTCAAAGGCCCGGCCCCAGGGACAGAATGCAGGACGCATCACTGGAGAAGTGGCAGCAACCGCCAGCAACTCCCTGGTCCCCTGGGGCCCTGGCTGCCGGGTGGGGGGTGGCACTGCTTCCAGAGATGTCTGTCCCCCTGCCCCGACCCAGGACACCCGAAGTGCCGGATCCTTGTTCACGTCAGAGTGGGCGGCACCCAAGTCCCGCCAGCCGGGCTGCACCTCTGGGCGCCTGGTGCCTGCACCTGGCCCGGCCCCTTCCTCCCTCCACGCCCAGGCGGGGTCGGCTGCACGGGGCCGCTCTCCCTCCCCAGAGCTCCCAACGCGCACCGCCCAGCAGAGCCGCGGCCGAGCCCTTCTCGCCGGCCTTGGACCTGTCCCCAACGATGACGGCGATGACGGTAACTGGGGGAGAGGCCCCGCCCTGCTCACTCTCACCCGAGCTGTCACCACGGCAAGTCCTCGTGACCGCCCAGGAGGTGAGCCGCGCCGCTCCCTGGCCACACACGAGAAAGGGACACTGAGCTGCGCCAACACGGAGCGAGTGGCACAGCCAACCCTAGACCCACCGCCAGGCCCAGGTGCCCACACGCTCTTGCACCGTTTCAAGACCAGCTGGGAGACGGCCCCACGGAGCCACTCCACCTCCTGTGGACTGCCCCGGGGTGCGGGTGGGGGTGGGCGGGGCCGCTCCGGCTTTCTACCCGGTCCCTCCTGCCGGCAGGGGTGCAGGGGGGGTCATTCTCGAGGCCGGGACCGGGGGGCAGGCTGGGGCCTGGGCCTGTTGAAGTTACGGACGACACTCCCCTTGGTGGGCGAGGAGTCTGGGCTGGCACTTGTGTGCTGGGCACCAGGGGCATGGTGGCAGCGTCCGCCCGGTCACAGACAGATGGACAGAGTCACCGGGAACGCAGCCGGCCCCCAGCAGGGTGCGCCATCGTGACCCCTGTGCAGCGGCTCTCACCGCCTGGTGGGCGGTCTGTCATGGACCTTAAAAATAATTCAGAACCACACTTCTAGTCCCAAGTGACCCATGTGACCCTGTTGCCCAAACAGGAAGGGTGGAATCCACGAGCCTGGGGTTTGGGTAAGCAGAGGTACAGGTAGGGAAGTGCCCCCCTCCCACTGCTTTGCGAGGTCAGGGACAGGCAGTCAGGTCCCTTCAGGAACCTCTCGGCCGCTGTCCCACGGAGCTGTAGGCAGTGTGCCGGGAGGGCGGGAGGGGCCCGGCGGAGTCCCTGTGCCCCTCCCCCACCAGGAGCGAGAGTGACTTTCAGGTGGGCGCCGTGCTGGAGTCCGAGAGGGTGCAGACAGGTGACTTCAGGTCAGCGAAGGCTGCTCTGTGCATGTGACTTGGAAGTGTGGAGAGGAAACCAGCTGTGCGCAGGACGGGCCAGGCGGGGTGCAGGTAGGGCAGGACAGAAGCCAGGACGGCGGGGGCGGGGCACTGGGTCCCAGAGGTGGGGCCTGAGCCCTTGCACCTGGCACAGGGCAGAGGGGTGGGGTCTTTGGGGGTCAGAGCCCCGGATCAGCTCCCCACCTCCTCATTTACTGACAATGTATTCTCTGGGTGTCAGGAAGAGAGAAGTTGCTAGCCCAGAGAGGGGAGGCCTCCTGCCCGGGGTCACACAGCATGGCGGTCAGCACACAGCAGGCGCCCAGTAGAGGAAGAACCGAACCCCAACACTCAACCCACCCAACACTGCTGAGGATGTGGAGGAAACCAGGAGCAGAGCCCTGGGCCGACCGAGGGCCCCGCCAGGAACCTCGGAGCAGGAGGAGCCCAGGGCACGGCGAGCAAGCCCCAGCCGCATCTCTGTGCAGAGCCCCCCGCCTGGTGCAGCCAACCTGCTCGCGGGAGCCCACCCAGCCACAGTAACCTCCTCCAGGAAGCCCACCTGGACCCTGCCCCCACCCCCCACTGCTGGTTCTCCGGGGAGCTCCTGCGGTTTCCCCATCCAGGTCTCCTGCTGGGGGCTTTTATTTCTGGCTCCCTCCGGCTCCGCCAGTGGATGCGACAATGACCTGGGCCTCCACTCAGAAACGGGCTGTAGTCACCGCATCGAGTGACACGCCTAGCAGAGTAGGTCCCATTCCTGTCTCGTCACCAGCCTGTTCACAGCAGCATGGCACCCTGGGTGGTCTGGAAGGGGCGAGTCAATCAGTGGGTCGGTGGGTCTACCCCACCCATAAGGACACGTCTGTGTCTGTTTCACGAGCACCGGGGGGCCCCGGCTGGGACGGCGAGGGGCACGGATGTCCCAACAGCCATTTTCTTCCCCCACGTGCTCCGGCCACGACGGCCTGTGAGGGGCCAGGGGTTCGGGGCCAGATGTCGGTGGCGGGTGCAGACAGTGAGGAGGCCGACATGACGGTCACAGGGGAAGCAGCCAAGGCCCAGAGGGGACAGGGACAGAGTTTCCGCTAACTGTGGAACGTGGGCCACGGTGTTTCTCTGCCTGACCCTCGAAACGCCCTCACGCTCCAGCCGCGGGTGGGGCTTCGGCGTGAGGGCTGATGACGATGCTCGGCGAGAGGTAGGTTGAGCGTGGGCCCCACGGACTCCCACGGGCTGCCTCCCCCCCACCCCCGGCTGCTCCGCTGCCGGGACTCGACCTCCAGTGAGTCCCCGGAGCCCCTCCGGCCGGGTATGGCAGCCTGCAGCATTGGGGAGAGGTTGTCTCCGGGCGGCCCCGGGGCCCCACACCACAAACAGCAGAGGCAGACGTCCTCGTCATTGCCACCATCTGAGCCACAGCGGAACTCACTGTAGGACGGGGGGCTCCCTGTGGGCGTGCAGCAAAGCCAAGCCCAGCGCTGCCACCCCTGAACGGGGCAGGGGCCACAGGCCCTTTGCATCAGGGAGAAGCGACTCGGCCCTTCCCCCGCCCACCTCACGAGCCAGGTCCCCCCATGAAAAGGGCACTCTGGTGGGCGAGCGCCTGCTTTTGTCATCTGATGCCATTAAGGCCGGAGTTTCTCATGGGAAAAGTAACGCTTTGGCTGCATGAAAGGCGGGGGGCGCAGCGCGGCCCGGCGGTCCCAGGGGCGACCGACCTGGGGCCGTTTGAAGTCCACCGTTATCGGTGCCGGGGCTGTTTGGCTTCTGCGGGGCATAAACAGGGTGATTGAAGTGGGCGGCCGTGTCTTTCCGGACGACAAAAGTCCCCTCGCTAATTGCCACATCAAATGATCGGGAACCCCCCAGTGGAAGCCCTCAAATTACTGTGAACACACACCGCAGCCCGGGGGCCGCCGGGCGCCCCCCGCCCGGGCTGCGGCCCCGCTGCCCCCGGATTGGGTTTCTCCGGGGGCGGAGGACAGGAAGGTTCCGCTTCCCCGCCAGCCCGCTATGCCAGCCCCGCGGCCGCAGCCCCCCATTGTCTCCGGCCGCCCAGCCAGCACGCGGGCGCCCTGCACAGAGCCCCAGGCCGCGGAGCGGAGGCCCTCTCCCCTGGTCACGCCCCGGTGACGAGGTGCCAGCTCCCAGGCCGAGCCCCACACGGGCCAGAAAGAGACTGTCAGTCTCAACACCTTCAAAGGAGCCATCACAACACCAAAGTGACAGACACCAAACCCTCAGCACCCGCCACCCGCCCCCCGCTGTCCTGACTGGTGGGGGCAGGGTAGCCTGCAGTTTGGTGACCCGCACCCTTCGCCGTCCTATCCCCAGGGAGGTCCGGCCCCTTTATCAAAACTGGGGACACATTTTATGGAATGCTCCTCATCTTCCCAAGGCCAGGCACTGAGCTGGCCAACCCCCTTACCCCAATACCTCTATCAGCCCCCTGAGGTGGGACTACAGTCATTACCCCTGGTTTATAGATGGGGAAACTGAGGCCCAGGGTGGTCAAGTGCCTTGGCCCAGGACCCGCCCCCACCTGTGCTCTGTGGTGGCTCACAGGCTGGCAGGGGAGAGACCCTTGTCACCCAGTGGTGACAAACTCCTGAGGTGCCAACACTCATACCCCTCGAGGGTTGTGGGGCGGCCAGTGAGTGGCGAGGGGTGCCCACAGCTCCCGGTGGCCCAGCTGGTGATGGCCCCCTGCTCCAGGCCGCTGACCTCCTGTGGCCTAGCATCTATTTCCATCTGAGTAGCGCTGGCTTCCCCTTGAGTAGCGCAGCTTCACCCACGTCTGGGGACCCCAAGACAGTCTGACGGGGGAGATGAGATAATGGCGGAGATGGGTGAGGGGAGAGCCCTGGAGGACAGGACACAGAATACAAAGCTACCTGCACCACAGAAGGAGGGGCCAGCCAGGTGAGGTGGATGGGCTGTGAGCCAAGCACGTGCCAAGGCCCTGTGGCAGCAGAGTGTGGTCGCAGCCGGAGCCGGGAGAGAAGGGGTGAGGGCTAGAGCTGAGCACGGCAGGAGGCGGGGCAGCCGCAGAGGGCCCTCTGGTCCCAGAGTGATGGGACACAGCAGGCAGCTCCTGAGTCACCCGGGGCCTGGCTTTTCGCCCACTTCGAGGACAGGGTGAAGTGGGGAGACTGAGCGCCGTGACATATTCTGGGTGCTGCCCTCCTGCATTTGGCAAACCCACCGGCCGGTAGGACCGAGGGAGTGAGCGCTCACGTCAGCCGTAGACTTTAGCTAACACAGTGTATCAGTACCTGTTCGGCAGCTGTAACAAACAGCGGGTTAAGGCAAGACCTTAACAACAGAGGAGCTCTGTGTCCTGTTTGCTCAGTTGTCCTGTAAACCTAAAACTGCGTGAAAAACGGCCTTTTGAGTCCCGGCCGAGATGGAGGCGTAGGGGAAACCCTTCACTTCCTTGCACAAACAAAAGGAGGACAGCCACCGATCTAAAATCAGTAAACAACCAAAACCGCCAGAAAATCAAGTTGCATGGAACTCCAGCAACCAAGGAATTAAAGAAAAAGTCAACCAGAGCAACCAGAGCGGTAAGACGGCGGGACCGCGCTGGCTGGCTCAGAAAAAACGGAGGGGAGGCGGCAGGCTGTGTGGGCGGGGCTGGCGGGAGGAGAAACTGGGGGTCAGAGCTGACTGTGGACTGCGGTGGCGTTACCGCAGGGGGAGAAACGCCGGTCTCACGCCAGAGTGCGTGGGAAAGTGCGCTAGAGACGCTAGAGAGGAGCAGGCAGCCGCTCTGCTCCCTCTCTGCCCCACCCCCTGCCCCCAGGCAGCACAGCAAAGAGGATTGCCCCTGGATACCTAAGGCCCCGCCCCTTACAACTTAACAGGTGCGCCAAGACAAAGAAATACCACCGGCATGGAAGAACAGAGCCAAACCTCAGAACTAAGCGATGAGGAGACTGCCAACCTGTCTGACGGAGGATTTAAAGCCCTGGTCATCAAAATGCTCACAGAACTGATTGAGCGTGGTCGGAAAATGAAAAAAAACAAAAACAAATGAAAGATACCCAAAGTGAAATAAAGCAAAATATTCAGGGAACCAACAGTGATAGGAAGGAAACCAGGACTCAAAGCAACGATTTGGAACAACAGGGAAAAATAAACATCCAACCAGAACAGAATGAAGAAACAAGAATTTGAAAAAGTGAAGAGAGTCTTACAAACCTCTGGGACAACCCAGAACATTCCAATATCCAAATTATATGCGGTGCCAGAAGGAGAAGAACAACAGCAAGAAATTGAAACTTATTTGAACAAATAATGAAGGAGAACTTCCCCAATCTGGCAAAGGAAATAGACTTCCAGGAAGCCCAGAGAGTCCCAAAGAAGTTGGACCCAAAGAGGAACACACCAAGGCACATTATCACTAAGTTACCCAAGATTAAATATAAAGAGAGAATCTTAAAAGCAGCAAGAGATAAGGGGACAGTACCCTACAAAGGAGTTCCCATCAGACTGTCAGCTGATTTCTCAAAAGAAACCTTGCAGGCAAGAAGGGGCTGGAAAGAAGTATTTGAAGTCATGAAAGCAAGGACCTACATCCCAGATTACTCTATCCAGCAGAGCTATCATTTAGAATGGAAGGGCAGATAAGTGATTCCCAGATAAGGTCAAGCTAAAGGAGTTCATCATCACCAAGCCCTTACTATATGAAACGTTAAAGAGACTTATCTAAGAAAAAGAAGATAAAAATATGAACAGTAAAATGACAACAAACTCACAACTATCAACAGATGAACCCAAAGGAAAAGACAAATGAAAACAAAAACTAAGCAAACAACTGGAACAGGAACAGAATCAGAGGAATGGAGATCACGTGGAGGGAGTTCAGTGGGGAGGGGGAAGAACAGGGGGAAAGGTCCAGGGAAGAAGAAGCATAATTGGCAGGCATAACATAGACGGGGAGAGGTCAAAAATGGTGTAGGAAACAGAACTCAAAGAACTTACACGTACAACCCATGGACATGAAAAGGGGGGGATGCTGGAGGGTTGGGGGGCAAGGCGGAGGGGGGAGAAGGGGGAGAGATTGGGAAAACTGTAATAGCATAATCACTAAAATATACTTAAAAACAGTCTGTTAATTGTTTAAAAACAAACCAAGTGATAAAAGCAGGGACTCTGAGGCCAGGAGGAGGACCGCCCGTGAGCTGGGAGGTGGAGGGGCCCCAGGCCCCCACACACGTGCAGCCGAGCCCCAGGGCCACAGCCTCCGGCTTCCCGATCCTCAGCCAAGCTCACCCCGGCCACTCCGCACACCTCCACACTTATCACTTAATTGCATTAATTATTGCAGCTCCTCCCCATTTACAAGCAGCTTATCAGCACACTGCTTGCCGGTACACGGTTGGGGTGCCTGATAATCCTGGGATGGCAGGAGCGAGCTTCTAGAAACTTCTGGCCCCAGTTTCACTCCAGGCCAGCCAAACCTCCATGCTGCCGTGCCCACCGGCACCGAGGCACAGGGGCCCACGCGGAGGGACCCTGAGAACCGGCTCTGGGAGACTCGGTGAGGATGTAGCCACCCCAGCCCTGCCTCTCCCTACCCTGCCCTCCGGCCTGTCACCCGGCCTCTCTCCCCTGGGGTCTGATTTAAGGGGGGTCCTGGGCCACAGGGTCGGTGAGGAGTGTGGGTCAGCACACCTAGGGGACTGAATAACAGCACGTGTCCTTTCTCTTGACCACGCGTGTGCCATGGTGGGGGTGGTGACAGGGAGGATGGGGGGTTTAAACCCCAGACGCTCGCTGTCCCCGTCCTGGAGGCTGGAGTCCGAGATCCGGGTGTCGGCAGGGCTGGTTCCCCCGAGGCCCCTCCCCTTGGCAGCTCTGCTCCCTGTGTCCCCGCGTGGATGGCCCTCCGGGTGCGTGTCTGTGTCCTGTCTTCTCATAAGGACACCAGTCACGTTGCATTAGGACCCACTTAGGGACCTTGTTTTACCTTCATCACCTCTGTAAAGGTTCTGTTTCCAAATATGATCACATTCTGAGGCTCTGGGGTCAGGACCCCGAAACAGGACTTTGGGGGAACACAGTTGATCCCATAACGCCAGGGAATTCCTAAGCTACGCCCACGGACCTGACCCCACGCAGGAGGGTGGCAGCAGGCAGCTGGGGGCCTGGTGGGGTGAGGGGCTCCCAGGAGGCTTCGTCCCGGGGTGGGGTGCGGTGGGGTGCGGTGGGGACGACGCAGAGATGGAACTGTAAGGCCTTCCGGTCCTGGGTCCGGCCTGGGCCTGCCCCGTGGCCCCGGCTGCTGTGTGCCACGCCGGCTCCTGTGGAAGGGGCCACGGCTAAGGAGAGCCCAGCAGACCCTGGAACGGAGAGGAGGCAGGACTCCTAGTATTAATTAGCATCTGGGAACCGCCCAGGGCAGGGGGTCAGGAGGTCATCGGGCCAGGCCTGCCCCTCCTCCTGGACCTCCCTCCCAGCAGGACAATCCTGAGCCCAAGAACCCCTGCGGGGGTCGGGGGTCGGGACAGCGGACGCCGGGGGTGGGAGCTGGCTCAGGCCTCCATGTAACAAGTGCCACAGGAGTGCTTCTACCCGATCTCCTGTGCGCCCCCGGGACGGGCCCCCATGTTACAGAGCAGCCAGCGCAGGCCCCGAGGCCCAAGGCCAGCCCCAGGCTGCCGGCCAGTGGTGAGTGGCTGCCCGGGTTCACGCTGCCGGTGGGATTTACCAGGGAGACTCCGGAGGGGAGGGAGGCCTGCTCTGGAGGGGTCCCCCACCACAGGGCCCCTGGCACGGGGAGCCGTTCAAGGTGGGCAGGTGGCAGGGGCCGGAGGGGATGAAGGGTTCGGCGCTGTCGGGCGTGTTTTTAACTCCAAAGGGCTCACCGAGCCGGACTCCGTCTTCCGCTCCGACTGCAGGGAGCTGTCTTCCGTCCATCTGTCCATCCGGCCACCGGCTGTGTCGCAGCAGCCAGGAGGGGCTTCGTCCTGCTTGGGGCTCCTGCCCGCCATGGAAAGAATGGGAAGAACTTATTTTAAGAAAAGGGGAAACCACCTACCACTTAGCGAGGAATCCGGGCTAATTGTGAAGCGTTCTCAGTTGCTTTATTTAGCTGTTTATTAAACCGGCTCAAACAGGAA
The DNA here is from genome assembly GCA_028533065.1 of Trachops cirrhosus. Lineage (NCBI taxonomy): Eukaryota > Metazoa > Chordata > Mammalia > Chiroptera > Phyllostomidae > Trachops > Trachops cirrhosus. Next base: position 2,260,834 of record CM052543.1, on the reverse strand, counting down.
CTGATGCCTGGGCCAGCCCCGAGGCCCCTCGTGCGCGGGGCCTGGGGGCAGCCGAGGCAGCTCCGGCCTGATTGCAAGCTCCGCCCACCTGCCCCCTCTCTGGGACACACAGCTGGAAGCTCTGACGCCGGGAATGTACGGTCCACGGCTCGCAGGCCTGGCTGCCGCCGAAAAGGCCAGTTTGCCTCAAAACCCACTTCCCGGGCCCCCGCCTGCACTGTGGGCATTGCTGAGTCTCTCCTGGGACACCAGCCTGGCCGTCCGGCGCCGAGGAAGCCGGTCCCCAGCACCGCAGCCCAGGAGGTCCCCACCCCAGACGGCCTCTGCTCGCCACACCCTGTTGGCTCTGGGGTGCTTCCTCGTGGGAACTGGTCTCCTGTGTCCATTTGTCTGGCCCTCCACAAGGCAGGGCCCGGGGAGTCCCGGCCCACACCTCCCCATCCGCCCGGGATCTCTAGATTCCAGAACATCGCTGGGCATTGGGCTGGCGCTCGGTCACTCAGCATTCATGCTCTCGCTCCTGTTTGGAAACTGAAAGTTTCTGAGACCAGCCCTGGAGGGGCAGCTCACAGCAAAAACCGAGGTGATGCCGGGGTGGGGGACGTCTCATGACGGAGAGAAACACTCTGCCCCACCCCGACCAGGGACCCTGCCGGGTGCTGTGACCCACGCCGGGGTGAGGGCCCGGCCCGCTCACACCCACACTCACAGCGCTGCCTAACAGAGACCCCCAGTGGGGACAACCCTCAACTAACGAAGGACAAGCAGAACATGCTCCATCCACCTGACGGAATATTACTCGGCCATGAAAAAGGAACGTAGCTACAGCGTGGGTGGACCTAGAAACATGCTCCTGAATGAAAGGGGCTGCACCCAAGGCCGGGCAGACCAGCAGTTGCCCAGGGCCCCGGGCCACTCACATCCTGCCTGCCGCGTCTGACCGGGACTCGCCCAGAGCCAGGACCGACCGCGGTCTCCTCGTGGGGGCCTGGGGGTGCTGTGAGAACCGTAGAGCCCCCCAGCCCTCATCGCCCTGGCTGGGCCGGTGGTGGAAGACAGCCTGGAGGAGGCCCTCATGCAGGAACCCAGAGCTCCGCGCTGGCGAAGAGGCGGGGTCCTCTGTAGAAGGGTCTCCAATGAAGCCCCCTCGGCCTGCCAGAGCAAGGCTCATCCAGACACCTGCAAACAGTCTCCACCACCCTCCCCCCCAGACCTTTTGGGGGGGCCTGCTGTGCCCCAAGGCTTGCTGTAGGGCTGGGGACATAGCAGTGAGCGGGGTGTCTCCCCCAAGGAGCCCAGAGTTCAGCTGGGGAGACAGCCAATGATCAAACCACGAAGTCTGGGCTGTGAGGGACTTAGCGGGGGCTGGCCGGGCAGGGAGAGGCGGGAAGGCCAACCGGGGGAGGTGACAGCTGTGCTGGGGAGGGTGTTCCAGACCTGACCCTGGTGGCGGCAGAGCAGGGCTCTGGGCCCCGGGTGGGAGAGGATGAGGAAGAGGTCAGGAGCAGCAGGAGTGGCCAGGACTGTGAGCCTGATGGAAGGCTCTCGAAGGCTCCACGCTGGGAGTATTGTAATCTTTGGCAAGACCCCTCTAGCTGACCCTTGGGAGACAGACCTGCTGAGGGCAGGGGCCTCGGGGCACAACTAGGGACAGCCCCCGACCTGGCAGGGGTGGTGCCTGCCCTCCCCACGTGGTGGCCACTTCCCAGGCCTGCCACCCTGGGTGCATCCTGAGAGCTGGCTCCCTGGGCCTCCCTCCTGCTGGCCGGCGTGGGGCGGGGGTGGGGACCTGCAGAGAGGGGCAGGCTCCAACCTGGGGCTCCAAAAGGTGCCAGCTCTGTGGCCCCCAGGGCCCAGGCTCCCCAGCTGAAGGCTGCCCCTCATAAACCCATTCCGGCACCTCCCCCAGCTGCTCAGCGCCCTGCAACCAGGTGCGAATTGGGCCCCGCCAGGGCCAAAATGGCTTTGATGCACCAAACGGCGTTTCTCTTGAGGGGGGTATTAGAATGGCCCTAGTCACGGGCACGGCATCCTGTGGAGACCCAGGCCCAAGAGGGGGCAGGAAGGGACTCCTTAATGAGCCCCCTGCCCCCCAACCCCTGTCCTGCCCAGGACAGCTGCCACGCTGCCCAGGGCCAGGCCTTCTCCAAGAGCAGGGGGCTCGGCAGCCAGGCCTGACCCCTCACAGCTCTCGGGGGTCAGGGTCTGCCTTTTTGGGGAGGGGGGTCTTCGAAAGAGCAGGGGCAGGCATTCTCGAAGAGACTGAAACGTTCGTTTAAAAAAACCCACATTGTCGCACCTCGGGTCTTTCCCAGGGTCTCAGGAGAGGCCAGGGCTGAGGTCACGGGCAAGCCTGGCTCAGTCTGTTCGGGGGAGCGGGCCGACCTAGCCCTTCCCTGGGCACCTGGGGTGCCGTGAGGTGGGCGGGCAGGGCCCATTTCGCAGATGGGGAAGCCGAGGCCTCCGAGACGGGAGGGCCGGGTCGTTCCCCACCCTCTTCTCACCAGACGTTGTACCTTCCCTGTCTCGGAGTCTCCCATCCACCCCGTGGACCCTGCAGAGAGGGGGCCCTGAGACCACCCCCGCCCCATCCGGGCCTGTCCTGACCCACCTTAGCCTCCCACTGGCAGGCCCTGGTCTCCCCAACGACAGCCCGTGAGCTTTCTGAACCCAGGCCACCAGGGGCCCGCCCGCCGCCCCTCCCCTCGGCCTCCCAGGCCACCTGAGGAGCCACGTCACCCCTGTAGCCCCCAGACGGCCGGCTCCTCTGGCCAGATCCCAGGATGGGGCTCCCTCGAGGCCAGGTCTTCCTCAGAGGTGTTGGAGAAGTCCAGGTGGGTCGCCGTAGCCACCCCCGTCACCCCACTGGGCGCCAGCTCAGGGCGGGCTCGCAGCACAGAACCCCGGCTGTCACGGGCACAGGCGTGCTCCCTCAGGCTCCACGGTGGCCCGGAAACACTGTCCCCATTGGCCCTGGCCACCACAGGGCCAGCGCAGATGGCACGTGCCCCCTAGAGACACCGAGGCAGAGATTGCACACCCGATGATCCCCTGAGCCACCGCGCCAGACCTGGCAGCCTAGCCGGCTCCTGCCCGCTATTCCAGAAACTTCCACCCTCAGGCTTGGCCGATGCCAGAGCACAGGGTGTGTGCGAGGCCATGGTGGCGAACCGACTTCCCCGGAGTCGGTTTTCATTCAGGGCCCCGGGGGTGGGTGGCAGGGGCGTGGGGACCAGCAGCCCCTCCCAGGAAGGCACCCACGGCCCGCCCGGCCTCGGGGGGCGAGACCAGCCACCGGGGCTTCTTCTCCTCACCCCCCTCCCGAGGGTCCGTTCTTCAACCAAATGGTTTTGATTTTACAGGAAGCAGAGCAAGGGGCTAATCTGAGTTTAATTTTTGAGGCCAGGTCTTTGATTCAATGCTTATTCATTTAAGTAATTAATGCCTCCGAGTCCGGGGTCAGAATGCGTCTCCGTTTAGCTCGCCTCTTTCCGTGCGTGCAGACCCTGCACTCGGGGCCTCCAAGCCATTAATTTATACCGACCGGGGCATTCCGAGGGCCGGAGCGGCCCCCCGAAGGGGTTTTCGGAGCTCTCCATCCCTTTCTGGCGGGGTTCCCCCTACACAGCCTGGTCCGCTTCCCAGGCGAGGCCCAGAGAGGGCGTGCATACAGAATGTTCCGGGCTCTGAGACATTTTTTCAAACCCCAGTTACAGTCGATGGACCAGCACTTATTAGTGGCCCGCTGCCCATCCAGGGGAGAAAGCTCAGACCTGCAGACCCACAGGCCTGCTCGGGGTCCGGCGTCGGGAGTCCGGCGTCACTCGGGGGACGGTGGCCTGCGAGCAGGGACAGGGGGAGTGCAGGAGAAGGTGGGGTGATGCCCACAGGAGGCCCGTGGAGGGGCGTCCGCAGGGGCGTGGAGGGCGGGTCGCAGGCCGAGTGCAGAGGCTGCCTCCGGACAGGGACCAGGAAGGCTTTCCGTACAGGCGTTCCCTGGGGGAGGACACTTTGTCTCCGCCCCCTCTGTCCTCACGGAGCCCAGGGTGAAACTCCCCCCACCCTTGACCTGGCCGGCCACCCCTCCCTCATCTCCTAGCTCTTACTCTCCTTTCCTCTCACCCCCCCACACTGATGGCCAACAGGGCCCGGGAGACTGTACTCGGTGACCCCTAACACCAGGGCAGGTTCTGGGGTACCTGAATTTTCCAAGCACCCAGAGCTTCCAACAGATTCCCAGAGGGGTCAGCCCTCCCCGAGCTCCCGGTTTCCTGCTCTCGGGCTGGTAGACAATCCATGCGCCCCAGGGCCACCAGGTGGAACCGCAGGCTGCAGGAATGCAAGGGAAGCCGGACTCGATCTGCTGGAGTCAGGAAGGCTTCCTGGAGGAAGGAGCGCCGGAGAAGGACACCCATGGCAACAAGACGCCGATGAAGCATTTCTGATCAAAAATATGTTCCGGCCAGTGGAATCGTCTGTCCACTTAACCCCGTAAGCCTGGGTGGGATGCCAGCTCCCCACTTAGCTGGTGGTTTGGGGTGAGTCACCTAACCTCTCTGGACCTCGGTTTCCCACCCTAAGATGGGTAATCGCAGAACCCACCTCGGGGGGCTGTCGGGAGAAGAAGGAACCTCAGAGACTGTTTAGAGTGGGCCTGGCGGAGAGGAAGTGCCACTCAGTCGTCAGTGCCGGCCCGTCACGGGGTCCCGGGGCCTCACCTGGGAGCCTGTCGGACGCCGCCAGACCAGGGCCCCAGTGAGCTCGGAGTGTAGCGGGGAAGATGTGGTGGGGACCCAGGGGAGGCCCCCAGCCGGCCCTGGCCTCGAGCGGGCCCCCCCCCCGGCACCTGGGTCTCAGGAGGAGAAAACTGTCCCGGGAGTAGCCCGGAAGGACAGGGAAGGGAGCAGGCGGGCCTCACGGCTTCCAGCACACACGTGCACACACGCGCACACACACACACGTACACAAACAGACACACAGCTGTCCGTACACACAGTGCACTGGCCAGTGGGATGGAGTGTGCACCGAGCACACAAATATGCACACTCACACACCTGCACGCGTGTGTGTGCAAGACAGGAACGTCACCGCACATACAAATGCACATGTGTGCACATGCAGGCACACATTCACACAAAGCACTGTACACACATGCACTGACACACGTGACAATGCATCAAGCATAGAAACATGCACACATGTATATCTGCGTGAGCACACCAGACACAGACAGGGCCACACGCGTGTGGACACAGCCACACGAAGGCACACACAGGCACACACGGGAGTGTATACCGCATGTGCAAAGAGAGACACACCCCGCACACTCACACTCGCGCACCTAACCTCCTCTAACCTGGAGACTTCTGTTGCAAATAAAAGAAACACAGACCGCAAACCCCTCGAAAGAGCGCCATCGTGTGGTGGCAGCGGGGCCAGGCCCCAGGCGAGTGGCCTTCTCTTCCCTTGGGGGGTGATTTTTCCTGGAGCCCCTCCGGAGTGGGCTGTCACCGGGCTGGACCGGACCCTGGGGCAGGTGCCAGGCCACCCTGTTATTTGGGAGCAACACCCCTCCCCCCGCTGCCCCACACCGGCTCCCCAAGAACCTGGGTCCACCTGGGGATTTTAGGAAGCCCCCTCTCCCTGCACTTCACTTGCCTGCTCCGTGAAATGGGCCATTAATTACACGGATACTCCCCCGTGTGTGGAGCCACTCATCCTAACCCGGGACTTCCTCACAGAGCCACACAGAGCCTCCACCCGCCCCGCACGAGGCCTGAGGCCACACCTACCTGGGGGTCCCCACAGGGCTGGGTAGAGATTAGCTGGACATTAGCACTGGGGTCTGCTTACTGCAGACCCCCTGGGAGCTCGGGAGAAATGCAGGCAGTGGGGTGCACCCAGACCTTCTGACTGCAGGAAATTTGGGCAAGACACCCTGCAGGACCCCTCACCTCCTCCGGGCACCCACTGCCCCCGTGGCACCCCAGGCTCCTGGGCAGCGGCTCTGTGCCCCACACCCGTCCCCAGCCCCCAGTTCAGCGGACAGAGGACCCAGGAGCCTGAATGATGGGCAGGGAGGTGTCTGCCCACCTGCCCATTCACACACACCCAGCGGAGAGGGGCGAGGCCCCTGCTTGGAGACCGCTGCCTGGTGACTCCTGCTCCGTCCCCCACCAGCTGGGTGACATCTCTGTGCACGCGTGTCTTCACCCACGAGGTGGGAACAGAACTGACAGAGTTGTCGGAAGGATTAAATGAAATTTAATTTGTGCCGAGGGCCCAGCCCAGCACGTGGTATACAGTAAGTGCACAATAAGTGCCAGCGAGCAGAGGTGGTACCGGCCTTGCGCTATTGTCTCACCACCCTCCAGAGTTCTAAACACACTTCATTTTGGGCTTCACCTCCGGAGCCTGGCAGGCCCTCTCGGAGAGGACCGGGGCGCCCCGCCGTGGGCCTGGCGTGGGCGGCATGGTGGCGGAGGCATCGGAGGCGGGAACGGCCTCGCACGTCTCCATAATTCGCTCCACGCCGATTAATCTTTCGCTGCCTCCCGGGGGGACGCGACCCGCTAAGGCTCGCGGGGGGCTTCTTGCCTGGCATGATGTTAATTTCCCCCGAGTCCCCTGGAAAGAGGTTGTAGAACAAGACGTGGAGCCTGGCGGGAATCTGACGTCTGAACCAGCCTGCGTGCTGCGGGGGAGGTTGTGACACTTGCTAATTGCCAATCAGGGCGGACGCGAGCGCTGAGAAGCTCCGGAGAACGTTGCTGTCAGCGGAGCGGGCGCTGGTCTCCTCGACGACGAAGACACGCCCACCGGCACCGTGGGCTTTGCGTCAGCTTGTGTGCTCACTGGATCGAAGAAGGGAGACGACAGAGCGTGCTGGGAGGCCTGCAGTCTAGCGCCTTCTCTGCTGAAATCCGGGTGACAGAGCCCCTTCCCCGGACCTCAGGGAGGTGAGGGCCCGGACTGCCTGTCTCCCGCCTGCCCTGGCTCCTGGCCGAGTCTCTCCCTGGTCGGAGGGTGGGCAGCGCCCACTGTGTGGGCCTCAGAACCCCGCCTCCAAGCCGGCAGGGCAGTGAACGGGCAGCCCGTGGAGGACACAGCCCCCGAGGGCCCAGCCCCGAGCTCTCCGGCAGTTCCCGGAAATAATTGCGGCGATACTGCCCACAGTACAGGCACCGCGCACGCCCAGGGCACGCGCACTTCTGCAGGTGAGCACGCCCCGGTTCCCCGGAGACCGTCTGCCAGCCTTACGGGTTCCCTGGTGGCCCTGGCCGGCCTCCCCAGTCCCTGCCAGCGGCTTTGAACAAACAAATTCGAATAAAAAGAGCTTGCCTCCGCCTTTCCAAAGTGTCCCTAATTTGGTGCCTTCCACACAGACCTAGGCCCCTCAGCCCTCTCCTGAGCAGAGTGTCCCTGCTGGGAGCTGGACACCAGGCAGGTGCCACCCTGGATGCGCAGGCCTGGGGCCGTGCCCGGGGCTCCATGCCCCTCCCTCAGGCCGGGCAGCCCCACCCTCGACACCACCAGCACCGGCCACGCCTGGCCTGGATCCCAGGGGACACTGAGGCCCCTCCCTAAGAGCACCGCCATTCCTGGCCCCTCTAGAGAACCAGGGTCCCAAGGCAGGGAGCGTGCCTAAGTGCCTGGGCAAAGGGGTTCCTGTTCGCTACGCAGGCTAACGAGAGGCCCGACCTGAGAAATGCAGCCAAGGACAGACGGACGGACGATCTCAGCCCCCACCAGGCACCCCGTGGGGAGGGCCCCTTGTGAATCACCCTGCCTGCCTTAAGCCTGTGAAATCAGAAGATGACAGCCTTGCCCAAAGCAGAAGAAAGTGTCTTTCATCAAGCACCAGGCTCTGCGCAGGCCCTAAAGCCTTCAGAATCTTCCGGAATCTTCTGGAATCTTCTCAGTCGCACAAGGACACAGGCTCTGTTATTGCCCCAGTTTGATTCACGGTGAGGCTTGGAAAGCTCCCACCAGCTTTCCAGGGTTATTTAAGGTCAACCCCCTGAAATAATAACCGGCACCTTCAGTTTTGGTTGAGATCCTGATACTGAAGACCAAACGCAGCCCCTCCCGGAGCCCACCTGGCCGCACTGCATCCGCTCCTGGCACGAGGCAGCTCGCTCCCCCGGGGTTCAGGGGATAACCTGCCCGGGAATCGACGGGCAGCGGCTCTGTGATCACAAACCCCCTCCCAGCCGGAGAGCACCCCGTCTGGGCCCGGGGCTCCCCCCCGCCCCGCCTGAGTCAGGGCCTGGGCCGCGGTCCGGAAGGCACGTGGAAGGCTTCGCGGCCCGGGTGGCGCAGCCTCACAGGAGGTCAACGACTCCCTGTGGCACTCCGGGTCCTTACCCAACGGGACGCCGCCCGCCTTTATCTCGGGCACGGCGTTCCTGGGGCGGCCGACCAGACCTGCGGCCATAAACGGCGGCCTTTGTGCCCCCGGAACGGCCGCCTCCGGGGTGCCGACCACTGACCTGCTTTGTTTGTCTAGCATGGCTATTTTTAGCTCGCACCCTGTCACCCCTGGGCCCGCTGACTTCCTCCTTAACCCTCCGTCTGAGCAGAAACGAAACAGAAAGAAACACGCATGTCGCTCAAATGCCGGGGTAACTTTCGGGCAATGCTCGGGTCACGGAGGCCAGGCTGCCGCCAGGGACAGCCCCGCCACAGCCAGCCGGCGGCGCTGGGCCCTCCAGGGCACGGGTGTGTGAGCGGACCCGGCCGGGGGCAAGGGGCAAGGTCCGGGGACCCACTGAGGGTCCGCACTCGGAGAGAAGACCGCTGGCTTCCTCACTGTCCTGGAATCCACGTTTGCAAACATTTGTATCTTTATTGTCGCCGTTGTCACTGTTAGTTCCGGGGACATGTGTCCGTTGGGGTCCTGGCAGAGGCAGACGGGTCCCCGAGGGGGATTGATGGTGAACCCCAAGTTATATCCTGACCAGGAAGGAGCTGTTTCAGAACCCAGTGAGAGAGGGCCAGGGGGTGGGACAGGGAGCTAACCCTAACCCTAACCCTAACCCAACACCCCCCACCCCCCGCCCACCCAGCCCAGCAGGAAGGCCGCCAGCCCCTCTCTCCTCCAATACTCTGACCCGCCGCTGGCTCCTCCCAGCTGGAGCCCAGAAGCAGGAACAGGTGACCAGTCAGCCTCCGGGGGCAGAAAGACAGGGCAGGAACCCGGGGTGGCTGGGTAGGGGGGCTCAGCAGAGAATCGACAGCACAGTGCTGTGTGGGTGCGGGGACCCTCCTGTGCCTGGGGGCCACCCCTCCGCACACCCCAGTTCTGTAGCCAAGGAACACCTGGGCCAGGGTCCGGGTCCGGGGAGTCTGGAGCCTGGTGGGCAAACCCTCCCCCACACCGCCTAACCTGACTTGCTATTCTGATGGTTCATTTCAAGAGTCACCTTGACCAGCCGCCCACCGTTTGGTCCTACGCCCATCCAGAGGCTGCTGGGCAGGTGTGCGCCCCTGTGACTAATAGCGGCAATCGGGGGACTTTACGTGAAGGTGCTGGGCTCAGTGATGGGGGTGAGGCCCATCCAGCCAGGTGGAGGCCCGGAGAGCAAAACACGCAGGACCCCTGGAGAGGAAGGGGCTCTGCCGCAAGACCAGAACACAGGGACGCTGCCCGAGCGTCCAGCCGGCCAGCCCACCCCACCCCACCCAGATGCGCCGGCCCCCGGGATCGGGATCGCACGAGCCAGGGCCTTACGGCTCCCTCCGGGTTGCTGCCAGGCAGGGGCTCCGCTGGCAGACAGCACAGCGCTGGTCCTGCCCCCGGGAGCACGCCACCATCTGCCACCGGAGTCCCCGCACCTGCCCAGGCCAGGTGGGCGCGTGCAGAGCCGTATGAATGTGACTCGTGTCAGGTGGATCGGTAGTGTCGAGGTGCAAGCCTGGTCCGTTCTGACCGCTCTGGTGTCGGTAGGGAGCCGCTTCGGCTTTATCACGGTCCGTGGGAGCGTGGTGTGTCTTTCTCCGTCTTCTTACTTTCAACCTATTTCTAGTTAACGGGAGTTTCGTGTACACGTGTGCAGCTGGAGCCGGGTTTTTGTTCACGGGACAGTCTCTGCCATCTAACTGGGGCTGATTTTATCGTTTATGTGTAATGTCCTCATTGACAAGGTTGGCTTCACGGCTGTCTGTCCCGTCTGGTCTTTCTTTCCTTCCCCTTGTTACCTGCTACCTTTTTGATTCATCGAGTGCTTTTAACGGTTTGGTTTTATCTCCTTTGTTGCATTATTAGCTATAACTCCTTGTTTTGTTATTTTAGTGGTTGCTTTACAGTTTATTGTATGTTTCTTAAACTTACCATCATCTACTTTCATCTGATATTATATCACTTAGTTAGTAGAAGAATTTTACAGCCCTGGCTGGTGTGGCTCAGTGACTTGAGTGCCAGCCTGCGAACCAAAGGGTCGCTGGTTCGATTCCCAGTCAGGGCACAGGCCTGGGTTGCGGGCCAGGGTCCGCAGTAGGGGGCGCACGAGAGGCAACCGCACAAGGATGTTTCTCTCCCTCTCTTCCCCTTTCTCTAAAAAATAAATTAATAAAATCTTTAAAAGGAAAAAGAATCTGACAATGGTACATTTCTATCCTGTTTCTCCCATTGTTGCATTATTTTTGCTTGTACAGTTAATTACCTTTGAAAGGCGTTTAATTAAGTAGTAAGACAATTCACACGCTTCTCATGAAGTTTTCATTCCCCATGCTCACCACCCCTTTACAGGAACTCAGCAGTCCGTCAGGTGCCCCCTTCTTTCTGCCCTACAGCACTTCCGTTAGCCTTCATCGGAGGGTGGGTCTGCGGGCGGTAAACTCTCCCAGCTTCCGTGTGTCTGAGAAAGTCTTTATTTCGCTTTCATTTTCGAAAAGTGTTTCCACTCGGTGGAGGACTGCAGGGGGTCAGGGGTTCCCTCCGTGCTTGTTGGGTGCTGCGCGGCCCTCCCCCCGAAACCACGTCCGAAGGGAAGCCTGCCCCCCCTCGCCTCTGCCCGCCTGTCCCTGGTGTCTTTCCCGGCCAGTTTTTAGAAGCTCTCTTTCTTACTAGTTTCCAGCCACTTGATTGCGATGTGCTTCCCTTCCTGTCTCTCGTTCTCGGAGTTCGTCAAGCTCCTTGGAAATGTGGGTTTATGTTTTTAATCAATTTAGAACAATTTGGGGTCACCACTTCTTCAATTTGTGCCCTTTACTCCCCCTTTCCCCTTGCTTTCGGGGACTTTGGTTCCTGTATCTCCTACCTGGATACCTGGATGTGATATAGTTACTGGTCCCATGACTCACTGACCCTTGGTTCTATTTTTTCCTTGCATTTTGGATCATTTTTCTTGCTATATGGTGAAGTTCACTAATCTCCTCTTTGGCCATGTCTAATCTGTTAGTTCTGTCAAGTGCACGGTGCCCCTTGGACGCCGTTGTTTTTGTCCCTGGAAGTGTGACTTGCGATCCGGCCTCCTACGGCTCACACCCTGTGTAGGTCCCCTGTCTGCAGCAGCGTCGTCTTCTAGTGAATAAAACACGTGACTTCTGCCTGGTCCGCCCTTTCTTACGCCCTCTGTCTCTTGGAGCCGTCGCTCTGGAGGAATCAGGTTGTCACGTTGTGAGCTGCCCTGTGCAGGGTGCCCCCCCTCCCCCGGCGCCGGCAAAGCCAAGGGACGGGTGTCTCTGGCCAGTCGCCACCGAGGCCCTGAGAGCTGCCGGTCAGCCTTGACTCACGTGGCCGCGGCCCCAGCTGACTCCCCGCCTGCCACCTGCTGAGTGAGCCTGGTCCGAGGCCCTGGCTGGGCTGCCCCCCGATTCCCGCCCCACCGCACCTGGAGGGTGTCAACCGCTGTCAGCCACTGAGGCTGGGGACCGTGTGTCACCCAGCACTGGATGACCAGTGCGGCCTGTTCTCTGTCTTTTGCGTCTCTTGCTACAATATAACCACTCTTCGCTGCTCTTTCTGGAAGGGGTTAGCGAGCCCCCCAGGCCAGGTCCACCGTGGTGGCCACTTGTCCAGCTGTGGCTGCGGGACCCTGGGCTGTGGCGGGCCCAGAGCAAGGGGAGCCAGCGCGTAGACAGGCATCGGGTCTCACGGACTCGTGTGGAAACAGCACGTGAAATAGCCCAGTAGTCGTGCTTCTGTGCCACCTATGTGTCTGAATGACAACGTGTTGGATGCACGGGATTAAGTAGAACACACTGTTTAAAGTAATGTCACCTACTTCACGTTACTTACCTTTTTTTTCACTGTGGCTTGCAGAAACTGTAACATTGCCTTGAAGCTCCCGCTTGATTTCTACTAGAGAGCAAGCCATCGTTCAGAGAGGCCCCAGGACAGGGAAGGTTAGAAATGCCCCTTGCCCCTGGTTTCGGCACGCCCTGCCCGAGTCCCAGCCCCCCGACACCCCCTGGTCAGACAGCAATAACCAGGAGGCCGCCGGGGTGACCCCGCAGAGCCGGCTCAGAGTCGGGGCTGGCTCTGAGGTGGCTGTGGAGTGAGCTCCTGGGTGGCGGGTGGGGATCAGTGACCTGCAGGCCATGTCCCTGGCCACCACCGGGTGCCCAGGGCTCTGCTGAGTCACAGGAGCCGGGCATTCCCGGGCCACACCACGAGGACACTCCTGACCCTGGCTGGGTTCCCTGCTCAGATGGTCTGGTTAATAAATAACCCACCCGTCTCCAGGAACCCAGCCCGGGGGCAGCCAGCTGGGGCTGACAGAGAAAGGGGGTGGGGAGTTAGTACAATGTGTTTTAAAATCTAACTACTTCAGAAAAGAACCGGGTAAAAGGTAGTAATCATTTATATTCCCACTCAGGATTTACCATTTTAACCTGTTAGCTTATTTACTTCTGGTCCTTTAAAAAATGTATTTATTTTCCATAAACCGTAAAATGACTTCTGTTAAGTTGGAAAGGCCCGCCTCCAGCACTGCGGTGCCCTCAGCCTCCTCTAGGGGGAGCCCTTGAGAACCAGGCCCGGTGATGACTCGGAACAACCGTGAGCCAGGTAAGGGGGCGGACAGGCAGGCGGGCCAGGGAGGGCTTTCTTTCCCTCAGTAGAGTCGATGGGTGGGGTGGGGTGGGATGTGCAAGGTCGATGCCCAATCAGGTCCCAATATGCGGGCCCTGGGCGCAATCCCAGGTGCACCCTGTATAAACGAGGGGCCTAGGGGAAGTTGTTCTAATTCTCCAGCCTCAATCGCCTCTCTTCAAAACGGGGGCAGTGCCTCCCGCCTCGAGGATGTTGGAAGAAGTACTTGTCCTCTGTCCTGACTGCTGCGGGGCCCGCCTGGGGCTACCGTAGCCGCCCCTGCGTGGGGGCTGGCTGCCTGTCAGAATCGTCCGCGTCCCCTTTGAAAAAAAGAACATGAAGAGAAAGAAATGGCCGGGCAGAGCCCCTCACTGGTGGTTCGAGGGCACCCCCAGGGTGCTGTTACTCAGATGCACCCGCTTAACCCGATCCTCTCTCTCGGGCCGGGAGCCAGGAGTCCACCGCAGAATGAGACCCAGGTGGGGGTGCCGAGGCGTGCTAGTTTGAGAACCACCCCGAGGCTGTAAGCCCTGGAATGCCGTGGGCGAAGAATTCGGCCCAGATAGGACAGTGACCCCTACCCAGGGCCGACCCGCAAACACTGACCCACAGTCCTCCTGAACCCGGGGCCAGGCGCTGGGAGGTTAGCAGGGCCGGCCACCCCTCCCCCAGCCACTCCCTCGTGTCTGGTCTGACTACTGGGGGGCGTCTCTCACAGCCAGCCTGGACCTGAGGTCGGCTTGCTCAGCAGTCAGAGGTGCTGCCTCCTGCTTGTCCCCTGATTGACCTGGGATGGGGGGGAACGCCTGCCCCTCCCTGTTCCTGCGCCGTGCCCAGGAAGGCCACTGGGTGGGGTGCATTCCTGACCTGGAGGTCAGGGGTGCCCTCTGTCCTGGGGCCCTTGCAGACACATGGGGGAGAAGGCTGTCCCCTCGCCCCGGGGCCCTGAGCAACCCCGCCTGGAGAAATTACCGCAGATGTCTCCTGCTTTCGGGCAGCCTCTGTCCCAGCCCAGTCCCCCCCAGAGGCCTGCTGTGGGCCCACGGCTCCTCGCCCCATCCCCCTCGCCCCTGTTCCTGGGAAGGGCCAGCCCAGGAAGCCCACCTCTGCCCTCTTATCTTTCACAGGCCCAGCTGGGCTCTGCTGCACCCCGGGCCTGGTGGGCCTGGTGCGAGGCCAAACCAGGGGCCAGATGCTCTCCTCTGCTTATCTGGTCATAAATGTCCCTCTTATCTCCAGCGCCTCTCAAGGCCAGTCACTGGTTTATGCTTTTACGAAAGCAGTTCGTTTCTTGTGGGGAAGTGGGACCTCTCCCGAGGCGCCTGGTGGTGGGGGTGGCTGAGAGCTCTTCCTTGTGCAGGGACGGGCCTTGTGCCAGCCCTGGCTCAGCAGCTGCATGGGCCCTGGGGGGACTCAGTGTCACCAGCCCAGAAGTGGGCGCAGAGCCAAGGGAGGTGACGGGAAGTGGAACCTCTGGGAAGGAGACCTGGGCTGACCCTCTGTTTATAGCCCCCTTTGATCTCCTCACTTTCAGGATGGGGAAACTGAGGCACAGAGTGGCTACAGGGCTGAAACTTGACCCCAGAGCCTGCACCCTCAGCCACAAGGCCACCCCAGCGGTGGCCCATCATCAGCGTGGTGTCTGGAGTGTCCGTGCTCAGTGACCGTCCCCTCGCAATGGTATTTGTGTCCACATCTGATGATACGACCCAGAGGAGTCAGCCACGCCCCACACAGAACACTCCATCCTCCCCTCTCTCCCTTCTCTTGGAAGACCCTTCCCCACCACTCCCTCAGGAGACCATGTAGGTCAGGGCCCCGAACATGTTCTATAAAGGTCCAGGGAGGGAAGCGTTTCCAGGTCAAGGCCCCACGGTCCTGCCAGGTCGGCTCCACCTCCTGCCTTGTGGTGAGGAGGCAGCTGCACCGGCGTCCACGCGTGGGCGTCCGTGTGCCAAGGACGGTCACCGCTGGGCACCAGCTCTGGGGTTGGAATCGTCTCTGAGGGCCATGACCTGGGTTTCTCCCTCAGTTCCCTCCCCCGCCTAAAAAGGCACACGCCGCCCTCACTTGTGGGCTGGATGTGAGCAGGTGGTGGGCGGGTCTCACCCACGGCCCATGGTTTGCCAGCCAGATGGAGGGCATCGCCCAAGCGGGGACACTGTGTGAGAGGCAGAGGCTGGTGTCAGGCGGTGACGCTGGCAGGACAGCCCTGCTGCGGGCAGCCCCGGTGATGTCCCTTCCTCTGCGGGCTCCTTCTGCAGCGGGGCCGTGCGGGGGGGGGCACTCAGCTGACCTCCAGCCAGACGCACCGAAGGCCCTGAGGTCAGGCCCGGGTCCCTGCCCCTTGGTCCCTCCTTCTCAGAGACCCCTCGTTGTTTGTACATGACAGTGACCTCCTGGGACATTGGTTATTATTGATCACTCTCCACGCACGGGCACAGCACGGCGTGTCTCGAAGGCCGTTTCTCGTTTGGCCTCTGCCCCGCTCTGACCTGCCCGGTGTCCAACAGGCCGCGTCTGCAAGGCAGAGAACGAACAAGAAAGAGAACAACGAGAAGAGAAAGCACTTTAAAAGTGCTTACTGTATGAAATGTTAAAGAGACTTATCTAAGAAAAAGAAGATAAAAAACATGTGTAGTAAAATGACAGCAAACTCACAATTATTAACCACACCTAAAACAAAAACAAGAAGAAACTAAGCAATCAACTAGAACAGGAACAGAACCACAGAAATGGAGATCACATGGAGGGTTAGCAACAGGGGAGTGGGAGGAGGAGAGAGGGGGGAAGGTAGGAAGAATAAGTAGCATGGATGGTAGAAAATAGACAGGGGGAGGGCAAGAATAGTAGGGGAAATGTTGAAGCTAAAGAACTTATGACACATGGACATGAACTAAAGCAGGGGAATGTGGGTGGGGGAGGGTGTGCAGGGTGGAGGGGAATGAAGGGGGGATAATAGGACAACTGTAATAGCATAATCAATAAAATATATTTTAAAAAAGTGTTTCTAAAAATATACAGCCCTGGCCAGGTGGCTCTGTTGACTGGAGCGCCATGCCAAACACCAAAAGGTTGTATGTTCAGTCCCCGGTCGGGGTTCGAACAGGAGGGAACCGACAGAAGTTTCTCTCTCACATCAGCAACCAACCCCCCTTCTCTGGTGAGGATTAAAAAAATAACACCCACAAACGCAAACATCTCTTCAACTGAGTTTATCGTGTGACCATGGTGTAGTGGGTTGAACCGCATCCTTCCCTTCCCCACGAGATACGTCACAGACGGGGACACGTCCCGAGAAGGTCGATGTCCCCGTGCAGACGTCCTGGAGTGCACACACGCCCACCTGCACGGCATGGCCCATGGTTCACCCATGACATGACCAGGAGTACCGTGTATCTAAACACAGGACAGCCACAGCAAAAATACGGTGTGCAAGGCGAGAATGGTGCGGTGCCCATGTCCTCTTCCCCAGAGTGAAGGCGATTTTGACAGAAGGCGCTTCGGGGATGTGAGTGAGGTCAGGACCTCGAGATGAGTGCATCCTGGATTGGGGGGCGCCCCCCGCACCCCATGATGAGTGTCCTTACTAGAGATGGGAAAGGAGGCAATGCACAGGGATGCAGCGGGGGCCGGTGATGGCAGAGGCAGAGGCTGGAGGGCCTTGGCCACCAGCCTGGGGACGCCCAAGGCCCTGGAGCGCCGGAGGAGACAGAGAGAGAGAGAGAGCATGGCCCTGTGACACCTCGCTATGGGACTTCTGGCTCCAGAACTGTCGAGAAGATACATTTCTGAGGCTTTAATCTGGCTGATGTGGGGTCACTTGTTACGGCCGCCCCAGGACGCTGTACTGGGGCTGGGCCCAGAGTCTTCACTTTGAGCCCGGAGCTGGGTGGGCGTGTTTCACCAGTGGGGGAAACCGAGGCGACTTGCAAGGGCCACCGGCCCCACTGCTCAGCGGGCTGGATGGGCGGCCGGCGGCATGTGCCCGGGGCAGGGACGGGAGGCCTCGGCCTAGGAGCCCCAGGCTGGGCAGGTCCCGGGTCTGCCCCTCCGTGCCCCCACGCGGGTCGAGTAATGTGCCTGGGTTGCTGCTCCTTCGTCAGAAAAGTCCAACCAGCTCAGGAGTTCCAGGGGAAGGAAGCCTGGCGTGGGCCCCCGAGGGTACGCGCCTCCAAGGGCCGTGAGTGACAAGAGCGGTGACTGGCATGCAGACAGAACAGTCCCCCCGCCTGCCCTGTGTGGGGAGCAGACAGAGCAGGCGCAGAGACTGGACATCGCCACCCCCTGGACCTCGCTGGAGAGGCTGGTGGGGCGGCCAGGGGACCCCGGGTCCCCCTTTCGGGCCCAGCAGCACAGCAGGAGCCTGGACCTGGAGCTGGTGAGCGAGGGTGAGAGTGAAGGGTTTCCCCCGGGGCCTCGCGCTGGTCGGGCAGACGAGACGCAGGTGTGAGTGTGAGCTGGGGACACGCACAGAGCCTGGGGGACCGTGGAGGCGGGGCCGTGGGGGCCAGCAAGAATCAGAGCTGGAGGGGCCTTGAGCCTGGAGGGCAGACTTCCTTCTGAGAGCACCGACCCCCGCCCTGGACAGACCGCAGCCTGAGCAGTGGGAGGGCAGCTCTGGCCTGCAGAGCTGGCTCCCCGTGTCACCCCCACCAAGCCTGGGAGTGGGGAGAGGGGTGCCACCCACGGAGTCCCCAGGCCCTTTGGCTCTGGGCACTTCCATCTGGACACGTTCCACCCCTCCCTTGCTGGGCTGGGACAGAGGCTGCTAGCACCCTGGAGGTTCCACCCTTCTGAACCAGGCAGAAGGATCAGGGGCCTCCTGAAGGCCGGTCCCCAGGCAGGCACTGCCCCCTGCAGGGCAGTCTTGGGACCTCATGACCAGGGGGCTGGCCCTGGGCAAGGGTCCTTGGACCCAGAGGAGACGCTCCCCGGGGCTCCTGTACCAGCAGGCTGCTGACTACTGACCAGGAGACTCCCAGGTGAGCACCCAAGGCCCCTCACCTGCCAGAGGACCTCAAAAAAGTCCTCAGACTCCCTGAGACCCCAGGAGCCCCCCTCTCTGGGGCATGGGAAGCACCCCAGAAGCGTCATGCACTCACAGGCAAATGCATCTGCTCACCCGCCCTGTGTGCCCAGCACTGGGCCAGGCGGAGGGGCGCGGGGACGCCCACGGCCCAGCCCACCCACAGGTGGGATGGGAACCTGCAGGGCTGCACCCTGGGGCCGCTCACGTGTGGGGGCGTGGGCTGAACTCGCACCTGGGCTGGCACACTCGGACCCTTCCTCGAGTCTGGGATGGGTGCTGGGAAGGCGCAGAAGATGGAATAACCCCCGACCTCCCTCACAATGCAGTGGGGTGGTGGCCCTGACACACGAGACCAAAGCCCACATCTCCGTGACCGTCAGTCTCCACCCCCTGCCCAGACCCCTGAAGCAAGACAGTGGCATCCAGGCCCGGCCAGAGGAGTCCCGTCACTGGGACAAACGGTCTCAGAGTGAAGATGGCTGGGCCCGTCCCCTGAGCTTAGGAGTCCTGGGGTGCAAACACTCCTCCATCACAAGGCACCTCCCAGGGCCACGTCCCCTGAGCCTCACGCCCTGCCCTGGGGCCCAGGGGATGGGGCAGCAGCTGAAGGTCACAGCAGCCTCCCTCCCGGGGCCTCCTCTCCTGCTGGGCGGGGCCCGGCTTGGAATTTCCTGCCTCGCCTTCCCCTGGTGTCCCCAGCCCAGCCGGGTTGGGGAGTCTCCCCGGAGGCTCCACGCCCTCCTGCACCTGGCATTTTATGCCCAGGAGAGTGCGGGGCAAGGAGAGTGTGCGGCTCCCTCACATCCGGGGTCAATGGATCCTTATCTGGTGAGATCTTATCTGCCCGTCCTTGCTGGATTCTGGAGCTGGCTCCAGGAGGCCCGGGAGGCCCAGGTGGACAATCCAGGCTGCCGAGGCTTCGCCGGGGGTGGGGAGGGGGCTCTGTCCCTTCCCCCTCGGGTCGCTTCCCTACACGTCTGCTCCTCTCGCCCTGTTGGCCACCTGCCCCCTCTCTGCCTCAGTGCAGGTAGCCAGTGATGAAGGCAGTGGGAAAGGAGGTCGGAAAGGGCAGCGGCAGGCAGGGGGGGCAGAGGGAAGCAGAGAGGGGTCAGCTCTCCAGGGCCCAAGGGAGCCGTTACAGCCCTCGTTTACAAGCTGGCTCCGAGCTTCCCAGCAGCCAAGGCAAAAGGGAAAGAAGTTGAAGGAAGGTCAGACAGTACCAGAGACTGGGCACTTAGAGCATTCGTCAGAAATTGTTTCACCGATCCTCAGTATTGTCAGCCTTCCCTGCCATGAAGTTCCTTCCGAATGAGACAGAGGGAAATGTCACTTGCGTCCCTGCGCATGGGTTCACACACCCTTTCGTTCAGCAAACACACACTGAGCCTCTACTCTGTGCCAGGCCTGCGCTGGGTGCCAGGGATCGTGGTCAGCAGGCCAGGTGCGGTCTCTGTCCTTGGCGGAGGGTCTCCTTTCTCGGGGACCTAACCACCATGGAGGAGAAAGACGGGAAAAAATAATGCAAAGGGAAACAATTACATGTCGTTGAATATTTGATCCGCTGCTTCTCGGTCCTGGAGGAGCCGAGGTCCCCAAAGGTCGGGAGCACGAGGACAGGGAGGAGAGTGGGAGCCGGGAAGGATCAGGGCCCGGCCGGGTGGATGGGGAGGGGGTGGGAGAGGAGGGAGGCCGGGAGCTCGGCCCCTGCAGAGTCTCGGCCCTGTGTCTGACAGGTGCAGTCTGCATTCTCCATCCACACTGCCGGGCACCAACCAATGCCGGGTGTGGGCCAATCAGCCTCTGTGCCTCAGTTTCCCTGTCTGTAAGAGCCAGCGTGAGGATTCTGTGAGGTAACCCAGGCAAACGACTTAGGTTGGGGCCTGGGGCGTGGCAAGAGCACGGTGAGCCGAAGCTCTTTCTGGGGACACTGGTGTCTGACCTTGAACTTGAAGTTTCTCCCACTCTGCGCTGTCCTTCCTTCCTACTCTCCCCAAACCTTCAGGCCGGAACAGGCTCACCACCTGGTGCCAGGACGGGTGGAGGCATGAAGACAGCTGCGTGGGGAGTGGACAGGTGTGGCCCGGAAACCCAGGAGACGCCCTCCAGGAGAGGGCTCGGCGACGTTCGGCTGCAGGCCTCGGCGGGGGCCGCGTGCAGGGGGGGGCGGGAGGCACACGGAATCTCACAGCGGCTCAGCCAGGACAGAGCTGCCCTGTAAGAAAGCGCCACGTGACGAACTCCATCGGCTGAGAGCCGCCTTCAGTGGGAAGAGGGCGAGCAGCTGCAGGAGGTCGGATTCGAAAAGCAAATGGTATCCTTCTTGTGGGAATTTTAGTACCGCAGGCAGGGCTGGTAGCAAGAAGCCTACGTTTGCAAAGTCAGAGAAGAGGACTGCATTCACCAGGACCTCTCAAATCTGGACACCCCAGCGAGCCTGCAGCTCCAGGGGCCTTCTGGACACCTGGCTACCTCCTGCGGAGCCCCAGCCACGGCCCCCGTTTCGCCACGGCCTCCCAGCCCCACCCCCACCCTGGCCCAGCCTGCCTCTCCATCACCTCACACCCCAGGTGTGCCCGCCCTGCGCTCACGCTGACTGTCCTGCTGATCCTCAAATTGGGGGGCGCGTATTTCCTGCCTCAGGACCTTTGCACTCGCTGCCTAGAAGGCTTTCCCCTCACAGCTGGGCTTGGCTCCTCCCTCACCCTCTGCCTCTCAGCCTCCACGACAGGGCCTCTGGGGCCCTGTTCACTACCTACCGTGAGGCCACTCTCCGCTCTGGGTCCTGGTCTAGCACACAGTAGGACATTTTCATGAAGCAAAGACACGAAGCCATCATTGTCATATTTTTAAAAGATTTTTAGAGAGTGGAAGGGAAGGAGAATGAGGGAGAGAGACATCAATGTGTGGCTGCCTCTTGTGCGCCCCCTACCTGGGACCTGGCCTGCAACTTAGGCACGTGCCCTGACTGGGAATTGAACCGGCGACCCTTTAGTTCACAGGCCAGCACTCAGTCCACTGAGCCACACCAGCTGGGGCATCACTGTCATATTGTTAAGCCCCACTATGGAAATAAACTGCGGCCCAGCTCCCAGACTCCTTGGATTTTCACTCTGCTCCCTCCCCGCATCCCCCACATAGTAGGTCAGCTCCCCGTCACCCCACGTTGGGACCAGCCATGCTCCAGCAACACACTCTGTCCCCTGACGAACCCGGCCTGTGTACCCAGCCCTGGGTCCGGCTGTGGGAACCGAGGAGGGGCGCTCCCAGGCCCCGCTCTGCTCTGCAGCAGCCTCCCAGGCTCTGGAAAACCAGACTCACCTCCAGGGGGCAGCAGGGCGTCATGGGAAAAGGCCAGAGGCTGGCTCCTGGGGACCTGGGTCTGGATCCAGCCCCTGCAGCTCCAGCAGCCGAGTGACACGGGCCAAGTCACTTCCCCTCCTGAGCCTCGCTGTCCCCCTCCATAAACTGGGGCTACAGTCGTCCCTGCCAGGCCCGGGAGGCCGCGGGCATGAAGGGCCAGGGCTCTGCGCCCCCCAAGATCATTTCAGACAGCCAGGGGGCGCTCCCAGCCCCTTTCAACACTAAAATTTATGGGAAAGAAGGTGATGGTTTAAAAATAGGAGGAAACGCGTTCAAATGGAACGTTCTGTTATTTCCTGCTGGGTGGCTCTCCGCAGGCTCCGGCCGGGAGGAGCAGGGCGGGCTGGGGCGAGGCCGTTTCGCTGAGGAGAGCTCTTCCGGGGCTCTGAGCCCCAGGGTCTGGCCCCCAGTCCCAGCCCCAGCCCCTCCTGCGGCCGTCAGGAACAACTGCCGGTCTCCCCGGAGGACTGAGGCTGCTTCAGTGCCCCCCCAGGGCTGCCTCGCCCCCGTGTGGGGGTCTGTGGGTGCTGTGGAGTCAGCCCAAGTGCCCGCTTCTTTTAGGAAACAGTGGATGACATCCCGGAACGGCACCCGTGCTACTTTCCCATCTCTGCCGACAACGACAGCACATTCACCGCAGGTTCACGCTTCAACAGCCCGCAGGCCAGAAGTTCCGTGGGCTACAGCCGAGGCGCCCCCTGGGCTGGCTCCTCCAGGGCTGCGGGGGGACCCCGCATCCCCCCGCTCGAGGCCCCTCCCCCGGCCTCAGCACCCGCACTGCAGGCCCCCGTCCCGGCTTCAGAGTCGTGTCTGTCCCCCGACTCTGGCCCTCCCACCTCCCACTGAGGAGGGCCCCTATGATGACGTGGGGTCCCCCAGAAAATCGGGACAATCTGCCATCCCTAATGTCATCACACCTGCAAGGCCCTTTTGCCACGTAAGGCCACGCGCTCACAGGTTCTGGGAGCGAAGGTGTGGACATCCTTGGGAGGCGTGGGGTCCGTTTCTCCATCTGTCCAAGACCCCGCACACAGCGGGTGCTCAAGGGGCTTATTTGGGGGACGGGCACCGACTGCAGGCGGGGCCTTCCCCTCTGAGGACTTCTGTCTGGACACCAGTGGGGGAGGCAGGTCGCGGTGGTCCTGACCTCAGGGGACACGGAAGGTCAGCCAGGAACACCAACCCTCCGCATGCCGGGACTTCTTCCATGCTTCCTGTGGGGGGCGGGGCGAGAACCCAGCCCCCCCGCAGCGTGTCCCCGCACCTCACTGGACGTCCTGCAGGGGATATCCGCTCCGTCGCCTGATTCCCAGGGCCCTGAACCACCGGGTTAACAGCGCCGGTCCCCATGCTGGTGACCGGGACGGCCGCCCCGCCCCACGAGCCTGTTTCCCCTGCTTCAAAATGTGAAGAGTGGACGGCGGGGACCGGGGGAGGGATTGGGGTTCAAGTCTGGATTCGGTTAGCTATCAGCGGAATCACCAGGGCAGGCTGGCAGACAGCCCCACAGCCTCTGCCTTCGAGGGCGTGTGGGGAAGAAACAGCAGCGATGTGCGCCCCCTCCCCTGTCCCCCAGTGCGCGGAAGGTCTGGGGTACAACGCCCCTTCTGTCAGAGCCCCCGCGCCTGGAAAGCTGGGCGGTGGAAAGTGTTCAACGACCAACCGCAGGAGGCAGGCTCACCCACCACCAGGGGGCGGCATCGGCTCTCACCTCCGCGTCTTCTCTGGAAGCCTGGGCGCCCCGGACTCAGGACAAGGGCAGAGGCCCCGCTGCACCGCGTGGGGGCGGTGCAAGTCCGCCTGGCCCTTCCCAGGCCCCACTTCCGGCTCCTGCAAACCTAAGGCGAGGCTCCCAACATGAACACCCGGAAAAAGGCCGTGGGGCCCGGGATCCCAGCCTGGGCCTAACGTGAAGTCCCACCAGTGCTCCTCCGCCGGACTGCCTGTGACTCGCCCCCGGTTTCCCTCCTCTCCCAGGCCACAGTCCCCTCTTTACACCTGTCTCCGCCCAGAGCCCGGGAGACCCCTCTGTGGGGGAGGGGGTGCACATGCGAGGGTGACTGCCTCTGGGCCACAGGGGGCCATCGTTCCTGAGAGCTGCAGAAGACCAAGCCCCTTCCCTCCTGGGCACAGCCTGGCAGCTGCCCGCATCACCCCAAACCGCTATCAGTCTCTCTAAGACTGAGGCCCCCGCCCTCACAGCCAAGGGCTTCCCTGGGGGGCGTCATCCCCTTCAGCCCTCGCTGGGGTGTCAGCCCTTGGAGACATCTGCAATGATGGCGACTCCGTGGATGGCTGGACGGCTGGATGCAGAGGGATGGGTGGATGGCTGGGAGGCCGCCTGCCTGTGGTCTCACCCCCATGTCCCTTGGCGTTTGGCATGGCTGTGCATTCGGAAGGCGCTCTTAGCCGAGGGCCCCGGGGGGCCAGCAGTGTGCAGGGGGGCACAGGCCGCCGGGCAGGTGCGGTTGCACCGTGGCAATCTCCGCGGCAGGTGCGGGTGAGGCGGTTTTTACTACTTCCTCCCTGGCCTGGAAATCTGGAGGGTCAGCCGCGTCCCGGACCACGGCTGCCATCCCTGCGGGCACCCTGCGGACACCAGGTGTCCTGGCCTTTCCGCTGGGGACGCCAGCCAAGGAGAGAGTCAGGCCTTGCCAGCCCCTGGGGCCCGGACAGACTTCCAGATGCAGCTCCAACGAGGATTAAACGTATGACAGAGTTTATTTAAAGGAGGAAGGAGCAATGAAGCGCGACACCCAGGGGCGATGAGCCGAGGGCTCCGAGGGAGACACGGAACAGGCCCCGACAGACGCGAACACGTTATTTAAAATCCTGGGCAACGGGACGGCGGCGAGCAGGCCAGACGCCGCGGGGAGGAGATGAAAAGAGTCCATTTCCTTCCTCCAGATAAACACGCCGGCGGCCAGACCGTTCCGAGGTGATGAATGGCTTTCTCCTGCCACCACCTGGGAGGGTCACGCCTCGCGACTGGCCGGAACCCGTGGCCCATCCACGCCCCAGAGAAGAGCGGGCGGGAGGCGCTCCTGCTGAGGGTCCCCTGGTGCTGCGTCTCCAGGCACCCGGATGCACCGGTCTTCCCCCCGGTCCCCACGGAGGGGACGGGGCGGCTTTGACATCCTGCCTGGCCCCGGGCTGTGGGATTCAGGGCCTCCCGGGCCAGCTGGATCCCAGAAGGGAAGGAGCTGGGGCAGGGAGACAGGGTGCCCACGTCGTGGGACAGGCGGGTGGCGTGGCCCTCCTTCCGGGAGCTCGGTCTGCGGGCTTCCAGCCCCCCCGGGAACACGGCCTGGCTTTGGGTAAAATCCCAGTGCCCCGTCGGGCGGGATGATGGTCACCCCACATCACCCAGCCCCTGGGGGGGCAGTTTCGGAGGAAATGAGTCTGGAGGGTCAGCGGGGCTGGAGCTCCCACCCAGCGCAGCTCTCAAAGGGCAAATCTGGCAGCGGCAGCGGCGCCCCCTGGCCTGGAGGGGAGGCCGGAGGTGGGGCTCCAGCTTGTGGCCTTCCGCAGTCACACCCCGGACTCCTGTCCCCATGCTCACCTGGGAGTGGGGGTGGGGGCCTGGGAGAGAGGCCCGGGTCCGGAGGAGGCCGGGGCCCTGTGGCATGCTGCAACACGGTGACCACGAAGCCATTACACTCAGAGAAAGTGGCCAGACTTGAGAGGGTCCAGGTGTCGTGTCTGCCTGGGGGCTGCGTCTCGCCGTCCCCTCTGCACAGCCAGCTCCCCAGACAGGGTGTGTCTGTCTGGGCTCACTGTCCCCTGCGGCCAGGCCGTGGACGGGCTGCGCCAGCAGCGCCCAGGGGACACCTGCTAGAGATTCAGGTGTCCCTGCTCGGCCTCAGGTCCAGGCCAGTGGGGCGGGGCACGGACAGCCACATTTGGCTCGTGCCCGTGGGGATCAGGGGGGGCAGCTGGTCCAGGAACCTCTGCCCTCCGTCCCCAGGCAGGGGGCCCGGCGTTAGCAGGGGGCCGTGCGGACGCCTGCACTCTGCTCCCCCCGCCCCCTGGCCTCAGGGAGAGCCTGTCTGAGGATGTTTCCTGTCCTCAACACCTGCAAGGATGCGTCCTTGGCTCCGGCTGAGCAGGGACTAATCCTGCCGGAAGTCGGGGTGAAACAAGGAGGCTATTTACGAGACTGATCGGGGTTCTTCTTCTTCTTCACGTGCTCGTGTCTGGAGCGCTGCCACGGGAGAGACTGAGATGAAGGGATCTGGACGTGCTGCTCTAGAAGAAAAGCCTCTTCGCTCGTGGGAGGGGGTGCCAGGGGCCCCGTGACGTCCGACGTACCCCCGCGGCCTTGCTCAGGGCTTCAGAGCCGGCTCTGATGGGCCGAGACCGGAACCTGCACCGCACCCCCCACCTTCCTCGGTCTCCCAGCAGCCGAGGCCCCGATCCGAGGTTATCGGCGCCGGCACACGGCCAGAGCCCGGGAGATGACGGTGTATGTGGGCCGTGGTTCCGGTGCGCTGCCTGTGGGGACCTCGATTCTCCGACTCCTGCTCGGCCTGTGCGTCTGGCCGGCTCTGCTGTGAGCACCTTCACCCAGACACCCAGTCGCCGGCACCACATGCGGCGACCGAGGGGCAGCGACGGAAAGGGCAGACCGAGAGGGAGGCGACGGCTGGTCAGGAATCCTGTAGCCCTGGGCCTGGGCACCCCTCCAGGGGAGCCGCTGTGAGGTGCCCGGTCCCCTGGGCTGGAGCCGTCCCCCCGAAGCCCCCCCGGCACTCCGGGGCTCAGAGTCACGCCCAAGGCACGTTGCGTGCAGCAGGCCCCACTGCTGTGGCTGAGTTTAAATGAGTCAACTCCAGGCCCCAGGACGGCGGGCGCCTGCTGGAGGCACCGTACCTGCCTGCAGCGCGGGCGGGGAAGCTGATGCGGATCTCCGGTGAGCCCGGAGGTGCAGGGGGAGGGCCCGGGCGGCAGGAAGACCCCGCGTGGACCTCCCCCGTGTCCCGTGTCTGCTGAGCAGGTGAAGTCCAGGTGACTAAGATGGTCTTTGAGACCCTCTCTCATCAAAACAGTCTCTTTCCAAAAGAGACGACGTATAGGGTGGCCAGAAAACCCCAAACAAAGCTAGACAAGCAACACAAAGTGCCCCTGGAAAGTGCTGGGGTTTTCTAGATTTTTCTTTCCTGTAGCATCTGGGGGAAGGTGGACTCTGGCCACCCACCAGCCCTCCCAGGTCAGCACCCTGGGTGCAGGTGCCTGGTCCAGGCCTCTCCAGAGCTGGCCAGACCCCACCCCTTGCTCTGGGGGACCGCTGCCCCCCCTCAGCGGGGCCGGCAGGGGGTCTGGCCCTCCCAGTCTGTTCAATAACATTCACGGTCACCTTCAAAGCCAGGTCTCTTTCTTTCTCACTCGAGATTTTGTGGAGATCTGACGGACGGGAGGTTTAAGGCAAAGTTGATCGATGGTGAATAAACATTTCCGTCCTCTCTTCTTCTCTGTAGCTTTGTCTGGTTGCTACGATCCTGGGAGGAATGTTTAGGGCAACTGGTGGTCAGATGTAAGCGACGCATTTTGACCGCCTAGTCCTGCTGTTCCTGAAGAGCTCTCAGCCTCGCCCCTCACTGTGCACCCCTCCCCGCCGCCCGCTTTCTGGGGTCGGGCCACGGTCTGGCTCCCAGACCACGGCAACAGCCAGGCAGTCTCTCCCCTTCTAGTCAGCCCTGCACATCACACCCAGGAAGCGATTGGTCTGCCCAGAGCCAGCTGGGAATTGCTGAGGCAGGAGGAGGAGGAGGAAGAGCAAAGCTCTCTCAGGCCACCGGGAGGCGGACACCTGGGAGGGAGCGAGGCAACACCAGTGGGGGGGCAGCCCCGTTCCAGGAAAGGGCGGGCCAAGCAGACTCTCGGGGGGAAAAGGCAGTTCAAGGACCCCGGTCAGGACCGAAGGGAGTTTGGTACGCACACGCATACACAGTAAGAAAATGCAAACAGGGGAGCATCAACAGACAGCGAAAACGAACAGAACCACAGAGCACGTTTTGATCAACTCAGGGCAAATGAATGTGTAAAGGTGAAAGAATCGGATTCTTTCTAAGAACGTGCGTATTAGAAAACTTAGCCCCAGAAGAGACAGACAAGAGAGACCGACCCAATTACCATAAAAAATAATGAGGTTCTTAAATAGATTCTTCTCCCCCTGTGCCCAAACAGACCTGGGCTGCGATTCCCGTGGGGGTTCTATGCAGTTTTAGGGGACAGGTCACCCCAACGCCGCTCACACTGTTTCAGGGGGTGGAAAGGGGGACGTGGTTTAAAAGCCTTTAGACAAAGTGAGTGTGACCCTGATACCGAATTCAACAGTTAGAACAAAAATTTGAAAACCACAGGCCAAGTTCAAGAATAGTAGTGCAGACACCTGACACGGAATATTAGCAAAGCCTAAAAGTCCTTGGGGCTGCAGATGCAGAAAGCCTCAGGCGAACACGGGCCAAGCCAATCCAGCCACACATCAGAGCGTACGAAAGGCTTACGTGCCGTGGCCATGTGGCGTTTATCCCAGGAATGCCGGGTCGGG
The DNA here is from genome assembly GCA_028533065.1 of Trachops cirrhosus. Taxonomy (NCBI): domain Eukaryota; kingdom Metazoa; phylum Chordata; class Mammalia; order Chiroptera; family Phyllostomidae; genus Trachops; species Trachops cirrhosus. The sequence goes on along the minus strand of CM052543.1, from coordinate 2,232,856 downwards.
CTGGCACAGGAAATCAACCCACGTGAGACACCATACTGTCAGAACAGAAGATAAAAACCTGGTACAGGCATTTATGAAAACTCACATCTAACTTGAACTTAGCAGTGGGGGACTGGACGCTATCCCCTCAAGGTCAGGAAGAAGACAAAGACGCCCACTCTCACCACTTCGACGGATCTTATACCGGAGGTTCCAGCCAGAGCAGTTAGGCAAGAAAAAGAAATAAAAGGCACCCAGGTTAGAAAAGAAACAGTAAAACTACCTCTACTCGCAGATGAGATGATATGGTATCTTGTCCATAGAACGCAGGAAGGAATCCACTAAAAAAATATTAGAACTAATAATCTACTTCATCAACGCAAGGAGGCAAGATCAATATACAAAAAAGCCAACCGTATTTCTACATACCAGAAACAAACAGTCTAAAAATAGAGTTAGGAAAAAAAAAACCCATTTGCAACAGCAGCAAGAAGAATAAAATACTTAGGAAGGAATTTAGTAAAAGAAGCATAAGACTTGTGCACTGGAACATTGTGGAAATGGAAGAAGTTAAATTAAAGATCTAAATAAACGGGAAGACGTTCCGTGTTTACGCTTCAGAAGATTCAGCGCTGTTAAATGTCGATATTCCCCCAGTTGACCCACGATTCCATGGAATTCTCATCAGCATTCAAGCTGGAGCCCTGGCTGATGCGGCTCAGTTGGTTGGAGCATCAGCCTCTAACCAAAGGGCTGTGGGTTCGATCCCCGGTCCAGGCACATGTGGGAGGCAACCGGTCCATGTTTCTCTCTCACATGGATGCTTTTCTCTCTCCTTTCTCCTCTCTCTAAAAGCAGTGGGAAAACATCCTTAGATAAGGATTTAAAAAAGACACAACAATAATAAGACAGTGGTTTTTAAAAATCCAAGCTGGGTTTTGTTTTTCATTTTTTGCAGAATGACAAGCTGATCCCAATACTCATACGGACCCAGAACAGCCAAAACAAACTTGGAATAGAAGAACGCAGTTGGGAGAGTCCCGTTTTCTGACGTCGAACGTGTCACAAAGCCACCGGGATAAGGCAGCGTGGCGCTGGCACAGAACAGACTCGGAGACTGTGGGAACAGAGCAGGGTCTCGTAGCAAACCCCCACCCTGTCGTCATTTGATCTTTGACAAGGGCACCCAGACCATTCGGGGGAGAAAATCATCTCTTCGACACACGGTGCCAGGACCGCCGGACATCTGCGTGCAGAAGGATGGGGCAGGACCATTCCTGACACCACACAGAACAATCAGCTGAACAGAAGCCCTGGACGGCCCATGAGAGCTAACACGTAAAAGCCCTAGGAGAAAACACGGGCCCGGATCTTCATGGCCGTGGGTGAGGCAAAGCCTTCTTGGAAACAACACCGAAAGCACAAGCAACTAAAGGAAAAGGGACGACTTGGACATCGTCAAAGCCAAGACCTCCCGCGTTGTGCGCAGTATCCTCACGACACTGAAGACACACGGCCCCCGGAACAGGAGAGGAAGATCTGTAAACCATGCAGGGAGCTCTTCCGACCCAAAAGCTCAAGGCAGAGAACCCAGTTTGGAAACGGGCAAAGTATCTGAACGGACATTTTTCCAAAGAAGGCACACGAACTCGGCCAGGGAGCACAAGAAAAGACGCTGCATCTCGTGATTCGTGGGAGCAATGCCAGCCAACGGTGCGGCGAGAGATGGCTTCGCGCCCAGCGAGATGGCTCCCCTTTCAAAAACCGGGGGTAACTTTCATAACTTACATTCGCTTCAAATCCATTTCGTCCGAGTTTACAACAGAAATTCTCTTCCCTTCCGGGTCTGTTCCATGTTTTCAGCGTGACAGAGTGCGGTGCTTTGTTAAACGAGATGAACTTGGGGTTTTTATCTTTTATCCTGCCAATGTGCGCATCCATTCACCTTGGCGGATGTCATTTGCCAGGCCAACCAGGCATCCCCAGAATGCACGCCTCGTGGTCAGAGTGCTAGAGTGTTGGTGCGGACGGGGAGAATCCGGACCCCCGCACACTGCTGGCGGGGACGTGAAGGGGCAGCTGGTTTGCAACCCAGTCTGGAACCTCCTCAACATGCCTGGCACGGCTAGCCCGCGCCCAGCGATTCTGGCACCCAAGAGAAAAGCAAACATATGTTGACACAAAAGCTTGTACACGCGTGTTCGTGATGGCATTATTCATGGTGGCCCTGAATCAGAAATACCGCCAAGGCCCGTCAGCTGGTGAAGTGGGGTGTTATTCGGCCACAGAGAGGACCACGGGACCGATGGTACACGCTACGCAGAATCACCGTGCTGAGTGATGGAAGCCCGTCACCGAGCCCTCGCACTGCGTGGTTCCCTTTGGTCCAGAACTGTAGCGAGCCAGAAAGCAGACTGTGGCTGCCCGAGGCTGGGGGCGGGAGGGCAGGAGGTGGCTACCGACGGGGACCAGGCTTCTCTTCGGGAGGGTGACGACACGCTAAGATCAGGTTGTGGCTGCTTCGTACAGCTCCGCGGACCCACCCTCTAAACGGGTACATTTTGTGGTGTTTGAATCGTCTCTCAATAAAGTCATAAAATACAAAGAAAAAAAACAGGAAGGATTTTTTAAAAACTTTTTGGAATAGACAAGGCCTCCCTATATGAAAAAAAAAGTCCATGAAGAAGAGATCAATAAAGTTGGCCATACAAAAATTATAATCTTTGAATGGCAAAAACATCACAATGTCAAAATAACTATAAAGTATTTGCCGTTCATATCCTAGATCAAGAGTTAATCTCCTTAATGTATAAAGAGATTTCATGGACTAGTCAGTCTAAGACAGGTTATGCTGCAGTAACAAAACAACCCGTAAATTGCGGTGGCTTAACGTGACCACGGTGCACGTCCATCTCAGCTCTGAGGACATCGGGGGCCCATCACAGTCACTAGGGGCCCATCTCACACGTTGCCAGTCTGGCGTGACAGGCCGAAAAGGAGGGTCCAAGGGCCTCACGCTGGCAGGGACACGGGGACTTCCCCTGGCAATCTACGGTCAGGCTCTAACCACGTGGCTGGTAAGGTGGCTTCACCATGTGCCCGGATGGGACGCGAACCGGAACCGCTCGGCCGGTGCAGACGCGGGGGAAGACAGGCACGGGGTGTGCGCCGAGCCCTCGTGCCTGCGGGATGGCGATCCTCCCACGGGTGTGGGCGAGGCCCGCCCGCGGTCGGCGAACTGCAGAGGAGAACCACGTGTGTTCGCCCGGCAGACCCGAAGGGGCCAGCGCTCGGCATGGGGGCGACTCGGACAAGCGCCTGCTCATCGCCGTCCCGAGGGTCCGTCGGCCCCACGTCCGCAGACACCGGTTGGACAGCACCTGCCGATCTGACCCCAGGATTCCTCCTCTGGAACTTACTCTTTTTCTTTTTTACTCATTTGGGCTTTCTTTTTTTACACTGTCCCCGGATCTCTTCAAACACTAATAACAGTAAAAAAAAAAAGTCATGCCCCGTCAGGATCGTCGTCCTCATTAAAAGTCCACTCACTCCTCTTGCCTTCAGCCGGCACTCAGCACCTCCTTCGCGCTGCGCCCACAGCCGAATGCGGCTCTTCGAGTCCGCGGAACCTCCTGTGTCCCGTTCTCCTCCACCCCGGGCGCCCCGCCCTGACCCCGGACACACAGGTTAGCCAGGGAGGGACCAGCCCGCAGCCCTGGCTGGCTCTCCCACGGGACCCAGAGCCCCCGCCCGGCAGCCGCCAAGCGCCCAGGGGCGTGGTGACCGTCGAGAGTTCACAGACCCAGAAACTCAGCCCTTGTGTTTTCAGGCCCCACTGCCCTGGGATGGAAGATCTGAGGGGCCGTCTCTCGGCTTCGAAACAGCCAAGTTCTCTCAAACGCCATAAAACACAGTGTAAACAACTTCGCAGCTCGAACCCTGGGTGTCCCAGTTACCCGGCGGGTTGCTAGGATATTATCTCTGCTGGGAAGTTCATAGCCAAGTTTGAAGACCCACAGCGTGGCTGACACGGCCACAGAGAGAGGGCACAAATCTGCAGAGGGCGACCGCCCAGCCTTCGCCGGGCGTCGGACCCTGCTGGTGCGACCCCGCAGGGTGTGCGGCTGTGGGACCCTGGGGTACCTGTGCCCCGCCCCCACCCCTGGCCTGTGCGCTGTGAGAGCGGGTCACTCAGTCCGGGGAGCAACCGCAGGACGGGCGGCCGAGGCCCGGGCCGCTGGGCGGACTCCAAGGCTCGTTAGTATTTCCGGCCACAGGACAGGACTGGGGGATGTCCTGGCCCTGTCACTGGGGCGGCGATCCCAGAGTCGGCCCTTTCTTTCATGTCCAAAGCCTGTGTTGGTGGCTGGGCTGCCCTCGGCATTCTGGCCTGAGAGAGAGCGAAGTATCGGGGCTGGACGGGTGTGGGGGCAGGGGGCCCTGGGCACCCTGGAGGAGCCCACAGAGCAGTCATGGGCTCCCAGGCTGGGCCTGATCCCGAGGCCCCAGGGCGGGGGGCCCTGTCCCTCTTCCAGCTTCTCAGCTCAGACGGATGGGGGTCCCCATCGAGGGCTCACTCCTCAGGCCTTTGCGAGTGCTCTGCGCTTTGTCCTGGTTCGTCCCGCCCCACCCCGAAGCCACATCCTCGGGGCAGATCCAGCCTCCCGCTCAGGAGGCTGCCCCCGGCGCCCCCACAAGCTCAGGGGTCACACTGAGCCGGAGCTGCCCGTGCTGGGTTCTGTCCCTGCCTGAGTTTCTGCTTTCACTCTCCTGTGCATCCCAACAGCTCAGACCCACGGCGAGTCTGTACTGAACATGAAAAATCGTGCATCAGGGCCTCATCCCCAAGGGACCAGACTGAGAGCCGGAGCCGGGGACCACAGGAACCCCAAGATCAGCTCACCATGGAGGTCCTCAGCCCTCGGCACTGTCGACGTTTGAGGCCAGCATCCTCCTCGCTGTGGGGGGAGGCGGGCTGTCCGTGCCCTGCAGGGGCTGAGCAGCGTCCCTGGACGCCTAGGGTGCCCCCGCTCCCGGCTGTGACAGCCAAACACCCCTCCAGACCTCGCCAAGTGTCCCTGGGGGCAAACACTACCGTTCCCTGCCCCCTCCCCACTGAGAACGACTGCCCCACAGCAGCCCGCCTGTCCCTTGGGAGGGAGAGAAGGAGTGTCCCTCTGGATGTCAAGCTTGGCCTCCCCCGTCCAGGGCCCCTTGCTGGGAAGCAAGCTCAGGGCAGGTGGGGCAGGTGGGCAGGGGCAGGTGTGCGGAGCAGGTGTGAATCCCCGACCCCACCTGCCTGGGACCTCTGCCCCCTCCGTAGGCCTGCGGGGGGATGACTCAGAGGAAACCACTCCGAGGGGAAAAGACCCCCACCGAAAAGAGCGGCAAAGACTCCAGACGCAGGGCTGGTTCACCAGGCGAGGCACGGCAGGCGCAGGCTCCCCGGGACCCCCGGGGGCGGCCGTGGTGCGCTCACGGCCGAAAGCAGCTGTTTCCTCCCAGGTCCAAACCCACGCAGAGAAGACCCTTGAGAAGCCATCAGAGCAGGGACCAGGGCGGCGAGGGGGGGCGAGGGGCGGCACAGGTGGGCCGGGCGGCACCGCGCCAGACCCAGGGCTGCAGCCCCCGGTTTGCCACAGGAGGGAAAACGTTCAGTTCCGAAAATACTGCACATGTGCCCGTTCCCCCCTCCGCACCCACACCCCCCACAACCCACCGCTTCTCGCCCGGACACCCGCCCTGCTGCCCAGCGGCTCTGGCCCCCTGCACTCAGGCCCACCCCCGACCCGAGCGAAGGCGAGCCGGCCGGCCGCCCTGGGGTGGGAGCTCCTGTGGGTGGCTCGCTTCCCCGCCGGCTGCGCAGCCTCCGGGGCTCCCCTCAAGCTCATCTTCTGCGGGGGGCGCCCCGGGCCTCCGTGACGGTTTCCGTGGGGCACCCCCTCGTGGCCCCTGGGCTCTCCCCATCTCTGAGGGTCCCCAGTGTCAATTTCCATCGCTGTGTGTCCTTGTGACCCACGCCCGTCCCCCGTCACGGCTGAGTCCAGGACCCACAGCTACGTGGCGGATCAATGAAGGAATGAAATCGGTAGTGACGAGGGCAGCCTCTCCTCCGGCGGCCAAGGGCGGGGTTCCAGGCTGCCCTGGCCTTCGAGGCTCTGCCCAGCCCAGCCACCCGTCCCCTCAGGCCTGCTGGGGACCCACAGAGACCCCCACGGGCCGGTGATGGAGGGCGAGGCCCGATCAGCCGGCCGGCGGGTCCCAGAGGTCCACGGACGGCGCTGAGGACCAGCCCTGCGTCTACAAAGGACCCACCCCAGAGGGTGGGCCACGGCGGGCCCCAAGGACACCGCACAAGTGCAGCCACTGCTGAGCCCCGGTGGACGCTGGGCCAGGCAGGTCCTGCAGGCGGGGGTGGAGCCCGGAAGGGACCCTGTAAGAGGAGAACTGGGTGTGGAGTTTCCACTGAGCGTGGGGCCGGGGGTCCTGAGTGGCTGTGGGGCTGGATGATCCCAGAGCACACGCACAGCGTGGAGGACGGAACCCTTGCTCAGCCCGGCTTCCTTCCCGCCTCCCCGCCCCCCGGGGACCAGGCCAGAGGGAGGGGGGGCCTGCCTCCGAGCGTGCCCGTGGCCGCTCGGCCGGTTCCCACACCGCCCCCTCCTGCGGTGCAGAGACCTGGTCCCACGGGGAGGCTATTACAGGACTGACCCGGGCCGCACCCGGAAGCCGGCGCTGGGAGTCTCTGAGCGCCGGGCCCTGAGAGAGGAGCGGCGGCGGAAGACTCCCACCGAGAGGCTCGGGGACGTCCTCGGGAGGCCACTGTGCACTTGGGGACGCCGCCCACCGTGGCCTCGCAGGCCTGCCCCTGCACAGCTCTGCCAGGCAGGAGGGGCCCCCTGACCGGACCCCCCCGAAGCTGCCACAGGGCCGGAGGCCGCCCAAGACAGAGGCCAGCTGTGTGGACCAGGGGCCACCCACACGTCCAGATTCCAGCATTTCCACGTTTCCTACAGTTCTTAAAAAAAGAGGTGAAAACCCAAAGTGGGTTATGGTCCCCTTTAGGCACATCGAACATCTTGGAACACTTCAGAACATTCTGGAACATTCCAGAGCATTCTGGAAACCAGTCCCTGCCCTCCAAGCATCACAGTTCATGGAAATGCCCCCAGGCCTCAGCGGTGCTTCTGAGTAACCACCATCCCAGTTGACTCAGGTGTTCTGACGCAGGGTGGCCGCCTGCCCAAGGTCCAACCGGGGCTGACCAGCCCCGCCCGGGCCGTGAGCCCCTAGCCCTGGGCTGTTTCCTTGAAATCCCTGGCAAGTTTGCGTCTGTGGGACCTCGGGGCATCCTGGGCTTCTCTGATTTTCAAAACTCTCTGGGTGACTGCAGACCCCCTGGCAGTGGCTGTGCAGGGGACTCCGAGGTGACAGACAGAACCTCATCGGGCACCCCGCACACAGTGCCGTTGGTCAGTCGGGGGAGGGGCCCCTGGACTCGCCTCTGTCCGCGTCTGCGAACCGATGATAAGGAGGGACATCCCCAGCCCTGCCCCTCGCCCGTCCCCCGGCTGTGGCTGTCCCTGCGGATTCCGGCCCACACCGTCTGACACCACGCAGCAGGTCCCAGTGCACGCCTGGGCCTGCCTGTGGAGGGGCCTGAGTCACCGGGTGTGCTCGGAGAACAAAGACCGGGGCAGGGAGGGGCCGGAACCTCGAGGGCTGCCAGACTGGAGGGCCGCAGAGGAAAGGGCCGGCAGGGTCCCTGGCCACCTGCGGGGCTGACTCAGGCACAGAGCGGAGGGGTAGGGAGTGGCAGTGACCCAGGGCGGTTTCCACAGCCGGAGGAAGAGCCCTTTCGTAGCCGCCTCGCCCAGCCCCAGAGGAGCTGCGCCCCCAGGGCTAAGACGTCCCCAGAAATGCCCACAGGCTCAGAGAGGGCGCACGCTCTCAGCGGGCCATCCGAGCCGTTAATGCACGGGGCCCTTTTTAAAGATGTGAGCAGAGAAAAGAGAAACCAACGAAGCCAATGATGGGGGTGCCCAGGGTCCCCAGGGTCCCCGGCATTGGCAGCAGTGGGTGGGCAGCCCCTGTGTCCCTAGACGGAAGAGGCCAGAGAGGGTGTGTCACCGGACGAAGCTTTGGCTGCAGGTTGGGCCACCCTGAGGCTCTGCCCCTCAGTTAGAGGGACTCCGCCCTGCAGGGGGGGCCCAGTTCAGACTCTCTGCCCCCCCCCACTGCCAAGCCCTCTATCCCAACACTTGGCCAGGGACGAGGACAGGAGCCCGTGCGCCACCATGCAGGGCCAGCGCCTCTGGGCACTGGGCTGGCCCCGGGTGGCTCTGAGGGACACCCGAGGGTTTCTGACCCACCACTGACCTGCATCCGTAAGAGTGTGGGGTCTTGGTGACCTGCCACGCCCGATGGTGGGACAAATTTGGGACAAGCCCAGTCCTGGCCCTGTGGGTGCAAGATGCCAGCGCAGACTCCAGCTCCTGGGGGTGTGGGGGGCTGTGTGCCTGGCACCCCCTGTGGACTGTGGATGTGGCCACCGGGCCTGTGGTTCAGGTGAGACTTGATGAGTGACAGCCACTCCCAGGACTGGGGGTCAGGCACCCACTGGGGACGTCCAGTGACTCGGACAGACCAACAGGGCCCTGGAGCGAGGCGGCAGGCCTTCCGGGACAAACCCGGGCAGGGATAAGGAGACCCTGTGGGCTGGGGTTCCTGAGAGCTAACGAACCTTCCTTCCCCGTGCAAGGCCGGGCGAGTCCCGGCCTCGGGTGGACGGGCCCCGATCCGGGTGCCGCAGCCCATGGATGCCCACCTCCTCCCCAGCACCACCCCCCAGGGTACAAATCCCGGGAGAGATGGCCCAGCCACGGAAGTCCCCCGGGCCCCCGCCCAGAGCCCACTCACAGGCCCCTGGTGTGTACCAATGCCCTTTCTATCACACGGTCGGGAAAGCAGGCGGCCCCTCCCAGCCTTACCCGCGATAAAAACGGGACACTTCCTCCCGCCCACAGCCTGCAGGGCGGAGCTGGACTCCCGTGCTGACCGAGACTGCTGGAGCCCCGTCCCAGAGGGGCCCTGAGTGGGGGCAGAGGGGGCGCGGGGTCCACAGGCAGGGGGAGGGGCAGGGGAGGGGAGAGGTGTGGTTTCACCGGGACCTTGGGCGGTGCCGGTTCTGCACGCAAACGCCAGGGCGCCGCACGTGCGTGCGGAATCCCCGATGTTACGCCGCTCTCGTTTCTTCATAGCTCAGTGCGCAGGGGCGTTTCCGTGGTTACGAGACCAGTGGGAGCCCCGCACACCGGTCTCAGCGGTGTCGCGTCTCTTCTTCCCCTTTCGGTCCCTGTGGCAGGGTCCCCGAGGCTGGACGCTGCAGCAAGTGACTCGGGCGGGCGGCCCCCTAGACAGCAGCGCCTCCTCCCTGAGACCGCGCGCGCGCGTTCTGGATGAAGCCCCACTACCCGGCACCACACAGCCTGGCAGGGGCCCTCCGGAGCGCAGGGCTTGGTGGGACGGTGGGGTCGCCTCTCTGAAGGGGGCATTCACCCCACCGCTTCCCGGAGCCCCGGCCTGTGCTCGGCGGCGGCGGGTTTTCTCGGGACCGAGTGCCTTTGGATCCTATCTAGGTCACAGTCCTGCGAAGGATACGTTCCTTCGTTAATGAGTGCAGCTCCCTCCCATTGGGGAAAAATTAGCGGCACGGATTTAATTTAATGTCTTCCTTTTTTTTTTTTCCTTTCTAACATCAAGGTTTCTAGACCTAGTCAGGTCTTATTTTAATTCAAATCTGCCTTCATCCAAACCCCTGCAGACGACAGGGGAGTTTTCCGTCCTCTCTCCGTCAGCCATCGCCACGAACGTGCCCGCAGCAGCACCGCTGCCGCCCAGGTCTCCCCGGCATTTGGGTGTAACCGAGAGCAGGACAGAGAGAGACAGAGGCAGAGAGACAGGGAGACAGAGACAGAGAGACAGACGGGTAGACGCCGAGAAAGAGACAGAGGAGCGGGTTGGGAGGGGTCCCGGGGGCACAGGGCGGAGGGGCTCCAGGGTCTGCTGGAGCCCCAGGCTCGCCAGGCCAGGGTCAGGCCGGGTGAGGCCAGTGCCCGGCCCTCGGGCCCTCCCTGGGGCCTCCTTCACACCCCATTTGTAACGGGGAGCCGGCCCGTCTGCTGGGCGGCGCTGGCGCGAGGCTGGTGGCCCCGACCGACCGCAGAGGCCCAGGCGACGCGGCGGGCAGCGGAGCGCCGCTTACGGCATTTATTTATCTTGTCGGCTGCAACGCACGAGCCCCCGGAGGCGAGCCCGAAGGCTGGGGGATGCGGCATTCCTGGACGCTGGCATCAGGGCCGAGGGCCGGGCAGGGCAGCGGGCTTGGCCGGCACCGGGGGACGCGCCCAGCCGCTTGGAGGGAGGCCAGCCCCGGCACCTTGCACTCTTGGAGCGGCTTGGGGGTGGGGAGCAGGGGAGGACCCACGGGCGGCAGGCACCTCCGTGCCCTTCCCTGTCGGTCCCCTTTGTCCTCACCGCGGCCCTGCCAGGGGCCAGCGGCAGCTGGTTGTTCACCACGGGTCACCTGGCCGCCGTGCTGAGCACGTACCACTCACAGACTCTGCTGCACCGCCGCCCCAGGAAGCAGGCACCATGGTATGAACCCTGCTTTACAGATGGGGAGACCGAGGCAGGAGGGGGTCTGCGAGGGAGCCAGGAGCTGGCTGGGCTGCCCGAAGATCTCGCCAGCATTCAGGACGATGGCCCCTGGTATTGGACACCGTGGTCCCCTGCTTGTAGGTGAGGGCACCGAGGTCTCAAGGACAAGAGTCCAGCCCAAGGTCACCCAGGTGCAGGTGGCTGGGAGGAGCCACGCCCAGGCTTGCCTGAGGCCCGGAGGTCAGGGAATGCTGGCCCTCCAGGGAGGCCGGGGCCAGAGGTCTCGGCGAGGAGGGGTGTAGTCCTGAGACCCCCTCTCAGAGGGGCATGTGAGGGGCTGTCGTCCTAGCCTTCCCCCAAACTGCTGCTGGTGGGGGGCCGAGCCTCAGTGTCCTGTCCTACAACCCTCCCCACATCCAGGTCCTGCTCCTCATCATGGCCCCGAAGGGAGGCCTGACCCTGAGCAGCCGCTCCTGGCCTGCCCCCAGCCCCGGCAGCCACCCGTCCGTCTCTGTGGACCGGACCTGCCTGGAACTCCGTGCAGCCAGAGCCACACCGTTTGAGGGCTTTTGAGGGCAGCTTCTCTCACTCAGCAGCGCGCCCTCCAGGTTCGCCCGTGTCACTGCGAGCGGCAGGCCTGCGTTCCTTCCGGAGGACCGGGGCGATCCCACACTCTGGAAGGACCACGAGTTTTCACCCACCAGCGGTGGCCGGGCCCTGGGTTGCCCCCACCTTTGGCGGCTGTGAGGGATGCCACTGGGACCATCAGCGTGTGACCCTGTGTTCAAACCCGTTTTCGATTCTTGGGGCCGTAGCCCCCAGGAGCGGCGTCGCTGGGTGGGGCGCTCCTACTGTTTGACCCACTGAGGGGCCAAACCATTTCCTGCAGAGGCCGCCCGCTTCTTGTCCCCAAAGGGCTGGTGTTTTAAAGCCTGGCTTGTCCTGTTGCAGGGAGACCGGCGGCAATGCCGCGGCCCCTGGCACGGGGCGGCGGAGCATCCGACACACAGCGGAGAGGGTTGCAGGGACAGCTTGTGCAGTGTGACTGCTGGCAGGCTGTGTGCCCTCGGGGAGTGACTAGCCCTCTCTGAGCCTCACTCCCTCACCCATCCAACGGGACTGTTGTGCGGGCCACCTGAGCCACCTGGGTCGGCGCCCGGCCCACGGCGAGGGCTGGGGAACCTCCACTCCGTTTATTCTCGGCCTGTCCTGCAGGCTTGGTGCTAGAGGCTGGCGCACACCCTCTGCCCCCTCCCCCCAGCATTGCAGCTCATCTCCTTCTGCGACCCGGCTGTCACCGTGACCGCCTTGCAGGAGAGGAGACGGCTCAGAGAGGTCGAGTGGCTTTGCCCAGCCATCCAGCAGCCCCACCGGTGACCGGGCCTGCCGGCTTCTGCCCGTCACATGCAGCCTCCCGCGAGACCCCCATCGCCGCCTGCAGAAACCGGAGCTCAGGCCCCACGCTGAGAGTGAGTGTGTAATGTCCGTAAAATCCGAGGAACTCAGTAATCCCAAATAAGGCCTGCATTTCCCCAGGAAGCCAGCCCAGAGGGCAGACTCAGAACACATCTCAGAGGGGGAAATGCCACTCCGTCCCTGTGCCCGCCGCTCTCTCTGTAAGACAGCGACGGCCCCGTCTCTAGGCCCCAACGAGAGTGCCCAACGGGACGCCCGCCAGCGCCTGCAGCTCCAGCCGGGCTTTCTTGCCGACACGTCAAAATAACAGCCTCACGTGTCGGGAAGTGATGAGTGAGGTTCGGGTTTAACGGGCAGAGCGAAACCCACTATTCTTAGCCACTGGAAGGGCTCCTGGGGGCGGAGCCGCCCTCAGACCCGAGGTTCACGTCGTGCCTGGCCCTCCGCCCACACCCGCCGCACTGCTTAATGATGGGAATTTTTTAAACTTTCCAGAGAGATGTTTCTGGAGACCCGACCTCCTCTGCTCACCCAGAAGGAGTCCAGCCTGGCCGGGGGTGGTCTCGGGCCCCCCAGAGGCTCGGCACCGAGACCCTCCTCTGCAGACCTGAGTCCTGGTCCGTGCGACTTCCGCCGAGTTACTCAGTTTCTTCAGATGTCAGTTTTCCCACCCGCCAAGCGGGTCTCACGGGTTTAAACCCGGGATGAGGACGTGGAGCGGCCCGGCCCGTTAAAGGCTCACAGAGAACCACCGCCCACCACCCGTGCCGCCCCGCTGGGGTCCAGACGCGGAGGCCCGGGGGCAGGGGTCCGTGCTGAGGTCCCCCACCTGGCTGCGTCCGGCTGCCCCGCCACCCCCAAGCTCGCCCGGCCAGCCTGCCCATGACGGCCAAGCCGTGCGCTGAGGCTTCTCGCTCGGTTGGGCACAGTGATGTCCCCAGGGGCAAGGACCATCACTTCTCCATTCGACAGCCAAGGACATCAGTGTCCGGGGACAGTCCCTTGGGCACCGGGGGTCCCCAGCAGGCCTCTTCCCCATGCGTCCCCTGTTCGAGACAGCCGGTACCAGGCCCAGGAAGGGGCAGGCCAGGCAGCTTCGTCTGCTCGCCTGGACCTGACGGGCAGCCGGGCGGAGGGCTGCTCGAGCCCTTGTCAGCTGACCACTCTCTGGAACTTGCCTTTTCGCCTGAAGAATGCCCGACTGCTCCCCGCGGCCCGCGTGGCCCAACCTGGCCCCACCCCCACCCCGCTCTGTGCCCCGGGGCTCCCTGCCCACTCAGGGCCACCAGGCCAGTCACGGCCCCTTTGCATTTTCTCTTCGTTTCCTTGTGATTCAGCGCCTGGCCCACCCCGGATCGCCCCTCTGGGGAACACTGGCACGGAGAGTGGCACCTGAGCAGGTGACCTCCAGGACAGCCGCCTCTCCCAGGTGGGTGGGCGGAGCCCTCTGTCCCCGCACGGAGGGGCCCGGGCCTCTGGCTCCACAGGGGCATTTCCACGGGGCTGTCTCTGCGTGGTGGCTGTCACCGAGCTAGGGTTCAAGCTCAAGGACGCCAGCATCCTGGCCTTAACAGAAGCTGAGCGGTCTGTGGTCCGTCCTCTCTGTGAGCACAGCCACCGCCCGCCCTGCGTTGTCAGGGCGCGTGGCCGGTGCTGAGCCGGAGCCTGGCAGCCCAGGGACCCCAACCGCAGCGACGCCCCGCTTTGCTGTCCCTGCCTGCGTTTGGGGCATTGCTACCCCTGGAACCTGGGGGCACCGCTGCTGGAGGACCATCGGGCTGGCTGTTTGAGGTCTGTCTGAACTCCACACGAACCGTGAGGAAACCGGGGGCCCCGCTGTCTAGTCCCCGCACCAGACGCCTCATCCGCTGCACAGCCCGCCTGGGGGCCCGGACTCGGGGACCACACCCCTGCCCGATTCAGGCAGCACCCCACGCAAGCCGCCCATCAGCGCCAAAGCCCGGGGGGCTGCGTCCAAACGGGGCGGGGGCCTGGAATCGCTCAGGGTCAGCCCTGGCAGCCCCCCCATTCTCGCTGCCTGGTCCTTTCTCACACAGTTGAAGGCAGAGAGGCCACTGCCAGTGATCACCGGGCTCTGTGACCAAATAAGGCAATATTATTACATGTCACTGTTTACAGCGCGAAGCCGGCGGCTCGGAGGGCCGGAGGAGCAGTGGAGTGCTCGCTGCCTCTCCTCTCCCAGCACCAATGCTCTGCCCAGAGGCCGTGACCGGCTCCTCGCAGAAACAGCCGTCCGTCACGCTTTACACACACGCCCACGCAGCGACCCGGTCTCGCCCGGGCCCCCTGGCCCTGGCACAGCCTGGCTTTGCACGGCGACGTGGCCGCGTGCGTGATTTCACGGTGGCGGGAGCCCCTAAGAGTTTCATCGCCAGCTTGAGTGAGAGCACGGGCCCCTCTTTGGGGCAGGCCTCCGAGCTGCATCGGTGAGGTCCTTTCTCTGCCCCGAGAATCCATCTCAGACTTTCTTTCGCACGTGAGACTGTTGCGGCTGCTAAGAGCCGTGGGCGACCTTCCCGTCCCGACGGTATTTATAAAACGCTAGGCACAGTTGCCAAGGCCGAGTCTTAGCCGTTGGTGTTAATAATAAGACGAGTGTAAATGTTGAAAACCCATTAGGAGGCTTTAAGCGTTAAACAGAGCTTCAACTTGCTGGCATTTGCGCCCTGCGTGTGGGCTCACCCAGCCTGCAGCTACGACAGTGCTGAGCCCGGGGCTTCGGCAGGACCGGCGTGGTCAGTGTGAGCACCGAGAGACCGCATGGGGGCGGGTCTTATAGGACAGGCCGCAGGAGAGCGCCCGCCTCACCTTCCAGCCTGCCCTTCTCCCCACCCTCGGCACCGCCCCAGGCACCACTCACTGTTGGGAACCCACTACTTTCACCTCTGCTCTCTACCCCAGAGCTTCCGGTCTGGATGTCTGGGTGCTCAGCCTATGTTTCTGGAGCGAGAATGAACATTAATGAATGAAGGAAGGAAGGAGTGAATGAATGAAGACATGAGAGACTAAGGGAAGGCGTGAAAGACTAAGTGAATAAATGAATGAGTAAAAGACTAAGTGAATGAACAAGTGAATGAATGAATGAGTGGGAGACTGAGGGAATGACTGAGTGAATGAATGACTGAGTGAATGAATGAGTGAATGAATGACTGAGGGAATGACTGAGTGAATGAATGAGTGGGAGACTGAGGGAATGACTGAGGGAATGAATGACTGAATGAATGACTGAGTGAATAAGTGAGTAAGGCATGGCATGAATGAATGGGTGAGTGAGTGAATGAGTGAGGGAATGAATGACTGAGGGAATGAATGACTGGATGAATGAGTGAATGAGTGAGTGAGTGACTGAGGGAATGAATGACTGGATGCATGAATGACTGAGGGAATGAATGACTGACTGAATGAGTGCATGAATGAGTGAATGAATGAGTGAATGACTGAATAAGTGAGTAAGGCATGGCGTGAATGAATGGGTGAGTGAGTGACTGAGTGAGTGAGTGACTGAGGGAATGAATGACTGAGGGAATGAATGACTGAGTGAACCAGCAAGTAAAGCACTGCGTGCACGAAGGGTGAGTGAGTGAGTGAATGGATACACTGCATGCTCATCGCATCTCTCCAGCGGCAGCCTCTGACACACCTCCCCTGACGGTCACTTGAGGCCGTGCGGAGTGGGTTTGCAGCGGCCGCGAGAGCCAGGACCAGCTTTAGAAAGAAATGCCTGAGCCCAGAGTTGACTTCTGGGGAGGTCAACTGCCGCCCCCAAATGCCCCCTGCCACTCAGAGCTCCCCCCAGCTCACCAAGGGAAGACCCCGTATCCTCGACCTCACACCCCTCCTCCAATCAGGAGAGCAACACGAGTGAATGCCAAGCAGCCACGCTGTCCCCACGGCCAGGGCTCTGCGACATCTGCACGGTGGCGGCACGTCAGGCAGCTCAGCTGGCCTGGAGCCCGCGTGGGCGGAGCCCCGTGGCCACATCCGGGGTGGCTGCCGTCCCACCTGCCCACCTGAAGGAAGTGTGACTCCCTTTCCCAGGGGATGAAACATATCTGGGGGTCCGAGCGCACCTCTGTGGACACCGGGAGTCAGACCCACCTGCCTGAGACTCCGTCCTGCCAAGTCACCTGACAGGACCGTTCACCCACCGCCTGCCACGTGCCGACACCCCAGCGAGCAGAGCAGGCAAGGACCCTTAGCCTTAAGACACGGCCACTGGCAAGGGAAGCAGCAGCACTGACCAAGCACCTACTGTGTGCTCGGAGGTCTCTGCTCCCATCTTCTGTGCAATTCCCCTGCATCCATCCTGAAGACTCCTGCGTGCTCAAGGGCCACTTGAGAAAACAGAGACCCCGAGAGAAGAAGTGGACTCTTTCTCTTCCTGGCTGTTAACCAGGCCTGTCGCCGGACAGCAACCTGCCTGAGCCTCGTCCCCGTCCCCCAGCACATGGGACCCCAATCCTCCACTGGCAGCGTTGGCCAGGATACAAGGTCTGCCCAGAACGTATGCAGCCACAGACCATGGACAATAGAGACCTTTACTGAAGAAGATACAAGAAACATTGTACAGAGGACAATGACGCCTCAGTCCCCTTCAGAGTAGGCCCCCCGGGACCTCACACCGTTCTCCCAGTCACCACCAGCTACCCCATCATATCTTCCTGAATCTCATAGACGGTCTGAAATCTCTTCCCTTTCAAAGGTGATTTTGGTTTTGGGAAAAGCCAGAAGTTGCAGGGTGCCAAATCTGGGCTGTAGGGGGCTGGGTCACCTGGGTGATCTGATATTTTGCCAAAAAAAGTCTGCACAAGACGTGATGCGTGAGCGGGCACGTTGTCGTGATGAAGCTGCCGATCACCAGGTGCCCACAGCTGCGGCCTCTGAATCATCTGAATAGCTTCCGTGGAGGGATGTTCAAGTTCAACACAAAATTTGGTGCAGATTCATTTTTCTACTCACTCAGTCATTTTGAACGTGGCCACACAGTTCACGTGCTCACTCAACAGCGTCCACCACCCCCACTGACCCGTACAGTGAAGTCCTCACTGTTCACACAGGTGCACTCCAGCCCACTCTCCTTGGCTGCCAGGTGACATCGATGTCACTGTTCTCATCATATTAACAATGGCCGGACTTCTTCCAAACAGGCCTTTGCATTCAAGGAGAGGATGCACGCCAAGTGTCTGGCACAGCTTGGGGGACAGAAGAGGCGCTTGGGAAGGGACAGCAGGGTGACCTGAATGTCCTGTCGCTGGTGATGGCGTTAGTGCGGGCTGTGAGATGGGACCCCTCCCCTTCGGTGACCCTGACCTTTCAGAGCTGAAGCGTGTGGACAGTGGGAGTGGCCCCGTATCCCACTGTCCCAGAAGTGGGAGGGTCCCCGGGCACTGGCCTGCCCCTTCCGAGCAGGTTCCAGGGCCCAGGTCGAGGCTGGGAGATGCCACCCAGGGACCCTGGGGAAGTGTCCAAACTGCACATTAATAATTAACCCGTGTGCAGCGCCTGGCTGTGAACCCTCTCGCCCGCTGACTCATTTTGCAAACTCCGCTCGCCCTCAGGAGTGGCCTCCGCCACCTTGCCCAAGATTCCGACGCAGAGGTGCGGTGCCACCCCTGTGTCTGACCTGCCGCAGGGACCCGCCGGAGGCCCGGGCGTGGGAGGCCTTCACATGGAGGAGACCGCACTGGACCCTCTGCTGGCCAGTAAGGAGCGGGTGGGGTCCGCAGGGGTGGGGGCCGGGGGAGCGCCGCTCGCTGCCAGCCTGCTCAGGCTGCCCTCTGGGACCCTGGGAGGGGCTGCAGGGAGGGCCCGGGCACTGGGCTTCCCGTGGTGCCAGACCGGCCTGCGGCGGGGGTGGGGGGAAGCGCCCCCGGGGGGGGAGTCCCGTCGGTGGGCTTGTCAACGAGAGGGGCCTCCTAGATGGCAACCTGGGGCTTCTCGACTCGGAGCCGCCGGCACTCGGGGTTGGACTGTCCTTGCTGTGGGGGTCGCCCTGGGCACTGTCAGCGTTTGTCAGGGAACCCGACTTCCCTGCACTAGAGGCCAATAACACCCAGCCCTCTGGGTGACAACCCAAAATGTCTCCAGGCATTGCCCATGTCCCTGGAAGGCACAAGCCACCTCCCTCCACTGAGGGCCGCCGCACTGCGTGTTCCGAGCGTTAAGCGCATGCCAGACACCCCGGTGAGCCTGCAGGCCACGCCGCCTCCGAGCCTCACGGGGCCTACGAGGTCGGCCCGATGCCCGGCGAGGGGCCAGACCCTGCATCAGACCCCCGCTCTCGTTCCCAGCTGGGCTGCCTAGAGGGGGTTGCTGCACCTCTCTGGGCCTGGTTTACTCATCGGTGAAAGAGGGCTGACAGCAGTGTCTGCCCCAAAGGACTATGGGTAGGGAGGCACCTGAGCTCTGCTGAGCGCTCTAAGCACAGAGCCCGGCACCTCTAAGCGCTGTTACGGTCCCAAGTTATGCAAGGGCAGTGCTGAGGCCCAGAGGGGAAGTCACCCCCAGTCAGCTGGTGGCATCAGGCTGATGACGACCTCCATCCTGAGCCCCTCTTGCAGCCGCTGAGCCACCCCGTGCACGGGAGGGGGCGCCGTGACGGGGCTGGCCCAGCCCTGCCCTGCCCCTCTCTGCAGGCCTCGCCTCCAGCAGGACAGCGGACTCTGCTCCGAGCGCCAGGCCGTGGCCCAGGTCGGCCAGACCAGGCAGGCAGAGGCTCTCACACCCCCTCCAGGTGGACGAGAGCTCCTCGCGCTGGTCTCCAGCTGTTAGCGTCTTGCTTCCGTCCTTCGAGACGGGACCCTCTCGTTCAGAAAGGGGGTAGTGCTCAGAGGGCCTTCCTGGCATCGGGGACCAGCTGGGGACACCTTGGAGCAGGGTGGAGGGTGATCCTGAAAACAGGGTCCTCTTGTCTCACGGGAATTCAGCCACCAACCTCGGTCCCTGTGAGTGAGTGAATGAATGAATGATTCCACTTCATCTATGAATGAATGAATGAATGACACCACTCCATCTATGAGTGAATGAATGAATGACACCACTCCATCCATGAGTGAATGAATGAATGGAGCTGACGCACCTCCCCAACGCTCCAAAGGGAACTTCAGGGCAGGAGCTGGGGTATCTTCTCCTGTAGGACAGAGGGGGCAGGGGTTGGTTCTCAGTGGCCCCCCTCTATGCCCCCCTAAGGTCACAGGTCAGAGGTCAGAGTCTAGAGGTTAGCTGCCTTCCCAGAGACGTCCTTGGCCAAAGCAGGAACACCCCCCAGGAATGACCCTTTGTCTCTGGGGCCCTCTGGCCTCCTTTGGGACCCAAGTTCCAAGGGCAGAGGGGGATGGAGTGAGGACTTGAGAAATGAATGAATTCGCTGGAAAAGGACTGTGTTTTATTTTGGGTTTGTTCTGAAAGCGCCTGAGAGTCAAGACCGGGGGAGGAGGAACGGGAATTGAATGATTCCGTGTTTACAGAGAAGCCCTCAAATAGCAACCAAGTCTTGTCGAAATGCTGAGATCCCTACTCGAGATTGCCCAAGAACGCATTCCTCCCGGCGGCCCCTGGCCGGTCAGCGCAGATGTGGTGGCACTGCACTGTCCTCGTCATCAGCTGGGCAGAGCCCGTCCCCCCCGCTCCCCAGGTGGGAGGGACCAGCCCGGTGCACCTGGGTGGGGCGGGGGCTGGGAATTCTGGGACACGCCCAATCTCAGGACAGACTTGTGAGCTGCCTGACAGGGTGGAGGCAGGCAGGGCGGGGCTGCTACTGGGGCCCTTCGGGGAAGGGCGCCGTGCGGGGTCCCGCGCCAACCCCATCGGGGGCACGAGCGGGACTGCGTGTGGGTTCAGACAGCAGCACCCGCCTCTCCTGGGAGCACTTCCTGGGTGGGACTTCTGACCTGGACCTAAGCCCCTGCCTGCTGTCACAGACACCCCAGGTTCTCAGAGCCCTGGGTACAGCGCCGGTGTCTCTACGGGGCACAGCTGGACCCTCGTCTGTCAGTCACACCCCAGGCTAAAGAAGGCGGGCAAGAGCCTCTTCTGGTGCCCGAGGTTGAACAGAAACGGGTTCACGGCGGGACGCTGGGTGGCCACGGGGCAGCAAAGGCTCGGGGACCTCGGGGTGTGCCTGGCAAGGGACGGGGGTGCACAGCTGCAGGGAGAAGCTGCTCGCCCCCTGGCACCTAGGGTCCCCTCTCAGGGCCATGTGTGATGACTGCCTCCCTCCCAGGGTGGAGAGGGCGATGGGGAGACCCCGGCCCTGGTCTGAGGCAGGGCTGTGACCTGGAGCCGGGACTGCCTGGCCACTGTGACCTGGAATGAACCAGCCTCCCAGCTCTCGGCTTCCTCTTCTGTGACATGGGTCTGTCCCCACCGCAGAGGTCTCCCGGAAGGACAGGTGGCTACCGCTGCCGCATTTTCCCTGGGGACGCCCACTGTCTCACCTGGCAGCAGGGAAGGGCCGCCCCCACCCCCATCGCCGCTGCCTCTGTTTCCTGTTCCAACGGAGGCCCCGAGGGTCTGACCCCACCTCAAACCTGGCGTCTCTTCACCCGGAGGATGGGTCACTCGAGGCCGCAGTGGGCCGAGAAAGGCCATAGTGGGGGTCGAGGTTAGGGGAGGGCACGGCTTGCAGCTCCCAGGTCCCTGGTGGCAGGGAGGTGGCAGGACGAGTGCTGTCCCCCACCCCTCGATCAGAGGAGGGGTCCTTGTGAGGAGGTGGGAACTGTGGACAGATGGGAAGGGGAGGGAGGGCAGCCTTGGCGACACCTCGCTCCTGAGGGGGGACCCAGGGACAGGTGAGGCCACACATCTGAAGCTTGACCAGAGCGTGATGGAGCAGGGAGCCCCCGTCCCAGAGGCCCACCCTCGGGGACGTGTTTCCTCGGAGCCACGGGCCCTGCAGTGGGTCCTCAGACAGGCGGGACACAGCCCGGCGGACAGCAGCCACCCTGGCCAAGGCCTTCGAAGTGTCACCAGCCTCATCCATTAGTCCTCGTGTGAACATCCTGTTGGGAAATGCTCCCCAGGCCTCGGTCTTGGCTCACGCGCCAGAGGCAGGGACATTTGCGTTAGCAATTATTTCATGCAGGTCTGATGTGAAATGTTTGTGTAACAGGGCTCTGTGACCTCGGACAGTTCACGCCCCTCTCTGGGGATGTCCCTTCATCTCTGTCCTCATGAAGGAGTTGAATAAACAGTCACACTGTGGGGAGAGGAGACCCAGGCAAAGCCTGTTGTTAGTATAGCAGCAAGGGACGAAAAAGCTGTCTTTAGAACTGTGGGAGTGAGTAATCGTCTCTCGTATAAGTCTAGAAGCGGGCATTTCAGGATTCCGGGATGGGCAGAAGGCTTCACAAAGGCATCAGAAACCCAGGGTCCTTCTCTCAGACTGCTCTGCCATGCTTGGCAAAGGCTCTACCTCATGGCCCAAGATGGCTGCTTTTGCTCAAGCCATCAAATCTTCATTCCAGTGCAGGAAGAGAAAAGGCAGAGAAGGCACTCTCCCCCCCGGAAGTTGCCCACACACCTTCACTCATTTCCACCGACCTGAACTTAGTCCCATGGCCGCACCGAGCTGCAGGGCGTCCAGGAATACAATCTTTGTTCTGGGTAGTCACGTGCAGCTAAAAACTTGGTGTTCTTTTAGTAAGAAGAAGGCAAAGAATAAATATTGGGGGAGCGTGGCAGCGGGCAGTCTGTGGCACAGGTTCAGGGCGATTTCTAGCCCTGGTGCTGGCGGGCCATCAGATAACCAGGGGCCTGGGTTTCTCCTCCTCCCGCCGGGCCCCGGTCTCTCAGCTGTCAGAGGGACGGCTGGTCCCCAGGAGGAAAGCGAAGGCAAGCTCAGAGACACCGCAGGCGTCCGACCACTCGGCCGGCTCTGGGAATGCTGGCGTTCTCTCAGCCTCCAATGCCCAGAGTGAGCCGTGCGTGCTGAGGTTCGTTACTTTATTTTTTGGTGGGTAGGCGCACAGTTGTTTGGAATCATGTGTGTCAACCCCGGCAAAACGTGAGTGTCCCCTCGAACGCACAGGAAGGTGACGTCAGTTAGGGGACAGTGGCCGCACAGACAGCTGAGCCGGCTCATTTCCCGGGGAGGCCCCCACGCACCCCTGTGCTTCTCCTCCCATCGGGAACGGTGAAATGCAGTAACCGACACCACGCGTGTGGCCTTTCCGGCGCTGTAGGGCCGTTTGGGACCAGCCGGACTGGGGGGCGCTTTCACACTGGGCTGCGATGAGACACTTCTGTGTAAGCGCGCTGTGTCAATATTGGCCTGCGATTATGCCTGGAGATGTGTGCATGGATGCAGGAGGGATCTCGGTCCTTCCTGCGCGCCAGCACTCCGATGGCGGTCAAGCCTGTTGTGAGTGACAGCCAGCTGCCTCCAGGGCCTGGGCACGGCTGCGCCCGGGGCCCAGAATGTCCTTCCCCAGACCCCGGCGGGACTGCCTGGGACTCACTCAGACCCCCGTGCACGTGTCCATGTCCCTTCCCATCGGTCCTTCTCTGTCCCTCACCCTGCTTCTCCTCTCTCCAAGTGCCCCTCGCCCTCCGGCTCTCCGAGCTGCTCCGGACGCCTTCCACGCTCCTGAGAACACATCCCAGCGGTCCTGAAAGAGTCCCCGAAAACCCCTTCTGGGACCCCGACTCGGCAGTTCCAGGGTGGCGCTCGTGGGGGGCGGGCGGCACGTGCGTGCTGCTGGAGCGGATGCTCTGCGGTTCCACCTTGGTCTGAAGGGCGCTATGGCGCTTACCGGGCCCCTAGCAGTCCTCAGGGAATGAGGTCGTTTGGAAGTGTGTCTGGAAAATGAGACCCGGGGAAAACAAGACGTTTAAAAACCAGAGTCAGCCCTCCCCGAATAGGCACTGGGGCAAGACACGAAGGGTGTTCCCATTCGACAGATGAGGAAACTGAGGCACAGGAAGGCAAAGGCCCTTGCCCAAGATCGCCAAGCTGACAGAGGGCCGGTGGTCCCCTAGCACAGGGGGCTCACCCGAGCTCTTGGCCGTGACACACCTCCCCGAGTCATCTCTGAGCACCCCAGCAGCCAAGTCTAGGAGGAAACAGGAGCCAGTACACCACCCAGTGTCCCCCAAACGAGACCGCACCAGCTGCTCAGAAGGAAGGTGCCCCAGGCCAGCGGGCTTCTGGGTGTGAATGCAGACCTCGCCGCCCGTGGGTCAGAATTCCCGGCTGTAGTAACAGACGCCCAGTCTGGCTCCCCGGCTGGAAAAGAGCGGCCAGGGAGAGCCATGCGCAGGACGGGAGTGTCCCACCCTCCTTCCTGGGCCCCTGCCAGTGCACACGGCCACCAGACCCACTGGACAGTGCCAAGCTGTCCTGAGAGAATCCTAACCCTGCCCTCCCTGGTCCAGAGGCCAAGCCTGGGTCACATGTCCAGTTGCCAGGGAGATGGACCTGAAGGATTTCTGACCCCCTTCCGTAGGCTCGGGCTCTGTACCCACCAACGTTACATTGGGGGGCTCCTCCAATAGGAAGGGGAGTTAGGAGCTGGGAAGCCCCCTCCCCGAGGGTCCCTACAGGGCAGCTGCCCACGGGGGCCACTGGGAACCGCAGGCTCCAACATAGAGAAGCTGCGGAAGGGGGGCCCCTGCGCCAAGGGGGCCGCGGGGCCCTGAGAGCAGACCCACAACCCCCTGCGGGGAGGATGTGGGCTCCTTTGGCCCAGAGACTAGTGGGTCATTCAGGCCCCAAAGAGGTGGCCCCCTCCTTTGGTCCTTGGAAGCGTGCAGAAGCATCTTTATGGGGTTCACCAGCTCAGGGCAGCTGTGGGCTGTGGCCCCAGGCCCCGAGCTCTCCCGCACCCCCTGCCCCGCATCCTCCCTGCTCCTGGAACCCACGGCCTTCCTGGGAGCCGGTGAGAAGCTGGGGCCAATACCAGGTGTGTGTGTGTGGGGGGTGACGTGCTCTCCAGAACGGTTCATTCAGACCCTGCTGGCGGCCGGGCCAGACGGCCGGAGACCAGTGTGTTTGTTTTCGTTCTCCCCGCTGTGTTTGGTTTATGAAGCTGTCCGTGCAGCTGGGGTCAAGCCCTCGGACGCCGTGCCAGGGCCTCTGCAGCGGGGCTCCCTCGCCGCCCTGCTCTGCTCGGCGCCGGGGGCGAGCTCCACGGACTGCGCCCGCTCGTCCCCACCACCCTCTGAATTCTGGACACGCTCAGCCGTGGGGACCAGAGGACACAGACGCCGGTGTCTGTTCTCGGGCCACTCCTGCCTGGCTGGCCCCTCTCCCAAAGCCACCGCGCCCGCCGGGCAGCGCTCTGGTGCCGCCTGCACCCTCTCTCCTTGTGCCGCCCGGGCCCCGGGGCCTGGCCAGCCCCTGTCCATGTCCCCTGACCTGACCCACGCCCCTGAAATCGCCCTTTCATCACACCCTGTTGTGGTTGAATTGTGTCCCCCCCAAAAAAAGTCCTACGTTGGATCCCTAACTCCAGCCCCTCAGAGTGTGACAGTGTTTGGGGACAGGGCCTTTATGGAGGTGATGACGGTAAAATGACAGCCCTCATGGAGAAGGGCAGTAGTGTAATGTGACTTGTGTCCTTGTAAGGAGGTCAGGACACAGACACGCACCGAGGGGCAACCGAGTGGGGACACAGGGAGAGGTGGCAGTCTGCACGCCCGGAGGGAGGCCTCGGAACAACCCGGTGACACCTGGGCGTCGGACGCCAGCCTCCAGGACGGGGACGGGAGTGTCTGTGGTGTTTGTTATAGCTGAGGGGACTCATCGGAACCCGCCTGGAGGGGGCGGGCCGTCCTGGCTGTGCACAGGGACGGGCCCACCACAGCCCGGCTGTGTGGGGGCTGACGCCGTGCAAGGGTCTGCTTTGTGTGCGTCCCCTCAGACGGGAGCTCCCTGCTGCCGCCCCTGCACCTCGGGCGAGTTTGAGAGGCCGGGCAGGGTCTGCGGTGAGCCTCGCAGCCAGGACTAGGGCCCGGGCGGTCCCGTCCCCTCCCCGCCCTGTCCTGCTCCTCGGAGTGTGACGGGACTCAGTGTCCAGAGCGGGGCGCCCCCCACGGTACTAAGTCCTCTTGGTAGAAGGAAAGGAGGGGTCCGCACACAGCTCGCGGTGGGGGCTCCCCAAGTTGTCAGACCAACACTGGTGCAGGAGAGGCTAGAAGAGGCAGTTCAACCCACAAGCGACATCACTGTCAAAGACCGTGGAGCCGGGAAACCGTGCCAATAGTCGGCTGATGATGTCCCAGACCCGAGACAAGGCCGCGGGTGGGGGGTCCTGCCACAGCCTCCTGTGCGGCCTGCAGTCCAGGCGCACCCTGACCCCGAGAGGCTGCAACGTTCAGTGGCCTTTAGGTCGGGCAGGAGCAGGGTGGGTGGCAGAGTCGCCCTTTCCCGGGGGCCACGCCACAGCCCGAGCGGCCATCACAGCAGACCAGAAAGGCGGGCACACACAGCCCCGGGCTGAGTGCGAGTTTTAAACCCAATGCACCATAAATGGGGCACCGGGTGGCCTGGGGACGGGACTCACCCAGTGCTTTGCAAGGACAAAGGACACCTACTCCTTGGCAGGCTGCCCCCCGCAGATGACTGCGGCTCTGTGCACCCCACACCCAGAGCGCGTGGGCGCAGAGGCGGGGGGCTCCCAGCCCTTCGGAGACAATGGGGGCGAGGCCGGCTCCCCTCTCAGGTTCCCTCCGAATGTCTGGGAAAGCCTTATCTCGCCGGGGGGGCGGGCTCGTGCGCAGTCTGCTCCTGGAGCCGCTGCCTTCGCTCCCGGGGGGCCGCTGTCCGCGGGACACCCGAGCAGCCCCGCGGAGGGTCCTGGGAGCAGAGGCGTCCCCAAGGGCGGACCAGCCCCGAGTTCTCTTTCCCTGGGACTCAGCCCGCCAGCCACCCACACGGAAGGGGAGGGCAAGTCAGACATTTGGGGCAAAACTGCTCCCTTGTGCAAAAGGCCCCATGGGCCCCCCCCCGCCCCCCGTGGGCAGCCACGCCGCCCGACGGCCCCTTTTCCCAGGCAGCCCCCTCTGCCCGGGTGGCAACGTCTTTTCATTGGCAAAGCACCTGAGAAAGGCCCCGGCCCCAGGCGGCCGATCGCCCCTGCGATTACAGACTGCACAGCTGTTTCACTTCTAAATGAACGCAGGCAAAGCGAAGCTTCTCTGGGGAGGCATCTCGTGGGCGGCTCCCGAAGGAAGCCGAGGTCGCCCCGCTCAGACGGCTGAATGGAACCCAGGCCTTTGGGGGAACAAAGCCGCAGGTGTGCTGAAGGATAGACGGGACTTTCTGTAGAAATCCACCATCCTCAAAGAGCTTAAAAACTTATCTCGAGTCCGTCATCTCGCCTCGGGTTCGTCGCCAAGGCCTTGGCGTCCGTGATGTTTACTCAGTAGACCGGGCTGTGCCTCCTTTGATGGAGCTCGGAGCCTCGGGATCTGCCCCCTTAATTAGATCCCTTGAATTCGGAAAACTCAAGCCATCTGGGCAGCCCGGGGGGTGCACGGGCCACGAGATGGTAGTCATTCCTGGCGCGCTGCGGGCTGAGTCCTCGCCCGCAAACACACACGTGGGGGAGGCCAAGGAGGCGCCGAGGGGCCCCCGAGCCCGGATGTTGGATGTGGCGCGTCGAAAGGACGCGATGTGGTTTTCCCTATTGTTTCCGTAACCTTCCCGTTGCACCTGCCGTCACGTGCTGCCACCGGCGTGGGGGCCCATCCACGCGTGTGCGTGCTCTAGAGAGACGGACGGAGGTTCAGGTGGACGAGAAGGAAGTTCTCGGATCAGCAGCTCTTGGATTGGACCCCTGGTTCCACCACCACCAGCCGTGTGCGCTGCAGCGAGCCCGTCCCCTCTCTGGGTGGCCGTTTCCTCGGCCGTGAGTGGGAACAGCAAATCTCACCCCATGCGGCGGGGGTAGCAGATGAAACTAACACGGCATGGCTGTTTAATCCCGGATCTGTGAGCCTGCAGCCCGCCTCCCGCATCTCAGAGGGCGGACAGCCAGTGTGACGGGCCACAGGGTCGCCTCGCAGATCTGCGGGGCGCACAGAAGGGGTCCTTGCTGTTCTGGGTGTTTCCCCAGACGCGCCCCCAGTCCCCGGTGCTCTGCTGGTTTCGGGCGGCGCCAGGGGCTGGGGCACGCCGGAGGGTGCCGGCGGCTTCCGGTCCTCCCTCGGACTTTCGGCCAGGCCTCGGCTTCGGATCCGGAGGTCCGTCCCCACTCTGCCACTTGAGTCCCCTGCTGAGTGGCACCGTGCAGTGTCATTGCCCCGCCCCCCAGGCAGAGCACCGGGCAGAAGTGCTCTCTGCTGTATTTTTATTGTGCTCTGTTGAACTAGCCTCGTGTTTGTGGCCAGTGGGTCTGATTTTTCCGTGTCCGAGAGCAATGTTTGGTTCTTGGAACGTCAAGTTTGATGAGCCTTAAAAAAATACATTTTTGAAACCCACTACTGCGTGCGTGGACCCGACCCCACTGGGCCCCGTGGAAAACGCCAGACTCAGGACAAACCCTGTGTGACCCACTCACAGGAGGTCCCTGGAGGAGTCAGAGTCGCAGAGACGGAAAGTAGGACGGTCGGTGCCGGGGGCCGGAGACTGGGGACCAGGGACTGGGGGAAGGGAGGGGAGTCCCAGTTTCATGGGGACAGAGTTGCGGTTGGGAATCGGGGAAGAGGCAGCTCGGCCGCAGTCTCTGGAGCCGAGGGCCTGGGTTTGAGTCCCAGCTCTTGCCCTGAGCGTGGTGTCACCTCGCCCGAGTGACTCCACCTCCCTGAGCCTCGGCTTCTTCATCTGTACAGTGGGAGCGACGCCGGCACAGCCTGCGGAGTGCCGAGAGCCGGCCTAGCACGCAGGGAGTGCTGGCTAAGCGCTTGTCAAAGAAACAGGCGCTGCGGGGAAGCCCGGGCGGCCGCCGGTCTCACCCATGAGCCCGCTGTGGGCAAAGCCTGTGGACTCACGGCAGGTTCCCCCCACCGGTGCACGCCGGGCTCGCTCCGACACCTAGACGCCCCCAGGAGTTCCTGGGGTCAGCCCTGGGCAGCTGCCTCCCGCCTCCTGCCCACTGCCCGCTCCGTCCCCTCCTCCTTGGCCGTCTGCACGGCACAGCCACTGCGCCCTCTGCCCAGCCTTGCCAGGGACCCTCAGGCCGTTGAAGGACACTCGGTGGGACCCCTTGGAAGCATCCTGAATGCTCATCAATCGGTGAACAGCTGTGGCCACGCCCCACCATGGAATGTTATGCAGCCGCTGAAAGAAGGGAGGCCCGGACACGTGCCGTGGTGGGGATGGACGTCGGGCACGCGATAAATCAGGGGAGAAAAAGCGCTGAGAGAGAAGCAGCGCACAGAAGACCAGAGACTGCCTGAGATCGGTTACCTGAGCTGTCCGAACGGACCAACCCTGCGGCAGACAGCCGGTGGGGGGGAGGGTGCGGGGGAGGGGGACGGGGCTGACAATGCGGGGGTGGGGTCTCAGTGCTGGCCTCCCCAGGGGCTGGGCTACCGCAGGGGGCACGCTGCCAGGGCTGCAGAGGGGTGGCTTGGCGACACTCCTCTGCGTGGTGGGTCAGCTCCGGCCTCTGACCGGCTCCCGGGCAGCCGTGGGGCGCCGTGGTGACTCTCGGGCTGTTGCGGGCGGCTCTGAGTCAGGGGCCCATTCGGGGTCTCCACGGGGACCTGGCCTCTGATGGGGCCCTGGTGTCCTCGCCCTGAGAAGCCCATCTGAAACCTGGGCCGGCCCCGGGTGCGCCCGCCCGCCAGGAGCTGCGTCTCTCCCCCTCTCGCCACCTCCCCAGAAAGGAGAACAATTTCCCATGATTATAAGCATTGTGTGGCGTGATTGCTGGGTCCTGTAATGATGGCTGTGGCCGTGGAGGACAGGCGTGCCGCCTCCCCGCGCCAGTCCACTGGCCCCAGTCTGCTTTCGACATAAACATCTCCCTGGCACAGGCAGGCTCCCGCTGACCGCCTGGAGGGGCTCCCTGGAGGCCGGGCGGGGGCCGGGTGCTCCGTCTCCTGCCAGGACTTTGCCCCGCTCCGGCCACGTGGGAACCCCAGCTGCCCCCAGCCTGGCACCCTCCTCACCCGGCCACACGCACCAAAATAGCAGCTGAAACCAATCTTTGCAAAAATGAGCTGGTTCGGGCATTTACTAAAATATCTTTTTAAACTGGATGGCATGAAACAGCTGCCGAAACAGCCTCGGTCCGGGACTGCTCTTCCGCGTGTCCCGGGCTCGGCCGCAGGGCTGGTCAGGGCCAAGAAACTGAAGGGAAGAAAGATGGCTTCCGGGGAATGAACTGACACCGATTAATGGCCATTTAGCATATTTCTGCTAATAATAATGCATTCAACAATGGGCATTGTAAGGCTGGCTGAATGTACAATAGCCCATCTCTGGCCCAAAAAGGTAAACAATAGTGGTTAAAAATAGCCCAGGACGTATTTACATTTTTCTCCCCCTGAGCCTTTTCGGTTTATAGTTCATCATTCCAGGGGTTAGAATTCTAAAATTTTCTCTGTGTATTTACACAACTGAGCTGTCTCTATGCATCACACCGGCTATTCGGGGTTTCCAAGAAAAATGAGTTTGGATCTCGATTCCCACACAGCAGTGCTTTGGGTCCGTCCGGCGGACACACTGGGGAGACTCAGCGCCCCGCTCTGCCCCGCTGGGGGGGCGCCTCGCAGGGGAGCTTCCTGTGAGGCTGAGAAGCCCCACCTGGGGCCCCCCGAGTTCTCAGTCCAGACCGGAAGGGGACAGGCACGAGAGGCTAGGGTAGGCCGCCTGTCTCCCTGACCCCTCGGGAGGAAGGGCATTTGAGTCTCCTCTCTGCACGCAGAACACTGGGTGGGGGGGCAGGGCAGCACGTTCTGGAAGAGGCATTTCTTTGTGCTTTTGCCCCGACCAGGAGTTTCTGCCCAGAGCAGTGCAATGGTGCCGGCCCCAGCAGGCCTGGGTGGGTCAGGCTGGCAACCCCCACAGCCACGAGGCATAGACCCCTTCCGTGTGGACGCGGCCTGTCCCCACGGGGTGGCTGGGTCTGTCTCCACCAGGGGCCAGCCAAAGCTGGTGGCTCGGAGAGTGTTAACTTGGCAGGTGACTCAGGGGTCCCTGGCACAGGAGGGTTCCCCGCACCAGCCTGGCTCCTCCTGGTGGTGCAGGAAGTGTGAGGTGACCTTTTGAAATGTCATGCGGGCTGCCCCCATCCCGCCACCGCTGTGCTGTGGTTGAGGAGCGGCTTAATTTAGCGAGCTCTCGCAGGCAGCGCTGCTCAGCACTTATTGAATCTATTTGCGGTGTCCTGGGTGTGAGGCTGGTGCAGACCCGGCGGTGGGGGGGGCCTTCCCTACAGCTCTCCGCGCCCCCCGCGTCTCTGTGGCCAGGGCGGACGCTGAATGGCCCGGACCTGGCCTTCTGCACACAGACCGGGCTGGGGGGTGGTACCTCCCACCAGCACAGAGCTGGGGCAGGATGGGTCAGGGGTCCCTGCCTGTGCCCCCCCCTTGGAGTTTTCTTAGTCTCACTTAACCGGAGTCCTCCTCTCACAGGATTTTTCTCCGTTTTTGTTTTTTTTTTTTGGGGGGGCAGGCAGTTCTCTCTTTACTCAGATTCCAAGAGCTTCCCAGGCTGGGGTTCAAGTTCAGGCTGGCACTTGCCCTGCGACCTCTAGTTCTTGCCATGCAAGGGCTCCACTGCCCCCTCCCTGACAAGTTGAGAGGGGGAGGTGTTAGGGTCCCGCCGCCTGGGGGAGGGGGCCAGAGCGCCCTCGCTGAAGCTAGACGGGCCACCCACGGCATCGCCCCACGCTGTGCCTCTCAGGGGCTGGGCTGATACCCCCGCCACTTCCCCAGTGGGCACCCCTCCCTGGGGGCCTAGCGGAGGGGCGCTCCGCGCAGGGCCGCCCAGGGCCCCGCTGGCCGCCGCGACTGATAAGACGGTCCGGAGCCGGTGGAGACGCGCCCGCGGAGGGAAGGCGGGGGCGGGCCGGACCCGCGGGCCGAGCACGGAGGCTGTTCGTCTCCAGCGTCCCCTGCGCTCGCTCCGCGTCTGGGTGACCGCGGGGGAGTCGATTTGCGCGGCGCGGCGCGGGGCGGGGCGAGGGCGGCGTCCGCAGGTAGGCCCCCGGGGGCGGGAGGCTGGCCCGGGACCCCCAGCCCAAAAAGCCGCGGGGGAGGAGTGGCGCGGCGGTGCGCTAGGACGACCAAGTTTGGCTCCAGCAAGCGCGCGCGCGGCTTCGTGTCCTGCGTCTAGAGAGGAGGGGGACTGTCCTCTCACCAGCTCCGCTTGGACCCCGGCCCTCAGGGCCCCCAAAGACCAGTCGTCCCCTCTCCTGGACCCAGTGCGTCTGGGCACGCCGGAGCCGGGCAGTGAGCCCAGCCATGCTGGAGAGCGACATCGGCCTCGAGGGGCCGTCTCCCAAGGAAGACCCTGCAGCTGGTGAGTATCCAGGGGCAGCGCGAGAGCGACAGGGGGTGGGGAGTGAGGGTCACATCCCTGGGCAGGCGGCTTCCCAAGGACTGAGGGGCGCACGGGGGTGGGAGACAGGCAGCCGTCTCCTTGGCAAAGACGTGCCTGCGCTCCTCCTGGGTGAGGAGTGCACTTTATGGGTCCCAGGTCACTGGGGGCACCCACAAACAGACAGATGGCAGCCAAACCACGGGCTGGGGGGCAGCGCGCCCGCCAGGGCTGCTGCTGGGGCGCTCGGAGGTTTTCCCCGGAGAGCACCCCTCGGCCGTGCCGCGTCCACCGCCGGGTGGATGGAAGGGTTTCGGATGTTTTTACAGGCGCTATTAATACACATAATATTTCCGTGCTGTTCTGGAGATTTGTTTGCGATGCAAAGTAACTACTATGACTTGAAGTCATAATGGAAACAGCAGATGAACGGGATGGGGGGGTGGAGATAAATGAGGCTGGGACGAGCTGGGAGGGGACTCCCTCGCTTCCTGGGCCTCTCCCTGCCCATAAATCACGACCCTGGATATTTTTATACCAATAATTTTAAAATAAATGACCCGAGCCATGCTTCCTGGACAATTTCCCCCTCCCAGTTCAGAGGTTATTAAGTAAACCTGGGAGCAGGCGGGCCCAGGACGAGGGGCTGCAGTCGCGCCCAGGCTGGGACCGGTGCCCCTCCACCACAGGGCTACCTCCCCCTGGAGCCGCCCGCTCCAGCCTGAGAAGCCCTCCCGTTCATTACTCTTTCTCCCTCCTCCTCCCTCCCCCCCAGTTTTTCTTTTTGGATTTCCAAGGAGAAACTCAGGCTGATGTCTCTTTCATAAACAGCTCAGTTTGGCTTCTTTCTAGAAGCGACCCTGTGTACTCATCAGATTAAGGGCCCAGGAGGGAGAACGAGGGTCCCGCCGGCCAGAGGCAGAGGCGAGAGCAGGGAACTGGAGGGAAGGGGCAGCTGGAGAAGCCAGCCAGGGGGGCCGGGCCAAAGTGTCCCTCTCACGAGAGCTCCTCGAAATAAGCCCCATCCGAGAGACCCAGAGGTGGAGTCACACCTGGCGCTCTGTGACATGTCCTAGGACCAATACTCCTCCGAGCAATCACCGGTCACCCCTGCACCCCCACATCCGGGCTCCTCCACCAGCTCCCTTGTTATTTATCGAGAAGCCATTGGTTCACAAGCCCAGAGTCTGTACCTTCTGCGGGGGCAGGTGGAGGTGGCAGGACCTCTGCCTAACACACTCCTGTTCATCCCTCAAAACCCTGTTGGGATGCCCCATGGGCCCCTCTACACTGATGGCGTCCTGGGCTGGGAGGGAGGGAGGGAGGGAGGAGAAGAGGAAGGGCCAGAGGGAGGAAGGGCAGAGCACAGAGAGCTCACTCTCCCGGCGTACGTGTGGAAGCTCTCTTACCACAACATCGCGTGCGTGGTCCTCACGCGCTGCCTGCAGTGGGCCCTGCTGTTTTCCCCGTT
The DNA here is from genome assembly GCA_028533065.1 of Trachops cirrhosus. Taxonomy (NCBI): domain Eukaryota; kingdom Metazoa; phylum Chordata; class Mammalia; order Chiroptera; family Phyllostomidae; genus Trachops; species Trachops cirrhosus. The sequence continues at coordinate 2,199,881 of CM052543.1, read as the reverse complement.
TAGGGATGGGGAGACTGAGGCCTGAAGCAGTCACCCGAAGTCTAGCAGCTGACGAGCGGCCGGGGCGGAACCTGGAGCCTGGGCCCACGGCTCCTCTGTCCCCTGGGTGGGGACAGGAGGGCTCATTCTCCCGAATCCTCCATTCGCCTGCTTCACGAGCAGTGGCAGCCAGCTGGGTGCCTGACCCTGGGTCCTCGGGCCTTAGGACACAGCCAGGGACAGAGCAAAGGCGTGGCCCTCGGGAAGCTTTCTCGACCATCAAAAATACCTCATTAAGTATCTCATTTGCTGGCTTAGCGACGTGTCTCGTGAAGAAAAGTGGAACCGGAACACGGGGGACGATACACAGGGCAACGCACGCCTGGGGGAAGCGGGGGAACGGCATTCTGTGGGGAGGGAGCCGCGGGTGCAAAGCCCGTTACCCGGGGTGCCTGAAACATGCCGGGGGGTGGGGGTCACGGAGACAGTTTGGGGAGAAGGGGGGACGGGAAGGAGCAGGAGGGGCAGCCGGATTGGGCTGGGCCTCCGGTCACTGTGGGGACGGTGAGGCGGGAGCCGCTGGAGGGGCTGGAGCAGGGGCGGGCAGGAGCGGCCTCAGGTTGGGGCCGACTCCCTCTGGCCGCTCTGCAGAGAGCAGGCTGCGTGGGGCGGGCAGAAGCTGCCTCCCAGGCTCCGGCCGCGTCCAGGTGTGAGACGCTGCGCCCACGGGTGCGGGGGGAGTGGGGGTCAGAGTCTGTGCGCGTGCTGGAAGGCATTGGATGGGGGCCTGAGAGTAAGAGGGCGTCGGAGGCAGCGCCAAGGTGTCCAGGTCCCTCAGGACAAATGGTTTGGGTAGGCGGGGAGGGGTTGCCTTTCTGATTTTTTGTTTTTGTTTGCTTGTTTGTTTAAATCCTCACCTGAGGATACATTGAGAGAGAGAGAGAGATTAGGGTAAGACAGAAACACCCTTCGGTTTCCTCCTGTACACACCCCGACAGAGGACCGCACCCTAGGTGCACGGCCTGACCGGGAACAAAACCCACAGCCTTTCGGTCACGGGGCGGCGCTCCAACCGACTGAGCCACCCCGGCCCGGGCTGCATCCCTTTCTACCGCCGGAAAATACCCCAGCGCACGCAGAGGGTTTGTTCACCCACCCGCCGGCGGGCACGGAGCGAGCTCCACCTCTGGAGGCTGCACCCGGCGCTGCGGTGGACATCGGCAGGCCGGTGCGCCAGCCCCTGGTTCGGTTCCTTTGGGAGTACGCCCGGAAGTGGGCTCGCTGGGTGGCGTCTCCGGCCTTCTCGGCGATCGCCAGACCGGGGCGGCGGCTGCGCCGTCCCACATTCCCACAGCCCCGGTTCCCGTGGGCCCGAGGGTCCCGGCTTCTCCGCATCCCAGCCCACGCTTGCTATTTTGTGTCTTTACTTAATGGCTGCCGTCCTGGTAGGTGCGAGATGGCGCCTCGCTGGGGTTTGGATCTTTGCCCAGTGACAGGGGTTTTGAGCCTCTTTGCACGGGCTCATCGGCTGTTTGTGTCCCTTCTTTGTACGTAGACTTCGTTCCTTTGCCCGGTTCTTAAGGGTGGTTTGTCGTTTTGTTGTTGGGCTGTGGGAGCGCTTCATATATTTGGGACGGGATGTCCACCTTGCCAGTTCTATGGTTTGCAAGAGTGTCCCCGCCCCCTTCAGGGCGTCCTCGCACCCTGTCGGTGGTGTCCTTTGCTGCGCTCACACGGGCAGTGCGTTCTCTGCTGGGCCGGGACCCCTGAGCGAGCGGTCTCGTCCCGCTGCCGTGAGATGCCCGGTCCCGCTCAACCTGGGCAGACGGACGGGAGTCCCCTTCCTCGGGCCGGTCACCGTGCCGAGCGCTGGAGGGACAGGGCGGCCACCGTCCTCGCTGTCACGGGTTTGCGGCCGGAGTAGATCTACACCGTGATCTGCGCTGTGGAAGGTTCCCGACGCTGGCTAACTAAGCCCTGTGTGCGGCGGCCGCGTCCATCCTGACAGACCCCCCGGCTCGCCTCCTGGCTGCGGACGTGGGCGCTCAGTGGTCTCTCCCCTTCAAGCCCGCAGTGGGCCAGGCCTCCGTTTACCGCGTCCACCTCAGCAGCCTCCCTCGAGGGACTCAGTTCTCCAGGCGCAGCACCGCGCCCGGCGTGAGGTGCAGGCTGGCTGGGAGGGAGGGATGGGTGCACTGGTAGATGGGCGGATGGGTGGGTGGGTGAGTGAATGGGTGGGTGGGTGGACGGGTGGATGGCGCTGTGGCAAGCCCTCCATGTCCCATCCTTGAATACTCACTGGTCAGTTGGTAGTGTTACGAGCCCCTTTCGACAGATGAGGAGGCCAAGGCCCAGAGAGAGCAAGTGAGTGACGTGCCCACACTCACAGCCAGGACGCCCTGTCAATCATGAGGGGTGGGTGGGGCCTGCCTGGCTGTGCTGGGGGACCTGGACACTTAGACCAGAGGACACTTAGACAGGGACCCCAACGGGGTCCCCCCAATAGCCCACTCTCCTTGTCCTCCCCAATCCAGCTGCTGCCTCCCCAGCTGCTCCCCGCAGTCCAGGGGGAGGGGCTTGCTGCTGCTGTAGCCCAAGAACAGGGAGCCGGGAGGCTCAGGAGACCCCTACCTGGCGGGCTGACCCCCTCACCATCAGTCACGGCCCTCAGCCACCACACTGGCACTCGGGTCGGCTTCCGCTGTTTAATGAAGTGCCAAATGCCCTCTGGACCTCAGAATCCCACTTCACGGTGCTCTTGTGGCCACTAGGTAGACAAGTGACGGGTCGGGAGCACTGAGCCTTGGTGGGGGCCCGCGTACGCCGCAGACACAGGCCTGGAGCGCAGCCCAGGGGTCACTCTGCTGCCCTCTGGGCCTTTCCCCGAGCTGGGCTGGGCTCTGGGATCTGCCGCGGGCCGGCCGCAGCAGAGTCCAGGGGGTCCCGAAGGTGCTACGAGGCGTCGGCACGTGGAGATCAGGCAACTACACAGCTCAGAGGCAGGTGAAGCACTGATTTGTTTATTGCAAGTACAAGTGGAATTTTATATTTTCCTTTTTGGCATAGATTGACATTTGCAGGTGTATCGCCTGATCCGTTAAGCAGAAAACTCAATACAAATGCAACCAGGAAAAGTACGAAAGTTTCCATGGATATAATTATATTAAACAAAGATTGTTTTGACCAAAGTTTTTATAGATTCAGTTATAGTGAACAAAGATTATTCTAACCAGGAGAGTTATAAATCAGACGATTATAATTTTTCAGTAATTGTTCATAGGGCAAAAGTATACGGTAGATTGAGCAGAGGCAATAAGGCCTTTGTGAGATCTAACTTAGCTATCTATCTTTTCTGTCCAAAATGTTTCTCTGTGTCCTATAAACTTTGACTTCATAGTAATTGTTCCTAAAATGTTTCTCTGTGTCCTATAAACTTCGACTTCACAGTAACTGTTTCTACATGCTTAATAGCTAACCAGCTTTTCTTATTTCTATGGCTGTCTAATTGATATATATTCCTATTCAAAGTAAAGGAGGGGCTGTTACTCTAACGACTTTCGGACATTCAGGGACTTGTTGAACAGAGACGCATGGGTCTGATTATATCCTGTTTGTGTCAGCTGCTGGTCAGTTCTAAGAGTGGTGGTCATTTCCAAGAGGTCCCAGATGATTAGGCAGTAAAAATACAGAATCCAGAAAAGAGAAAGAACAAAATCAAACACAGATCCCAAGTAATGACGCGTCTTCTAGGCCAGGATACGCTTCCTTGAAGACATATCCCCCATGTCCGAACCTTGTCAGACAACATGGTTGGCCGCCCTGGAACTGGACGTGGCAGGGATCCCACACACAACTGGAGCTCCAGGCCCGGGCGTCACAGCCCAGCCCGAGGGCCAGAGCTGGGGGCCGCACCCCTGTTTGCCGCTGGGCGTGCTGTGCACACAGCACCCTTGACACCCAAGGGTTAGTGCTTCCCCTCCACACTCAGCCGGACGGACGGGCGCCCACGCACAGCCTCGGGTGTGTCCAGATGCTTTCAGGCGTCCACAGGGCACTTGAGTGCCCCAGTCTGCACGGCCGTCTGTGTGAAGACGGAGCCGCTGGTGCAGGCTGCTGGGTGGAGGTGGGGTCGCCCACAGCGGTGGCTGCGTTGTGTTTCCTGGGCCGCTGATGACGGGGACTGGAGCGGGCTGGGAGCGCAGGCATGGGGTGGGGAGGGCAGACGCCTCCACAGGCCCTGGGCCCTGGTTCCCGGTTCCCACGTGCATGCTCTGGAGGTGGTCCACGCTGCAATCTGGAGTGTTCCGTTTCCAGTCCCAGCCCCGTCCTCTGTGTCGGGGAGCCCAGATCCCTCCCGCCGCCACACCCGCGGAAGTCACCACGCTGTGCACTGTGGTTACTCCCCATTCTCTCCGCGCCCCCGCCTTCCGCCCCGTGCCTGGTCCGGGGATGCCAGTTCCTGCGTGTTTCTCAAATCTGCCCACTGCTCCCCGTGCCTGTCACCTCACCATTGCCTCTGCCCCGGCCGTCCGCGCCCCCCGCCCCTCCCCCCAGGCCTGCAGGTGGGCCCGCTGCCTCTCGGATTCCCTTCTCACTCAGCGTCACCCACGGGGGCTCAGGAACCCTTTCTCGGTGTCCTTGGAGGGGTTCCGGGAGGGGGACACGCCGTTGCGTCTCACGCGCGTGCTCTGCGAGAAAGGCGCGGTTTTAACTGAAAGCCTCTTCGTCTTGGATACCGGTGTGGTGGTGCAGGGTTCCGCCTGCCGCGTGGCTGGTTGGGGGGCTGGGTCTCCGTACACTGACTTTGCGTAACGCATAATCTTTCTCTGTAAATGAATGAATTGAAGTTTGTCTTCACTCTGACGGGTTCGGGGCCACATTATCCCGTTAAACAAACGGCTCCAAACTGCGTTCCTCACCTCGCACGACGCCTGTTAGAATTCAGCCTGCGGGTTTTCTACGTGTCCTGCCTGGCATCTGCCTCCGCGGCGGCCTGAGAGGGCGGGTGCACGCTGTCTCCCGCAGGCCCCCCCCCACCCAGGAGCCCAGCTGGGCGCGGGGCGCGCTCCCCAACAGTTACAGCAGGGCAACGGTCACCGTCGTCACTCTGTTTCCGGTCGAATAAACCTTTCCCTTCAGAACAGTCTCGGGTGTGCAGGACTATCGCTAAGACCGTACAGAAAGTTCCCAAACTGCCTGTGGCAGGTGTCCGCTGCCGTGACACCGCGCACCCGTGGCAGACGTGGGCACCGCCCACGAGCCGACATGGACACGTCGGCTCTCACTAAAGTCCTCCCTCCCTCCGTGCACATTTCCTCGGCTTCCCCGATGTCCTGTCTGTCCCGGGAGCCCCTCCAGGACCCGCACTGCACTCGGCGGCCCATCTCCTGCGGTGCCCCTGGGCCCCGGCAGGTTCTGATGGCCTGTGGGGACCGGGACAGTTTCGAGGGCCCTGCAGCGCTTCTGTGGGAGGTCCTTAACTGGACCTTTTTGTCACCACTGGCCCGGGGCTGTGGGTGTGGGGGAGCCCAGGGGTGGGGGCCCCTCGAGTCAGGGTGCCCGTCCCCTGAGCCACTCGTCCTGTGGTGGCCGCCCCGCTCCCCTGGCCGAGGTGCTACTTGTCTCTCTTCTGACCGCTGGCGTTTGCAGTTCTGCAAATGTATTAATGGACCGTAGAAGGTTTTAGATCGGAGCCATCAATTTATGAAGCCGTCCTGGGCTGAATATGCTGAGTTACCACCACACGCAGGCTCTTCGTTAACGGATATTGTAACGTCAGCATCCGTGCGGTTATAAATTACACAATCCCTGACAAAGAATAGGAATGTAAAACTCTCGCTTGGCCACCGTTCCAGGGTGGTTAGAGGCGTTCAGCTGAGCGATAAATTAAGTCTCGACCTCAACTGACCACCTCATGGACACACACAGCTCTCCAACTTTTATTTCAAAGGGAGCTCTTTAAATAATTGTCATTGATTTTCATAAACATCCGTCAGAACAGGTGCTTTTCTGCCATTCAAGGGGCCGATGAAGGTCCCATCTCTCCTTCAGAGACCCCCCAATTTGAGAAAGCCAGAGCCAGCCTCCAGGTAACAGGTGGAACCTGGGGCTCAGAGAGGTTGAGTGCTATCCCTGAGGTCACACAGCGTCGTGGTGGCAGAGATGGCACTAGAGCTCAACTGGGTTCACGCCGAGCCCAGTGCTGTCTCCCGTCCTCCCTGCTCTAGCGAGGAGGCTGGTATGTGAGGACGGCCCCCCATAACAGTCCCTTCAGAAGGCTACGGTGGACACCACCCTTTAAGATCAGTCCAGTGCCACCTGTTTCCTGCCACCTGTCTCTCCCGCTGAAGCCGAAGTTCCACCTTAGCGGGCAGTGAGTGCGGAAAATGTGCAAAGCTCCCGGAAGGCTGGTGTCCTGGGGAGTGGACAGTGCCCACGTGCTCAGAGGTGTGAGGCCGTGAGACCTGAGTGAGGAACAGTGGGCTCACAGCCCTCCACCGGGCTCCCTGGGAGGGGCGGTGCACTCCCTGCTGTCCTTCTCTCGAGGGAGGGAGCAGCCATGGTGGTTGAACCTGGAGGGATCTCCTGCCCCTCGAAGAAAATGTGGGTGGGCCCCAGAGCACACCTAGGCTGCTTCACACTCCACCCTGAACTCTGGTTTTAAGATAATACCCAGCTTTCTAACCTGGCTGGTGTGGCTCAGTGGATTGAGCGCAGGCCTGTGAACCAAAGGCCGCCAGTTCGATTCCCAGTCAGGGCACATGCATGGGTTATGGGCCAGGTCCCTGGTAGGGGGCGCATGAGAGGCAACTACACATTGGTGTTTCTCTCCCTCTCTTTCTCCCTCCCTTCCCCTCTCTCTAAAAATGAATAAATAAAATATGTAAAATGAATAAATAAAATATGTATTTAAAAAACAAAAATAAATAACACCCAGCTTTGTCCTCCCGTCTCCCAGGATAGAAGAGGACAGCCCATTCATGTATGTGGGTGATATATAAGAAAATAACGTAATTGAGAAGCCAGGAGGGAGCCCATGCCCAAGGCAGGCGGCGCTCACCTGGGCTCCGCTGGCCACACCCCCGGCCACCCCCACACGGCAGCCACGGGGACTTTGCTCAGAGACCTCCCCGGTGCCCTGCACCCGCCGGGAGCACCTGTCAGCCACGCTCCTCTCCCCGTAACTCTGAACAGACTTCGTGATTGCCAGCAGAGCGCCCAGCCCCTCAGTGCTCAGCTCCATCAGTTGTAACAGATGCGTGGGGCTGTGTCACGCGCACCCCAGTGAGACGTAACTTTCTATCACCCTCAGAAAGTGGCCTCGTGCCCATCCCCCACCTCCCCTCACACTCCCAATCCATGGAACAGCCCGGCCTGTTCTAATGTCATACACATGAGCTCCTCCCACGTGACCGGTCCACGTCCAGCTTCTGGTGTTCAGCCTGGCGTTCCGTGCACCCGGCAGTGGGTTTATTGCTGAGCGTGTCCCATGGCGTGGGTGCATCGACATCCGTGTGCCCCGTGGCATGGATGGACCATAGTCTGTGTGCCCCGTGGTGTGGGTGCACCGTCATCCGTGCGCCCTGTGGTGTGGATGGACCGTAGTCCGTGTGCCCCGTAGCGTGGGTGCACTGTCATCCGTGTGTCTTTCCTTCCAAAAAGACCATTTGTTTCCCGTTTGGAGCTGTGATGGAAGCTGTGAGGAGCAAAGCTTTTACTGGACATAAGTTTAAAACACTATTTGTGTTGATTGATTGGAGAGAAGAGAGACATGGACATGCTGTGCACTGAGTTTTCCTGTGTGCGCCCCGACCGGGGATGGACTCCCCCACAGCCTCGGGGTGTCGGGCTGACGCTCCAGCCAGCTGAGCGCCTGGCCAGGGCGAACATAGGTTTCCATTTTTCTGATAAATGCCAATAACTGGAGTCCTGAGTCAGAAGACAGAAGTGTGTTTACCTGTTTAAGAAACTGCCAAAGTGTTCCCCCCTGCCCCCCAACTGCGTCTGAGAACGTAACCGGGCTTTTGTGTCCTGCACTAATTTACCCCCCCATCCCCCACCCCCGCCAGGTAAATGCCAGGGGTCCAGGCTGGCCCAGCTTTGCCCCTCCGGCCTCAGCGCCCCGCACAGCACCAGCGCCCAGCCCAGGTCGGCAGGAGGAGGGAGACACCCGCCCTGCAGCTCCTCCCTGCGAATGGGCCAGGGCCCCCGCCCCCTGCCCGCGGTGTAAGTGGAGATAGGGAGAGGGCTGTCCCGTCCACTCGGAGCGGCCCGGGAGTGTCTGATAACAGTGCGAAGGGTTTCCCGAGGAGAAAGGGGCAGGGATGCCCTGCGTCCTTGTCCTCGGCAAGGCATGGCCCGCATTGTCGAGTTCTGAAAGGCTCTGAGTCCCGAGAACCCTCGGGCACTGCCTGGGGGAGGGCCTTTGTAACTGGATCTCCCGGAGCTTAGCTGTCGAAGGGGGAGATTAAAGCCGGCGCTGGGCTCTGCAGAGCGGGTCCTGGGGGGTGTCCGATAAGCCCCCTTTCTGTCAGTAATTAGCTGGAACTCTCACGTGTGTGTCTGGGCCCCAGGCTGAGGAAGAAAATGGAATGTGTCACCTGCTTCTGCGGGACGCTTATCAGCGTGTTCCCGAGAGGCGGCTTCCCATTAATGCAAAAACCGTGTCAGGTCGTGAGAAGGCTTTTGAATGAAGGGCCCCCGATAAGCACATGAAAAGGCTCCCGTCCCGGCCCTCAGGAAGTGTGGAGTGAAACCACTCCGGAAAACCGGTAGGCGGCCTTGGCGATCGCCGGGCCACGGGGACGCAGGGCCCGGAAAAGCCACTGCGGGCAGATTCTCCACTGGAATCGCACACTTGCTCACCCACAGACCCGTGGGGGCTCCTGGCAGCGTGGCTCCCAGGGGCCCGCCCTGGACGCCCTCGGAATGCCCACGTGCACGAGGGCGGATGCGTGCGTGGCCCCTTCCCGCCGTGGCTCGCCCCACAGCCGCGGGGCTGAATCATCCGCCACAGCTCCCAACGTGGGGTGAGATTCGCAAAGGCTGTGACGAAGAAGGGGGCTGGGGTGCGCGCTGTATTTCCGTGACACGCGGAGACAGGAACCGGGACGGTGGTGTCCCTCTGGCGTAAGGAAGGGGTGCCTGGGGGCCAGGGCAGGTGTGTATTTAGAAAGCACATTAAGCCGTGGACTTACCTATGCATATGGCACTTCTGGGACGTGTCTTCAAGAAGTGAGGAGAGGGCAGTGCCAGAAGCCGCCCCTGCTCTGAGCCACTGAAGGCAGTCCTGGAGGACTGCGTCCTTGTGGCCAGAGGCCCCCGTGGAGTTGGCGTGGCTCTGTGTGCACGAGGGTGTCCCCGGCTCAGCCCACCCCCGTGGAGCTCAGCGCCCCCCAGTCGCTGCGGAAGGGTGAGAGGCCGTGCTGGGGCCGTTGGAACACGAGCCCGGCAGCCCCCGGGAGCCTGTCCTGTGGGAGGGCCGTGGTCAGGACCTGCGTGCCGTGGCTGCCACCGGGCTGAGAAAGCCAGGCTTGCTCCGTCTGCGTCTGGCACACCGGGCTTACATTCTGAGCCTAGTGCCAGTAAGCTGAGAATTCCATGCCAGCGGGAGGTGAGGGGACTGTGCCAGGCCCTCGAGGGGACGAACAAGGGAGTGTAGAGACAGGCGAGCTCACCAAGCAGTGTCCTGGTTGTCTTGCACCATGTGACAAACCACCTCAGGACCTAATGGCTTAGATGAGTACGTGGTGTTACCTCTGTTTCTCCCCGTGGGCTGGAGGCTCAGGACCAGCCTCGCCGGGCCAGCCTGGCTAGCTCTGGTCAGGGCGTCAGCCTGGGTGCGTGGGGCAGGGGTCCCCCTGCACAGGGCTGCGGGGCTGTCCCCACAGTGGGGCAACCGGCACCCCCGGAACCAGTGGCCAGGGAGAGTGAGGAGGAGGCTGACATGCACGGTCCCCTGTCACCTCTAACTCACTCAGAAGCGGCCACTGAGCCCAACCCCTGACGAGGGGAGGCGCTCAGGCCCCACTGTGGGACAGAGGGATCTCAGAGAACTTGGGGACATCATTTAAAACCACCAATGCAGGCACTGCAGTATCCTGGGGGCTCCATTCGGCTTAGATTCTGTGACCGACCAGGGGATGGAATGGACTGTCCCTGGGCCCTGCCTGGGCAGAACGTGGCTTCCGTTGGTCGGCCTGTGCCCGGGGGGCCTGACTTCCTGGGTTTCAGCCACCTGTCCCCACTTGGGACCTACACTTGTGCTCCTCTGACCAGGGCACGCCCGGGGCCCGGGCCTGTGGGCAAATCCACAGACCACGGGGTCGGGGCGGGGGCAACGACAACTGATGGGCGAGCCCTAAACCGTGTGAGGGCCCAGGCGCCGGTTCCGCCCCAGTGCCTGGCCACACTTACTGAGGACCAGGTGACTCAGCGGGATGGCGGAGTGTGGGGCGCGTCCGCGCACGGACTCCCCGTGAGCACCGGGAGCGGCAGCAAATCAGTTCAGTTAAGTGGGTCAGGGGCAGAAACCGTGGCACAGTTTCCTGTCACCGTGCAACAAACACCCCGGGCCGTGGCAGCTTCAGACAACAGCCATTTCGCACCGCCCCGCGCGCTGAGGGTCGGCCGGGGGGCGGGCCCCGCCGGGGCTCCCTCCCGCTTGCTCCCTCAGTCAGGGGAGGCTCAGCCGGGCTGGCCGGTGGTGGCGTGCCGCCCCTTCTGGCAGGCGGCCTGGCCGGGCTGGTTCTCAGGGCAGAGCCAGGGTCCAGGATGGAAAGAAAGGGGATACGCACAGGCCTGTCGCTGTGCCCCGTTCTGTTGGCCAAACCAAGCCACAGGCAGCCTAAGGCGAGGGGCTGAAGCAGCTTGGGCTGGAAGCCGTGCAGTGGGACGGGGAATGGTGTGGACACAGGCGGCGAGGGGGACAGGGGCCTCTCTGCAAACCACCACACTCGCAACCTCCGCGACGCGACGCTAAAAAGACATTCACTAGAACTCAACGTCTCCACTCAGAACTCTTAAAAAAAAAGGACACCTTGGTAACAGACTTAAAGTATCTACTTCAAGCCGAGAGACAAACCCACCACACCGCATGGTGACAGGGAAAAGCGGACTCATTAACGTCGGGGACAGGCCAAGGAGGCCGTGATCAGCTCTGTTACCAGTGCTAGAAAGTTCTAGAACGTTCTGTTGGAGAAGTCATAGTTATGGCTCGTGAAAGAGGGCAGTGAAATGCTCACAGATCCCAGGAGGGACGACGGCCTCCCTGGGAAATCGGGGGCACCTGCTGATGCGCAGGGGGCGGGGTCAGGAAGAGGGGCTGGTGGCTGCTGTCCCGAGGCCACCTGTGGCCTGAACGGGCTTTCGAAACTGTCGAAATTAAAATGGACGAAGATCCAGTTCACAGAGGCAAGAGAAAACATAGAAATAGTCCAGGAATAAACTTAAGAGAAATGGGTCTAAGTGGAGAGAGAGGACAGATTCTAAAGTGCTGTCCCCATTGATACTCAGGCTGACCGAGAGTCGCTGTGTCCGGCCACGCCCCTGACGCTCGTCCGGCCACGCCCCTGACGCTTGTGCGCGCCCTTCGCATGGGCTATCTCCTCCTCCTCAACCACGGACTCTGGAGAGGGGATGCTGCTTCTTCCCGGCTCACAGAGGAGGAAGCGGCCGAGGTCACTCCATCAGGAGGTGGCAGGCTCAGGGTCCGCCTCCCCGAAGTGGGGCCGTGCTCACGGCGGCGCTCCAGGCCCCCTCGCAGAGGGCAGCGGGGACAGGGACACGCGGGATGCTGTGCAGCACCCTCTGTTCTCAGGGCTCCTAACCACGGGCTCCTCCCTGGCTCTGTTTTTTGTTTTTTGTTTTTTTAAATTTTTACTTATTTATTTTTTAGAGAGAGGGGAAGGGAGGGAGAGAGAGGGTGAGAAACATTGACGTGAGAGAGAAACGTGGATCGGGTGCCTCGCGCCCACCCCCCACGGGGGCCCTGGCCCGCACCCCAGGCCTGCGTCCCAACCGGGAACTGAACCGGTGACCTTTCACCGCGTGGGACAAAGCCCCGCCCCCTGAGCCGCTCCAGCCAGGGTTCTGTTGCTCTGCCTTTGGAAGTCACCACGGAGCCCGGGCCTGCCGCAGCTCTTTAGACTCAGCAATCCGTCTTTCGGTGCCGCCGGGAGAGGCTGACCACGGGGGTCCCACGTGAGGCTGACCCCACCAGCGCGTCTGTGACCATCCTCCGCTGGGGGATTAGAGCTGGCCACAGAAATTCCCGCCGCGGTGCGTTAGGATTCTTGCTACTGGTTACCTACGGAGCATCTCCTTTGCGTCCAGAACTTTTTTACTGGTTTATTTTCTGGTTTACTCCTCACAGCCTCTCTGAGGGGCGCCTGTCAGTGCCCTCCTTCGAGGCAGCAACTGTGGTTCAGAGAGGCTGAGTAAGCGGGCCGAGGTCCCACAGCTCGTACTGATAAATCGGAGCTGGAGGCTTTCCTTGGCCAGTTTCAGGATCGGGAAGGAGGTGACACGGTGCTTCAAATGTCCTCGGAAACGAAGGCCTGGTGGCATGTGGTCCTGGGGGACGCTAGGGACTTCTGTGAGCACGTCCTCGGGCTGGAAACCCCCACTCCTCCACGCAGCCAGCCAAGCTTGGCCTCACTGTTGATCCTCAGATGCGTATTTTTAGTGTGAGGTGGGTTGTGTTTATTTTTTGATAAACAGCAAAAATGAAGTTTCTATAAATAAAGCCATGGCTCCCTCCCCCCCTTTTTACTTCCTGTGCACGATTCACAAGTCAGTTGACCAATCAGAGGCGTTCGCCGGCTCCAAAGAATTCCACATGGAAAGTTCCCGTGAGTCCCAGGAAGGGACAGACCGCGTCTTTCAGGAGCGTGTCGGTCTGGGCTCCCCGGGGAGCTCGGGGCCTCGTTCAGAGGCAGCCCCCTCTGGGCCCGGCCTGCGCTCCGATCCTTTCCAGCGATAGTTACCCGAAGGGGCTGCCAAGTGAGGCCCCTTGTCTTTTAATGGAAAGCCATCCCTTTTTCAGAATATGGGGAACAGTTGTAGACCAAGCGACAAGCCTGTTTCCACGTTTCAGTCTGTGAATCAGTGTGTGTCAATGTGGGGTCACGGAGCACAGGCCTCCGAGGCTCGGGGCCACCCCAGCGCGGGCCCCCGAGCCCCCCGACCCCTCGGCCGTTGAAGCCCACCTGCAAACTTCCAGCAACTTCGGTGGGGACATTTGCAGTAGCTCTTGGCTGCCCCGGCCACTGATGAAGAAACAAAGATGCTTTTGAGACTACATGTCCTTGAAGATGAGCCGTGGTCCCTACCTAGCCTTGTGCACCTGTCCCCCGAGCCACGCCATCTCTACCTGCAGGCTTGCTTGCCACCTGTGCACCTGGCCGGGCACGCACAGGTGCTCCAGGGGTTCGAGTCCAACCCGACACCCTTACTTTCTCCCAGCCGAGCACGCGTCCCAGTCGCCGAGCTTGCTCTCTCCCTCCTGTCCACACGTCTCACCCCCGTGGCTGCTCCCCGCCTGCCTCTGTCTTCCCAGGTCACTCAGACCTCATCTGACCCCAGCCTAGGACTTGCCAAGCCCAGGCTCGGCCTGCACCGGGCTCTGCCCGAGTCCACACGCGGCCTCGGAATTCGACCCGGCTCACGTCTCGCTCTGCACCCGCCCCTCCCCAGCTCTGCTCCCTGTCCCCACCCCCATGCACTACCCTTTCCAACAAACTGATCCTCCGAAGAGCCTGAAGCTCACTCTCTTTATTGGGGTAAAAACCGCACAGCCTCACCTGGACCGTCTGCACCGTTTGCGGTGTGCAGGGGTCCCGCGAGCCGCGTGCATGCCATGGTGCGGGGGTCTCTGGAACGTTTGCCCCTTGCAAAACTGACACTCCGTCCCCACCAAACAGCCCCTCTCCCCCCCGCACCCACCCCCAGCTCCAGCGCTACCCTCCTCTTCGTTTCAACAGTTCGTCCACTTCAGATCCCCCGTGAGTGGGGTCGTGCGGGGTCGGTGCCCGGGCGTCCGGCTTGCTCCCTAGCACAACGTCCTCTAGGTCCACCCACGGGGAGCAGGGGTCCGAATGCCCTCCCGTGTTCAGGCTGAGTGACAGCCCGTTGGGTGGATGGGCCGCGTGGCCTTTATCCATTCATCCGTGGAGGGATGCTTGGGCGGCGTCCACTTCCTGGCTACCGGAATGACGATGCAGTGAACTCGGGCGTGCAGGCCTCTCTTTGGGACTCCGCTCCCGGTTTTTTGGGTGCACACCCACCCGTGGGCTCACTGGCTGGCACAGTGGCTCTCTGCGCCGTGTCACCGTCCCCCCAGCAGCGCCCAAGGTTCCAGCTGCCCCATGTCCTCACCGACCTCCACCCCCCCCCCCCCGTGTTCTGGTCTTTTCGCCGCAGCCCTGGCGGCGCGTGTGAGGCGGTCTCTCCTGCGGCTTCGACTTGCGTTTCCCTGACGATGACTGATGTCCAGCGTCTTCCATGTGCTTGTTGGCCGTTTGAGCATCTTCTTGGGAGACATGTCTCTTCTAGTCCTTTGCCCGCTTTTCACTCCGATTCTTTGGATTTTTGCTGCTGAGCTGTAGGAGCCTTTGAAATAGAATCTGCAGGTCAACCCCCTGCGTGTCCCACCAGCGGGCCGCAGGTACCTGCTCTGCTGCTGGTTCCCTTCGACGCGCAGAAGCTTTAGGTTCCACGGCGTCCCCCTGGGCGTGGCTTCGCTTCTGCTGCCTGTTTTGCTGCTGTGGTCACGACATCGTCTCCAAATCCTACGGCGTGAAGCTTTTCCCTGTTTTCTTGTTGGCGTTTTATGGTTTCGAGGCTGACGTGTAAGTCAGGGATCGCTTTGGAGTGGATATTCACACGCGAGGTGAGGTCAGGGCCCGGGGTCCCCCGTTTGCATGTGGACGTCTGGGTCCCCAGTCCGTTTACTGACAAGACTGCCCGTGACCCGCTGAACGGTCCGGGCCCCTGGCCAAAGGCCGTTTTACCGTGTACAAAGGGTTCTTTCTGGGCTCTCCGTTCTGTCCCAAGGCCTGGGCGTCCCCCCACGCCGCTGCCACGCCGGTGACAAGCAGCCGGCTCTTTCTGAAAGCTGTGGCGCCGGCCTACGTCCCTGGCAGCAGGTGCTCCCCCTGTCCCTCCGACTGGGAACCAGGCGGGTGCCCTTGGACCTGGTGTCTGCCCACGGCCACGGAGGCCGTACAGAAGGAGCCGGGCCCATGCCGAGTGCCGTCCTGCGCGCCGTCCTGGTCACTGTCCGTGGTGCAGTGTCTCCCCGCCTTCCCTTCCCCAGGAGCAGGGACACCGCCTCCAGGAAGCTCCCGTGGACGCGGCACTCAGCGTCCCACATCCCGTGCATCTTAGCGAGGGGACAGCAGGGAAGGACGGGTGAGCCTGGCCCCGCCACAGGGTCTCCGGGGAGTCACAGCCGCATTCCACGGGCGATTCGCCACGGGCCCAGGCGCCCAGACAGTCCTCCTGGAGCCAGACACCACAGGCGTTTCCCACGCGTGCCCCAGACGTCTGGGGACAGTGACGTCACCCTGGCGGGCTTGATCATTTCCTTCTCTGAGTACCCGGCAGAATTTGTGCCAATTGGGGACCGAAGGACAAAAGGCTCGGAGGAGCGGCTCCCCTGTGTCACCGAGACTGAGTGACGGCCAGCGAGACCCGGCTGAGCGGGAAGGGTCCGTGTTTGTCAGAGCCCTTGGGGCACGGGCGTCGTCCCCTGGTCTCCAGCCACCCCGGACGTGGGTGCGTGGGCCTCGACGCCTTCTCAGGGGCCGGCGCAGCTCTGCCAGAAGGGCCATGAGAAAATCTTTGCAGACCACGGGGAGCTCCAGGAGGCCACATCTCGGGGCGCGGCCGGGCCCGAGGTGGGGCCGGCGGGGGCGGCTCTGCTACCCTCTCCTGTGACCGGCAGTTACTCCGTCCCAGCGCTCGGCTCCCGAAGTGTGAGCTGGGCTCGGGGTCCCCTCGTGGAGGCTGGTGCTGACGTGTGGGGAAGGGACCCCACAAACCCATGCTCTTGTGACAACTGCGCCCCCAGAGCCAGGAAAGCCGTGGCCCGCTCACTCGCAGCCTACCGGAGGAGAGTGGGACCGGCGGCTGTCTCCGCAGGCTCGAGCCGGGGAATGTCTCCTTAGCTGTCCAGCCTTCTGGGGGCATCGCACCTCATGTCTGTCTCTCCCTTACAGGGAAACGCGTGGCTTGGCTGGGGCTGTTGTAACAACGTCCCCCAGGCGGCCCCTTGAGCCACAGACCCTCACCGTCCCCGTCCTGGAGGCAGGAGTCCCAGATCCAGGCGTCACAGGGCCGGTTCCTCCCCAGGCCTCTCTCCTAGGCGTGCAGACGCTTGTCCCCTTCCTGTGTCCCCACATGGCTGTCCTTGTGTGTGTCTGTGTGCTGATCTCCTCTCACAAGGACCTCTGTCACATGGAGGACCCACCCTAGTGACCTCCTCTTACCTTCCTCACCTCTGTGAAGCCTCTACCTCCCGACAGGGTCACACTCGGAGGCGCTGGGGGCTGGGACTTCGACACGAGACTTTTGCGGGGACACAGCTCATCCACGCGGGGACCAGTCCTCTCAGCCCTGCAGC
Source organism: Trachops cirrhosus (assembly GCA_028533065.1). NCBI lineage: Eukaryota > Metazoa > Chordata > Mammalia > Chiroptera > Phyllostomidae > Trachops > Trachops cirrhosus. The sequence continues at coordinate 2,183,278 of CM052543.1, read as the reverse complement.
CGGGGTGCCCTGCTGTTCACCACTCACTGGCACCTTTGCACCCACTTACCTGGCACTGCCTCTCGGGGCCTGTAGTTGGGGGAGACACACATTTGGGGGGCCCGCAGGCCTCACCCGGGTCCTCTTGCAGCTGCTGCTGACAGTGTGTGACCACAGCAAGTGGCTTCCTTCTCCCTCCCACTAGGGGACCGTCTGTGTGGCAGGGTGGGGACGGGAAAGGCCAGTGGGGGTGGGGGGCTTCCATATACAAGTGACAGGCTGGCCACCCAGGGCAGCCACACTAGCTGGGACAGGGCAGCAGGGACCGGAGGGGACTGCCCTGTCGTAGGAGAGACAGACAGACAGACAGCTAAGCAACAACAGAAGCAGGTGGGAGGGACCCACGGGCCTCCTCGCCCCTCCAATCCCGAGTCCAGGTCCTTGTGCCCCTCCTGCCTGGGACAAGCTGCCCCCCAGGGTCTGCACAGCTCTGTCCTCACCACACAGCCTCGGATACCTTCCCGACCACCCACCGGGCCGATGACCCTGTTCTGCCCGGTTCTCCGGCCTGGCCTGTGTGATTCTAACCCTAACCCTTCCCAGCATCCTGTTCTGTATCTTTAGTGGAGATTGTTATTTCTTCCACTAGAACCTAAGCTCACTGCCGTCCTACTGTGTCCCATCCTGTGCACAGTAGGCGCTCTCTGAGAACAGACCGAATGTGCAGGGGAAGAGCCAGGTGGCAGAGAACAATGGAAGGAGAGGCTGCTGTGATATGTTTGGGGGAATCTCAGGAGGGCCTCCTGGAGGCAGTGGGCTTTCGGCTGACAACGCACAGGATGACTAGGAGTTAGCCTGGCTGAAAGGTGCAGGAAGGGCATTCTGAGCAGAGGGAACAGTATGTGCAAAGGCCTAGAGGGGAGACAGTAGGCGCGAGGGACTGGAAGACAAGGCGTCGGCCTGGAGCACAGCAGTGGAGGGGGTGGGGCTAGAAAGTGACTGTCGGGAGGTACACCTGTGTCAGTGCCTCATAAGCTGATGATACGTGCAGGACCCACCCCCACCTCTGCCTCCCACCTCTGCCTGTCTCACCTTGCAGGTCTTTTTTTCCCCAAGATTTTATTTATTTATTTATTTTTAGAGAGAGGAGAAGGGAAGGAGAAAGAGAGGGAGAGAAATATCAATGTGTTGTTGCCTCTCGCACACCCCACACTGGGGACCTGGCCCACAACCCAGGCAGGTGCCCTGACTGGGAATTGAACCGGCGACGCTTTGCTTCGCAGGCCGGTGCTCCATCCACCGAGCCACAGCAGCCAGGGCTCACCTTGCAGTTCTCAGCGGAGCGCCCCTTGGGCTCTGACAGCCACAGCAGCCACCACCCTGGCTTGGCTGCTGCCCCCACAGCAGGGAGTAGGAACCAGAGTTTTTCTCACATTCCCCCTCTGGTGCTGGGAAGTGAAGATCCCTACCCACTTTCAGAAAACTGTTCTCTCCCCTTCCAGGGAGCTGCGCAGCCTCGAGTCGGCAGTCTAAGGCAGGGCATCACTGTGGGGAGTGTTTTTCAGGTGTCTCCAAATTTTAGCACTTTAGACACATAAATATTTAAAGAAGGCCACCGTTTGTCTCATCGATGCAAGCCTCAGAGATGTATTCTTAGATGCCTTCTCACAGGTCAGCAGAGGGCAGAGCGCTGACTCATCCTCACAGCGCGCACCCTTCGGAGGTTCAGGAGGCGCCTCCCGTCACACGGCCGCGACTGGAGCTGTTGCCTGTCGGAGGTGTTCTTGCTGGGGATCGACATCCCCCCACCCAGCCACTTGTTCATAATTTAGCCATCCATCCATCCATCCATCACCCATCCATCCATCATCCATCCATCCATCCATCATCCACCCATCCACCCATCCATCCATCCATCCATCATCCACCCATCCACCCATCCATCCATCATCCATCCATCCATCCATCATCCACCCATCCACCCATCCATCCATCCATCCACGCATCATCCATCATCCACCCATCCACCCATCCATCCATCCATCCACGCATCATCCATCCATCCACCCATCACCCATCCATCCATCATCCATCCATCCATCCATCATCCATCCATCCATCCATCCACCATCCATCCATCCATCCATCCATCCATCCACCTATCCTCCTATCCATCCATCCATCCATCCAACCATCCATCCATCCATCCATCCACACATCATCCATCCATCATCCATCCATCCATCCTCCTATCCATCCATCCATCCATCCATCCATCCTCCTATCTATCCATCCATCCATCCATCCATCATCCATCCACCCATCCACCCATCCTTCCATCATCCATCCATCCATCCATCATCCATCCATCCACACATCATCCATCCATCCATGCATCCTCCTATCCATCCATCCACCATCCATCCATCCATCCATCCATATTCCTACCCATCCATCCATCCCTCTGTCTATTTATCTATTCATCCATCCATCCACCCATTTCCATCCATCCATTTGTCCATCTATTCATGCACTTGTCCATCTATCCACCCACCCACCCTCTCATTCACAACGGGCACTGTGGTCTCGCTGGGGACCGGGACCAGCCCCTGCCCTCGGGAAGCTCACGGTCTAGTGGGGAGGACAGGCCACAGGCAGCAGCATTCCATTCACCGCCCACCGAGGCGGGCGCAGTGCAGGAGAGGGTGGGTGCTTTGAGAGCTTACACCACAGGGATCCAACCCGCTCGGGGTCCGGAAAGCCTGGCCAAGGAGAAACCATGTTTGAGCTGGACCTGAAGGATGGGTAGGAGGGGATGGGGCGGGCACAAGGGCGGACAAGGTGGGCCAGGCAGAGGGATCAGCACGGGCGGAGGCCCCGAGGCGGGTGAGTGCCTGGCGTGTTCACACAGCTGAGACGAGTCAGCGCAGCTACGACGGGGGGCTTGGTCACGCTGGGTCTTCAAGACCACGCCGTGAGTCTGGACTTGACCTGAAGCACGGATGGGAAATCGGGGGGGACGGCAAACGGAGCAGAACTGTGACCAGGCTCTCCTTTAAAGCCAAGTTCCGATGGGGCGTCCGCACCCAGAGAAAGCGCCCGCGTCCCAGCACACACTGAGAGCTCGGGCGGCCGTGACGACGTGCCACAGACGCGGGACTCACACGACAGAAATGTACGTTCTCACAGCTCTGGAGGTGGGAAGTTCAAGAGCCGGGGTCGGGTTCTGGGGAGGAATCTCTTCCTGGCTTGTGGGCGGCCCCTCCCTGCCGGGCCCCCACACGGCCCCTTCTCCGTGTGCTGGCAGAGAGAGCTCTCGCGTCTCTTCCCGTCGGAGTCGGGTGCCACCCTCACGTCCGAATTTCACCTTTGTCCCTCCTGTAAGGGCCCCATCTCCAGATACCGCCGCGCTGGGGGCCAGGGCTTCGGCACGTGAGTTTGAGGGGATGTGATTCAGTTCGCAATGGTACCGCTCAATGGGCTTGCAGAAAGCAAGCACGCCGTGCGACTAGCACCCAGATAAAAAAGGATGTGACCCCCCCAGATCCTCTTTATGACCGCTTCCAGTCACCCACCCCCTGAGGCGCCGCGCCCGTGCCTGTCCTGAACTGTATACCAATGGAGCCAACCGTGCACGCGCTAGTGTGTCTGGCTGTCACTCCCGTGTGCCGCGAGGCCATCGGTGCCGCTGCTCTGTGCCATTTGCTTCACGCCCTTCCCTCCTGCGATGGTGCACTCCGAGCATCCCGACCCGCCCTCCCGATGACGGGCACGCGGCGTGGGGACCGGGGACCACGCCCTGCGCTGTGCCTGTGCAGGTCTGTGGGCGAACACGCACAAACATGGCTGTCCATCCCCGTCCGGGTCACAGGTGTGCACAGGGGGAGTGCCAGGGGTGACATCCCATCATCCTCCGAAATGGCTGTACCAGGGGACACCCTGACCTGCTCCGTGAGGGAATTCCGGGTGCTCCGCATCCTCACCCCCTCTTTCCTTCTTACAAGGTCGCTTCGCCGGCTGTGCACAGAGCCGGCAGCCGGGTGGGGTGGCCGGAGCGGGGGCTGTTCCGGCTTCCAGCGGAGGAGGGCCGGTGGCCACGGGACCCAGACCTGTGGCCCGAGACCACGTGCAGGCAGGCCTCGTGCCCAGGGATCTGCGCGCCGTGTTTCCAGCTGGGCCCGGCCGCCCCAGCTCTGTACAGAGTTCGGGGCTCCTGCCCGTCTTGTCTGTGTTTTCTCTGCTCCGGTCCGGGAGCCAGTGTTGAGTTTTTGTCATTGTGACCGTTTTCTTAGAGATTTAAAATCCTCAGGCCAAGGTGAAAAGCAGGCTAAAAACCCGTGAGTTAACTTCCCCGTAACGAGATGCTGCTTGAGTGAGGGCCCGCCAGGTGCAGGTAAACCAGGGGACTGAAGCGTCAGGCCACGGCCCCCAGAGTTGGACATCCTCTCTGCGTGTGCCACTTACTGACCGCGAGGGAGCAGGACCCTGGCTGGGGGCGTCGAGAGGACCACGTTTTCGGCGCTAGTCTGGCTCCCCGGTCGTGAGTGGCAGTGACACCGGGTCCCTTCGGGGCAGGAGCACTCCTTGGCTGGTTCCAGACTCCGCCGCATTCTCGCCCCTCGGGTGCAGTGGCCGGCAACGTTCGGGGTGCTGGCCGCCCCGTTCCCCCGGTCTCTGCGTGACTCCCGCGAGCAGGGCCCCCGCCGCGCTGGGCTGGGCACTGGTAGCACAAGCGAGAACTAAAGTGCTGCCCGCAGCCCTGGGCGCCGGGCTCACTCCTCACACAGCAGACTCTGCCCATTGGGTCAATAGCCCTGGCGAGGGCAAGACTGAGGGCCCATCTGGGCTCACACGGAAGCCCGCAGCCGTGTCTACACCAGCGAGAGACCACGTGTCAGTTATGCACGTGGTTGCCTGTTCGGGGGTATTTAGTGAGGGTCTGCGAAATGCAGGGCACAGAGCGCGCGCCGGGATGTGGCCGAAAATCAGGCAGCGTGGTCTCCGCCTGAGGTCTTGCAGCAGGACGGACACACCCAGAGCCCACAGAACTGCTCGGCGCTGCTGCACCGGGTGCTGCAGAGCCATGGCTCTGTGCCAGCGTGCGGCAGGAGACCTGCCATAGATCTGGGAGGGCTTCTTGGGGGAGGCGACCCATTCACTCGTTAGTCGTTCGTTCAACAAATACTGAGAGCCAGGTCAGAGCCAGGCTGGTGCAGCCTGTGCAGGAGGGTTAGTCAATGATCAAAATAGTGTGCCTGCTCTCAAGCACTTTGGGGGGCAGGGTAGAGAAAGAAGACCCACACACATGTGCACGCACAAAACGTGGGGGTGGGACTGTCCTGAGAGAAAGGAAAGGAGGAGAGCTCCAGAGGCACAGCGAGGAAGGCCCCATTCTCTCCCCACAGCTGTCAGGGTGTGCTGAAGCCGGCTCTCACCAGCTCACACTGGCTCTCACTGACTCACACCAGCTCTCACCAGCTCATACCAGCTCTCATTGGCTCACACTAGTTCACACCAGCTCACACTGGCTCACACCAGCTCACACCAGCTCACACTGGCTCTTACCAACTCACCCCTGCTCTCACCATCTCACACCGGCTCACACTAGTTCACACTGGCTCACACTAGTTCACACTGGCTCACACCAGCTCATACCAGCTCTCACCATCTCACACCGGCTCACACTAGTTCACACTGGCTCACACTAGTTCACACTGGCTCACACCAGCTCATACCAGCTCTCACCAGCTCACAACGGCTCACACCAGCTCATCTCTACACCCGTGATGTCACACTGGTAGCCTGAATTCGGCTGCGGTGGGAACATGCACACCATGTAACCCGCAAATAGTATAAATCAGATCTGATCTGTTTGTTTCCAAGGCCCGCCCACCACTGTCTGGAGCTGGCTCTTTCCCACCCCTGGGTAACTCTAGGGCAGGCCCCGTGACTTTCCGGTCACTGTCATAATAAAAGCTCTCCCAGTCGTGCGCAGTCACAAAAGCGTGCGTTCTCACAGGGAGAGATAAAACGTCCAGTTCCGGGTGAGGGTTCGTGTGGTGGTAGCATTTTCTCCCACACCAGCTCGGCCTCTGTGGGGCGGTGGGGGCCTCACCGGGGACGCGGCGTGCGGCCCCTGCCCTCCTGCCTCTGCTGGGCTGCTTCTCCCTGGGTCTCCGGCCCCTGGACCCTCAAGGGCGGGGTGAGGGGATGCAGCCTGGAGGGCCAGGAGGCACGAGCCCGGTGGGCTTGTTTGTCCCAGCTGGGGCAGATGTTTGAGGCTGGCTCTTTTGAGGATGCTTCTGAGGGTTTTCAGACCCAGATGCAATGAAAACATCCCGCTTGAAGCCCCCAAGCACGGGCAGCTGATAGTGACACAGGGGGTCTCTTCACTGCTGGCCGCTCCCTCCCAAGGCCCACTCCTGGTCCATAGGACCCTCTCTGACAGCCCTGCCCCATCCACTCCCCCACCATCATCATCGGGGGCAGCCCCGCTCAGCGCAGCCCCAGCCCACCACCCAGACCTCTCCCGCCAGCCTCCCGCCGGGGACGCTTTTGAAGCACAAGTCCCTCTCAGGTCCACCCTCTGCCAACCCCGGGAAACGGAGCCAAGCCCCCCGAGGGGGCTCCTTGAGTCTCTCCCAGTCTCTGGAGGTCCGGGTGCTGGTCATCCAGCGGAGACTGGTCACCTGCTCAGCACGCTGTAGGTGAGCAGAGGCCGTTAGCGTAAATCCGGACAAGGGCAGACACAAACTACTCTCTGTGCATAAGAAGGCTGGACTCTCCGAAAAAGCTGAAAGCTGTCTTCATTAGGAAAGAGGCTGGTTGTTAATACCGTCACAGCACAATCCTTGCTAATGGCAATAGCCGTCTCGCGGTCACGCGCTCAGCACCTCCCTCACGAGCGTGCTGTCGGCACCGGGACGCGCCCGTGGGAAATGGCGGTTATGTGGCAGAGAAGTGACGAGACACCCCCAAGCCCCCCCGGCTGCTAAGGGGGAGCAGGAGTCAAACCCCGATCTTCCCGATTCCAAAGTTGGCACCTATCCTCACCGTGTCGCCATAGAATTATCTAGAAAGTAAAAAAAACCACGGGTCCGGGGAAAGATGAAGGGAGGCGATGGGACTTCGGAATGTGCCGGTCCCCTGTAGGGCCTCGTCGTAAATTTCAGGGACCGACGGTCTGCGCGCTGACCCAGCGAGCCTTGGCTCGGCTCCGTGTGCGCGGGGAGTCTCGGTCGTGACGGGCGCTATTTTGAGCTATATTTTGGCCCCCAGTTTTTCTTTTTTTAAGCTCTTTGTAAATCAGTTTTTAGAATAAAAACGGGTTTGGACTTTTTTTTTTTTTTTTTTAGCTCTAGCAGAAGAGATTAAACAGAGACAGGATGGAAAAGAAAGTATATTTTTAAATAAACCCACGGCTTGGTTCGCATTCTCCCCGGAACCTGTGTCCGTGGAAAGCAGCCTCGTTATTTTTAATGCATCCATTTCCTCCGCCCGCCCCTCGGTTTTTCCCATGTCGATCGCCTGAGAACTCCCAGCGGTGAGAGGGATTAAACACCGGCCAGTGGCCGGGCGAGGCCTGGGAGCCGGGCGCTGGCCCAGGAAGGCCCCCGAGACGCGCAGTGAGAGCCCAGGAACCCTGACCCCGAGCCCGGCCGCCGTCTCCCCGGGCCCCTCTGCCCCCACGATGCTGACGTCCCAAGCCGGGTCCCAAGCCGGGGGCGTGTGAACGGAACCCGAAGGAGCGCTCCGAGTCTTTAAATCCGAGCTGCCGGCTCACCGGGGCTTGCTCCCCTGCAGAGCCCAGAATGTCGGGACACACGGTGAGACAGAACCTAGAACAGGTGTGCCGCCCCGGGTCTGGCCAGCCCGGCCTGCGAAAGCACTGCTGTCCCCAGATAACGTCCCCTCCCCGCGTTCGCCCCTTCCAGGCCTGCGGCCGCTGCACTCTGAGGCAGAACTCCCAGGGAAACAAGGACGTCCCAGGCTGGCCGGTGGGTGGCCTCAGGGGTGAGCGAGACCGGCAGCTCGCCCTGGGGGCCGAATTCGAGTTGGAGCCGTGTCACCTCCTTATTTTCACGAAGGACCCCAGGAGGGTGGGACTTAGTCTGGCCCCTTCGCTGCTGCGTGTCCCAGGACCCACAGTGGTCTGGCACACAGTGCTTCCCTGGTAGGTGTTTGCTGAGTGAATGAATTGGCCCTACCCAGCCTCTACTCAATTCTTTCCCCCGCTGTTTGGAGGTGGTCACACTTGTAGGTGTGGTGGGCAGAATGAGGTCCCCAAAATGCCCACGTGCCAGCCCCTGGGGCCTGGGACTCTGTTACTCTCCATGTCAAGGAGGGTTAAGGCTGCAGATAGAAGGAAGGCAGCTAATCAGCTGACCTTGGCGTGGGAGATTTCCCAGGATGCTTCGGCGGGTCCAGTGGGACCACAGGCTCCTTCACGTGGTGGAGGGATAGGGGTCCGAGATGAGAGTCGGAGCAGGGGTCACCGTGGAGTGTGGCTGGCTGTGCAGACGGAGGAAGGGGCCGCGAGCGGAGGGCTGCAGGTGCCCTAGACGCTGGAGAAGGCCAGGAAAGGATCCCCCCAGGGAGCTTCTAGGAGGAGCAGGGCCCACCCGTACCCTGAGTGTAGCCCGTTTCGGGCTGCAGGCTTCCAGGACTGTAGACAATAAATGTGTGTTATTTTAAGCGAGCAAGTTTCTGGGATTTGTTACAACAGGCCCAGGAAACTCACGCGGCATCGGGAGTGGAGGGGACAGGCGTCCGAGGCTCCCTGTCCTGCTGTGTCTGTGCCCCAGGACTGCGGGGAGCTGGCCGGGTGGGGAGCCTGGCTCCCGTTTCTGCACAGCACATCTCATTGCTGCGTGCACACTGAAGGCCCACGAGGAAGAGGCCGAGTCTGGCCTTTTTCAAACGTGGGGGACCTCAGGGCCCTCTGGGAGGGGGCGAGGGTCCCTTGGCTTTCCTCAGCCGGGGAGGCCGGACAGGTTCAATGGCCGGGTCACTGCCGATGTCAGGGCGCGTGGGGGTCAGCTTTGGCTCCTTCCCGGGTTTGGAGCCGCAGCCTCGCGCCCAGACTGTGAGACGACCCATCTGGGAAGGTCTCGGTTTGTTTTAAGAAATGCCAAATATTTAAACCATCGCTGGATGCCTTACAGCAATAAAGGCTCTGTTGACGAAGCCACATAGGACTCGACCTCCCAGAATTCACGCAGAAGCGTGTGTCTCTCTCCCAGGCCGTCTGGGCCGCGTCAGAGGAAGACGAGGCAGGAAACGGGCCTGCAGTTAAAGTTTGCACTTAACTCTGGGGCGTTCACCACGTGGAGACTGAACGAGAGGGTGCAGGTGGCTCGGGGCAACCCATGCCATTCAGGAATGTTTGGGGTGTAAGCAACAGAAAACCAATGTGCTTCAGGCATGGCTGGATCCAGGGGCTCAGTGTCTCCAAAGTCCCATCTTCCTCCGTCTCTTGGGTTGGGTCCACCCTTGGCAGGCTCCCTGGCCTCCGCCTTGCGCCACAGCCCCCGTGGACAGAGTGCACTGGTCTCCTGGGCCCTCCAGCGGGAGTGCCAAGGCTGGCCCTGGTTGTACTGACAGGAGGCTATGGCCGTCTCTCAATAAGTCTCCATGGCCTGGGGGACACCAAGCTGTGACTGGCCTGAAGCAGACCCCGTGGCTACTCCTGAGCGAAGGGAGAACCTACTGTCCCTCGGCCATGTGGGTCGAGAGGGGACAGCGGTGGTTCCTCGAGGAAGCAAAGCGCCAACAGCAGGAGTCAGGGAGCGGGGGCTGGGCAGTGGCCCCACGCAGACGGCTGGGTCCACCCCATGGGGAAAGAGCGGAGGCTTCCGTTCCGGCGGTCCCTCAGACACACCGGTGTGTCCCCACCTCAGGACCTTTGCACTAGCTGTCCCCTCTGTGCGGGACACTTTTTCTTAAGTCATCCACGTGGCTCATGCCCGCCCCTCATTCAGGTCTCTGGTCAAAGGTCCCCTCCTCAGCAAGGTATCCCCTGAACTGCACCCCCGAATTGCACCCCCATTGAACAGTTGCCACGAGCTTTCCCTGCTTTGTTTTTCTCTATGGGGGGTCCTCACCCCCACACAGCCACAAAGCAGGTGACTGTCGGCTGTCTGCCCGACAGACTCGGACGTGCAGGGAGGTGGGGCTCTGCTCCCCGGCACCTGGAAGCGCGCCTTGCACACAGTAGGCCCACAGTTTGTGGTTGAAGCAGCAGCAGCCGTCACTTCTGTGACCTCGAAACAAGGATGCGGACCCAGCAGGCCGGGCTGCGGAGTGCCCCCTGCGGGGCTGGGCGGTGGCCGGGCGGTGCGCGTGTGGGCGGCCCCCGGGTCCTGGGGACGCTGTGCCCGTTGAAACCGGTCAGACTGCCGACGCGGCACGCTGTCCCGAACCTGTCATGGCACACGTGAAAATCCAGTCTCCGGACAACGCCACGTTGGCTTGGGGCCCTGCAAGGCGTCTGGCCTCTGAGCCTCTGTGGTTTTCGTGTGCAGTTACAGTCGTGAAACGCGCTCCTGGTTGCTCTGCTTTTGTAAGGTAGAAAGTATTTTTCTTCTTAAAAATATAGACCGTTTCATCGAAAGGGAAGGCACTACTAACTTTTCCCGGAAGGACTGTGCCGGAACCGCACACCGTCTGCCCGAGAGAGGTGGACGGGCTGTGAAGCCCCCCAGGCAGAGAGACGGCCACCTTGAGAGACCGTGTGCCGCGTCGAAGCCCGGAGAGCGCGGTGCCTCACGGGCTGTGCCGGGGCTTGGGTTTCGGTTACGGGGCCTGCTGGCCCCCTCCCCTGCCCCCCGCCGTCTCCCCTCTCTGGCTTCCAGAACGCTGGGCCGAGCTGAAGGGCAGCGAGTGTGCCAAGTGCACGCGTGTGAGTGTGCGTGCGCACGTTGCACGAGCGTGTGTCCCGGGGCAGCGGGAACCCATGGGGTGCCCCCTGTGTCTTCGTCTTAGTTGGAGTTGTTTTAAAAATTCGCAAAACACGATGGAGTCCAGAGTTCGGTCCCGACGAATACCTTCGGTGGGTGCCGGGGCAACATACAAAAAACAGGTGGGTGGCGGGCGCCACGTCCGTTTCCCAGCCAGAGCGGCGTGTGGGCCCGGGGCCCGCCAGCTCCCCGCTTCTCGGGGGCAGGAGCGCTCACTCCCCCGCAGCCCCGTGGGTGCCCCGCCACTGGGCTCCATCCGTGGACGGTGGGGTGTCTGATTCAGGTCAGCGTACAGAGCACTTGAGGGGTGCAGTGCTCCCCCTTCAAATTCACAAGGTGGGCCCTCCTCTCCCCTCCCTAGTCCTCCCCTGCACGCAGACCCCGGGCCCAAGAGGACAGGGCCCGGGAATGGGGGTCAGCCTCCACGGGAGGGGAGGAGGAGGGAGGCCACCGGAGGCCACCAGCAGCCCCTCCGAGGCTTCCTCTGCAGAAGCCCTCCCAGAGGACAGTCCCAACCATGGTGGCAGTTTGTGACGCAGCCCGCAAGGTCAAAGTTGCCAAGGTCATGGCCATGGCACAGGCCTCTGCTGGGACTGGGCACTGGCTTCCTGTGGCCACCGGAACAAATGACCGCAAGCTGGTGGCTGAGGACAACAGACAGTTGTCCTCTCACAGACCTGGAGGCCAGAGACTCAGAACCCAGGCGTCACAGGGAGGGTCACGGTCCCCCTGGAGGCCTCCGGCCTTGCTGAGCTGGTGGCCACGTCCCTCCACCTCTGCCTCCGCCTGCAGTCACTGTCCCTCTGCCCCCTTTTACAAGGACACATGTGGTGGCAAGTAAGGCCCAGATAATCAGGAACACCCCCTTAAGTTCGTCACATCTGCAAAGGGCCTTTGCCGTATCGGGGGACATATTCCCAGGTACCAGGGATTAGGACAGAGACACTTTTAGGGACAGTATCTGGCTGCAGCCACTGCTCCTGATGGAAGGGACGCACGGGGACAGGAGAAGGAGGCACAGAGGGAAAGGCCCCTCTGAGGTGAGCTCTCAAACCCCAGGGCTTGAGGTCCCGGGAGGCTGAGACTGGCAGAGGGAGGGAGGTGTGTCTTCTCATTTTTTAAAGTGGGAAGTCGAGCACAGCGGGAGGTGAGCAGATAGACTGGAGAGGGCTGGAGACTCAGAGACTCTCCAGAGGCCCTTAGATGCCCTGGGTGGCCGTGGCTGGCAGCACAGGTATTGACCAAGCAGCCACACGGCGCTGAGCCCCGGCCAGGGTGCCCGGCCAAGTCTGGGGCATCTTGGTGTCTGGGCATCGCAGCCTGGGGTGCATCAGACTCATAGCCCCGCTGCCCAGCGGGCCCTCGAGGGTCCTGAGGCTTCCTGTCTGCCTCTGGCAGCACCTTAGCCTCCCAGGGAACCTGAGCAGCGCCCCGTTCGCTCACCCCGCCCTGCCCCACTGCACCCACTACTGACAGCCCGGTCCTTTACCGGAAACGGTGGCCGGTGCCCAGTCTGGAAAATAAGACGAGCACCCAACTCATGACAAACCCAAGGTAGAAAGCGTCACGTGCCACCTAGGAGGGCCAGCACAGTGTCGCAGGAGCTCAGAGGGCAGAGAAGTCCCTCCCGGCCTCTGCAGCATCCAGAGTTTGGGGGTGGTGGAGACACGTGGCCCCAGACAAAGTCAGCGGGGCACCGCCGGGTCGGGAGGGAGAGTCAGCTTCCCTTCTCCCCTGATCAATGCTGTGTCCAAACCCGGCGTAAATTATTCATCGCCAAAGAAAAGGAGAGCAATTACGCATTGATTTCTGCACCCTCCCTGGGCATTTACTTGGCCGAGACAGCCACCAGCGGGGGTGGTCCCACCACAGGATGAAGGGGCCACTCCGAGGGGAGGAATGGGGAGCATTCCTCCCGAAAGGTGCACAGGAGAAGCCGGAGTTTCGGCACCAGCAGCGGTTTAAAATAGTGGGCTTCTGCATCCCCGAGGTCAATTTTCACAGGGGTGGAGCATAGCCAGGAAAGCTCTGGCCGTAGGTGGGGCTGGGCCCCGGACAGCATCCTCGGCTGCTCAGTCAATATTTGCTGAAATGACAAATGTATGTCCTCAGCTCATCCCAGACCAGGAAGGGGCAGGACAAGAGGAGCTGGTGGCCACGCCCTCCTCTCGGCTCCCGGTGGCCCACAGTCAGGCCCAGGTGGGGCTCAGGTGTCTGAGATGCTCTGAGGAGCCGGAGTCCAGCGGGCCCGGAGCCCCTTGGCCGAGCCTCTCCTCTGTCCCTGTGAGTTCCGGGTGAGCTGCGCACAGAGGGACAGCAGGGACAGGGGAACGGGGTCCACCCCCCAGCCAGCCCAGGGCTGTGCCTCTGCAGAGCTGCCTGGCAAACGGGTGGGAAAGGTATCTAGGGGCAGGTCTGCATGAGGTCTGTGTCCGATTCTTGTAGATTTGTCACCGGTGGATGGCTGACAGACGCTGGGAGAACACCCAGGGCTGAGCATGTGAAGGCGAGGCCAAGGGGACAAGTCCTTCTGCCGCTGGGGACCTTTTCACTTATCATGACCCCGTGGTGACAGTGTCCCGGGTGGCCGTTACCCTGACTGCAAACTGAGGGGCTTGAAACAATAGGAACTTATCCTCTCGTGGTTCCGGGGCCCGGAGGCCCACCATCCAGGTGTCCCAGTGCCGTGCTCCCCCTGAAAGCTGCAGGGGAGGGTCCCCACTGCCCCACCCTGCGTCGGGGGCTCTGAGCTCCTGGGCTGTGGCTGCGTCGCCCAGCCTCTCTCTCTGCGGTCACCCTGTCCTCTCCTTTTCCATGTCTTCCCCGTGTGTCTCCTATAAGGACACCTGTCATCAGACTTAGAGCCACCTCAATAGTCTCGAATGGTCTCATCTCGAGATCCTTAACTGAATTATATCCTCAAAGACCCTTGTTCCCACTTAGGTCCTCTTCACAAGTTCCAGGGGCAAGAATGTGTCATCTCTTTGGGGGGCCACCATCCAGCCCACTGCCTCTATCTCTGCCCCCCATTAATGAGGCACAGCCAGCGACTCCTTCTGTTGGGGGTGAAGATAGAAATGGCCGAGGATCCTGCCGCTCCGGCACCAGCTCTGACATGGGGCTGCCCTTGGCTTTGACCTGCTTTCTCTCTCAGCGGCCACGAGCCACGTCCTGCGTACTTTTGTGTCCCAGCTTCTAGGGCAGTGGCCAGCGCTTGCTGGCCCTCTGTTCAGTGGACAGGTGAATGAGCAGGTGAGTGATGCGGAAGGCTCCTTCCCTTCCCCGTCTGTCACCCCGTGTCCCACCGTCCTGCCGGGACCCGGGCGATGGCTCAGCAGTCCGCCCTTGGACTTCGGCTTAGAGGTCGGGAGCCCTGGAGAAGCTGGAGCAGGGTCTGGATCCGGTGTGATAAACGCGCAGGGGCGGTCAGGCCCCCGGGGGAGCGGTGGTCCCCGGAAAGTCTGCAAAGGGAGGGGCAGGAGGGCCAGCCCTGGGGGCGCCAAGTCCAGGAAGTCACGGGTGGGAGCAGCCACACTGTGCGAGGCGCTGGCCTCGTGGGAACAGCAAGTGATTCAGGGTCAAATGGGCACAGGCGAGCCCCACCCCCACCGCATGCAAGCTGTGGGGCCTTGGGGGAGTGGCCCGGCCTCTCAGAGCCTGTCACAACCTTTTTTTTTTTTAAGATTTTATTTATTTATCTTTAGAGGGGGGAGGGAGGTAGAGAGAGAGCGCAGAGAGGAGCACCGACGAGTGAAACATGGGTCCCCGCTCTCGCACGCCCCCAGCAGGGGCCCTGGCCCCAACCCAGCACGCACCCCGGGCAGGAGTCCAAGCGGGGACTTCGGGGTTTGTGGGGCGCCGCCCCACCCACCGAGCCGCAGCGGTCAGGGCTGCCCCAGCTCCCGGGCAGGTGGTTTGGAGACTCGAAGCAGTACCCCCAGAGCACCCCGTCGGGAGCCCGCCCTGCCACGTGCCCGCTGGGGAGGGGGCGGGAAGGCTGCCGCACCCGCCCGGGGCGAGCAGGGTCGCTTCCACTGGCAGAGGGGGAAACTGAGGCAGTTAGGGGCGGTAAGAGACCCGTCTGAGTCACAGAGTCATCCCGTGGCGGAGCCTCGGGCGCGGACCCCAGGAGAAAGCAGCGGGCGCCTCGCATCTCGCGTGCTGCGGGAGGGGCCTTGGTGCGGCCGCTCGGAGCCCGGCCAGAGCACTTCGACATTCCGAAGGCAGAACACGGAGGGGACTCAGAACCAGGTTCCACGGAGACTGCGTGGGGGCAGCGACAGAGCCCCCGTGAAAGGGAAGACGGACCCGCCCAGAGGATGAGCTGCGAGCCAGCCGCCGGCGCCCACCTGGCCCCCGACAGCGGGACGCCGCGGGGCAGGCACACCCTATGAAGGGTCCGCCAGCCGATGCGTGAGTAAACCGAGCAGGAGCCTCTAACCTCACGGCGGCGGGGGCTCCGTCAGCGGGGGCTCCGTCAGCGGGGACGTCCCAGGCGCTGGGCGGGGGCCTGAGCACGGCGTCCGTCCGGGTGGGTGGCTTCACTCTGTGTGGCTGTGGCGTTGCGGAGGAGGGGCGCCCGCCCCAGAGGCCCCTTCGGTCACCAGTGCCGCTCGAGGTCACTTTTCCATTTGATGGCAGAGAACAGGGCTTTCTGTGGGCGCCGTACCCCAGTCACAAATAGGAGTGAAAGCACGTGGGCGCTCGGGGTCCGCCCCGGCCCCTCCCCACCGAGCCCTGTGCGCTCCTCACGACAGCGACATTTACTCTGTTCGCTCAGGATCCAGCTCCCGAGTGAGTTGCACTGACTGGTTTGCAAAGGTAACACCAAGATCTGAAGTTTCTGTGCGCACAACCCAGCCGTGCGGCCTCGCAGCTGGGGGCTCCGTGCGCGCATGCCTCGGCGACTGTTACCTCGGCAGGTTGGAACCGCGGCGATGTGGCCACCTCTGCCGTCACGGAAGGAAGGGGACGCTCAGGTGATGACGACAGCAGCAACACAGTAGCTGCTCGTGTGGGCGCCGCGGTGGGGACATGGGCGTTGTGAGTGCTGGGCCCTCCGCATCCGGGACAGACCTGGGCGTGGCAGGTCCCCCAGCAGAGTTGTGGGGTGCGGGGTCCCCGGCTCCTCCTCCTCTGTCGGCGGAGAGACCGCTGCAGGAACTTCTCTGCCCGGCAGGGTTTTCATTTCAGAAAAAGGAACGTGGGGCTTCGGAGGCCCCTGCTGGTGTCCCCTGCGTAGGTCTTCGCTCTGTTTTTAAAACTGTGCCCACAAACCGGAGTGAGGAGCACACGCAGTTCCCTAGATCTCAGCTTCCAGAGACTGCTCCCCACTCATGGCGACCTGGCTTCTCAGAGAAATGGCCGGTCTCGGCGCTGGGACGAGGCCACAGGCTCCGGGGCGATGAGAGCCTGGACCAGGCTCAGGAGAGGACGGTGACTCTGACCAGTCAGCCCCGCCCCTGCCTCACACACCCGGAAAGCCAGCCAGAGCCGGGGTGGGGGGCACTGCCTTTCAAAGGCTGGACCAGGGCAGCGCAGGACTGGGACTCCTGGTGGAGGGCAGCCAGCAAGGGGAACCCCTGCTGAGTCCCCCGCCTTCCTTCCTGGAGGCCGTTTCCGGGCTACTGCTCAGGGCTCAGGGCTCAGGGCGGGGACCCGACAGCCCAGCAGCCTGGCCGAGTTAAGGATGCAAAGATCAGGGTTGAAGGGGGCCAGGGCAGGTCACCGTTGTGGAGTCGTTGTGGAGTCGAGGACGCAGAAGAAGAGAGGCAGACAGAGACAGAGACCTGGAGATCCAGAGGTCTGCAGAGGGCCCTCGAGTCTTTGACCAAGTACGCTCTTCCCAGGCTTGAGAGGAAGCTCCCAGAAAGCACTGGGTCAGACGCCTCCGGGGACTCACAGGCGGCTGAGAGTACCCGACATTCCCACCAGCTGAAGTTGGGGGACCCGTCATCCACGGGGCGTCACAGCGGGTCCTCCGAAGGGTGTCACCTGGACTCAGGGCTGCTCTGGCCCCGCGCTGTCAAATCTCGGAAGGAGACCACCAATTCCAAGCGGCAGAGCTGCGCCCCAGGTTAGAGTCTGCGTCGTTAGAGGAAAGGGCAAAACCCGGCAGCCAGGAGGAGCAGGCCATCACGCCACCGGGAATCTAGTCGGAAATGGCGGGGCAAGCAAAGCGGCAGGAAGATATGGCCGGCTCAAAGGGCCCTCGCGGTGGCCAAGTCCAGCATGACCAGAGCGTCAGAATCGGTGAGACAGCAGCAGTCACAGGTCACGGGATGGAGCAGGGGGCGCTGCGGTCCCTGCGGGAGGGGCCGGGAGAGAAGACGTCTCCCCCAACCGCACCCCGGGTGGTAACCGCAGATGCAGCAAAGCGACTGCGGGCGGAGAGCGTTGGAGGAGCATCGGCACTTGCTCATCGTCAGGCGGCTCCTCACACGTTTCCGCGGGTTACAGAGGAAGGAGCAGTGACCGGCCTGCTTCTCAAACACGGCCACGACCAGGAAGGACGGAGAGAGCTGGGGACGTGTTTGCTCCCGGGCCCAGCGCTCGCTCTCAGAGATTCCGGGTCTCGGGGCCAGCGGCTGGGGGCAGCGCCGGGGCTCGCGCGGAGGCTGTGGGTGACGTGGTGGGCTGGTGTCGGCAGCCACCGTCCTGGCTTCAGTCTCCGTGCCGTGGCAGTGGGTGGGATTGCCTTCACTCCTAGGAAGTGCGTTTAGCCTCCCGCTGGCTCAGGAAAGAAATACATTGTAGCTGCAAGCGGATGGAGATGGGGGGGTACAGAGATGGGTGCAGGTGAAGACAGAGGGAATGCCGAAGCTGCGTGTTTAGTCTGGGGCAAAGGAGCACCGCTGTTCAGGGACTGTCCTGCCACTTCTGTGTCTGAAGTTTCTCAATATTAATGTTTTTCAAAATAAGACAAAGACAAACACAAAAATCTATCCCTGGCTGGTGTGGCTCAGTTGGTTGGAGCATCATCCTGTAACCGAAAGGTCACGGGTTCGATCCCCAGTCAGGGCACACACCTAGTTTGTGGGTTCGATCCCTGGTCCCGGTATATATGGGAAGCCACCGACTCCCGATGTTTCTCTCTGTCCCTTCCTCCCTCCCTCCCCCCACTCTCTAAATGCAATGAAAAAAATGTCCTCAGGTGAGGATAAAAAAAATATCCAACCCTTTGGAGCTGGCCCTCCCTTTTCTGTAAGAGGAGGTTCATCCCAACGCACCCCGGAAGCAGAATTTCTAGAGCTGTCTGCATGTTAAGAAGCTGTGTTCAGGTAGAACGAAAGCAAAGCTGAAGAATTGGCCATTTGAGAGCAAACGGTGGTCACGCTGCCCTCCGTGTGGCCCTGACACCCCACAGCCGGGACACTAAAGGATGGGCGAGGTTCCAGGCCAGGCCGCTGGGGTGGGCGTTCGGCCAGCTTGTTGCCGGACGGAGCATCCGAGGTCCTGGGTGTGAGGCCAACCGCGACGGACACACAGGTTTTTTCCGAGTCACGTGAGAGGGACCCGAAGGGCAGAGCTCTGCCTTCCCTCTCCCTCCTACTCCCACCACACGCGGAAAGCATTCCGAGACGCCTCTCCCTCCCCCTGGGGGCAAAACAGCAGAGCCAGGACCGCTGGCCGGGGGGTGGGGTGGGGAGGGGAGCTCCGTGGGTGACGTCACAGGAACCCGGACAGGTTCGGTGCGAGGCGTGAGGTCTTCACTCCCCCGGGGACTGGTTGCCCCCACCCCTGTCCTTCCTGGTCTGGCACAGGTGGCGTCAACTTAGATGGCTCGCTTCGGAGCCCAGGCGCGGGACAGGGACAGGGAGTTGGGTGCCCAGATCGCGGGCACCCTCTGTCGCAGTGAGTCTGGCCGTGATGCACGCCAGCGTGGCCACGCAGGAGGCGCAGAAAGACAGGGACCCGAGAAAGGGGCGAGGGGCACCTGGGAGAAGGCGGCAGAGCCCGGCTGCTTCGCCCTCTGGGGTCCCCGGTGGAGCCGGTGACGGGTTTTTGACTTATTCCAGTGTCAGCACGCACACAAAATGTCCGGGGGTGCACACGGCAGAGGGTATCAGCCGACATCCTGGAGCAGGGCGTGCGGCGCGGGGCCTCTGGGTCCCAGAGGGCTGAGCGGCTCCTACCCGGGCGAGAAGGCGCTGAGGAGACGCCAGAGCGGCTCCAACGCTGGGGAGGCAGGACCGCGGCGCGGCGTGCTCACACCTCCAGCTTTTCCGGGAACGCGCGGTTTAGGGGCCAGGAGACCGCCTGGCTGATTCCCGGTCCGCGGGGAGCAAGGACCCAAACGAGCCTGCAGCGCCTGGTTGGGCCGCGCGGCAGAGAAGCGCTCTCAGCTTAATGGGCACGTCAGTGAGCCACGGGGGCTCCCCTGGCCGGAGATGAGGCCCCCAGGACATCAGAAAGAAATATGATATTATACGCGGTCCGGGAGGATCCTGGAACAGAAAAAGGACACTAAGTAACAACTAAGAAAATCAAGCTCAGAAAGGACATTAAGTAACAACTGTAAAATCTGATACACTATTTAATAATAGTGTGTCAATGCTGGTTGGTCAATTGTAACAAACGTGCCCTACGATGGGAGGCGTTAGTGACAGGGGAAGTGGGCCTCCGGGGATACGGGGACTCTGTCCTGTCTCCTCAGCAACTCTGTAAAGCTACAACTATCCTAAAAAAAGATAGTTCTAGAAGAATCAGAATAATGGCCACGACAGACCGAAACACATCGAAGGTGTAAGAACCGTCCAATCGTCAGAGAGGCGCTAACGTGGCGAGGCCGAGACCTGATGGAGCGCGAAGAAGACAGGAAAAGGGGGTCAAGAGCGTTCTCTGCCCTTGGGGGGGGACAGGGGAAAAGACCCCAGAAGGACTCTGGGGAGTCACTTGTTTACTTCGTGGGTCTCCGAAGACTTTCTCCTCCACTGGAAACAAAGACAGAATTGTCTGCAGTTTGGAGTTCTAGTGATATTTTCTTGTCACTCGGCATTCTCAATGGCACTCTTTAAAATGATTCTGATGATTACGTGTAAGATCATCGTCGTAAAAAAAAAAAAAAAAACAGGAAAAACTCCGACGGGGAGGACGTGACGGGCGGGAGCAGCACGGGGGTGTGAAGCCGAGCTCCTGCCTGCTTCCGGGAGACCACTGCAAGGAACGAGGGGCCTGGAATTTTCCCCCAGTCGTCTGGTTTTAAAAGCGCTGCTTTTTTCTGGCTGGTCTGACACTTTTTGAAACAAAATGTATCTTTGTGGAATAAATGTTTTAAATAATAACCAAAGCCAGTTCCCAGATACAGCCCAGCTCAGGATCCTACTGAAACCTCCCTTGAAAAAGTTACATTGAATCGAAGTATCCAAATTAAAAATAAAATCACTTTCCCAAATATTTTGGTGAAAATAGAAACTTTCCGTTTTATGAGATATTATTTTTGTCTTCCATCTGTACTCAAAGTAAAACAAAATATTAAGGCTTAATTCCATTTTATTTCAACTGTTTAACTTTGCCCCTGAACTTTTAACTAAACATTTACCCAGTGGATGAACTTGGTGGATTTGAATTTTTGAAGCATAGTAAACATTTTTCTATTTAATAATCTATCTAGTTTCTCTAAACTGTATCAGTTTATTGGATGTTTTAGCTTCTTCTGAGGTTGAATAAAGTTTAAGGTTCATGGAGAATATTGTTTTAAAGATTAGTTTATATTCTTTTCTTTCCCATCTTGCTTCAGAAACGGTTATGGAAGCCGTCTCTGCTTGTGTTTAATCAAGTTTTTGAGCTTAGGCAATGAGCGGGGTGTGGTTTATTGATTAGATGTGAGGCTGAACGCCAGGAAATCCAAGATCTGAAATAAACTTTGTCCTTGGTTTTGGCTCTTGAGTGCTCTCTCTCCCTCTCTCTCTCCCTCCCTCCCTCTCTCCCTCCCTCTCTCCCTCTCTCTCTCCCTCTCTCTCTCTGTCTCTCTCTCTGTCTCCCTGCCTCTGTCCCCCCACCCCACCCCACCCCAGAGGTGACACGCGGTTACCTCTCCAGCCACTAGGTGTT